>JBAMHX010000014.1:2920002-2953676 GCA_037177515.1 Pseudomugil tenellus | reverse complement strand
TATATATATATAAACATATACATACATACAAAGAGCTGCAGTTAATGGCTCCGGCAGATATTGATATGAATTTAAGACACTTCAGTACACAATTTTATGAAGACACCTGCAGAAAAAGCTTCAGCACGAAGCTCTGAAACACTTTTAGATTTCTCTGGAAACGCATCTCAGTAGAAAGTTTAGCCAGAGGAAACGGCTTCTTGGCAGGACTCTGCGGACCACCACCACACTCTCCTCCCTTTACCTAGAAACCAGCGCTTAGAATGGCTGCAATAACAAACAAGGGACTGGAATGAGCTGGGATCAGCAGAAAGGCCGGTGGATCAGAACCGTCACACTGATATTTACACGTCTCTCATGTGTTTCTCTTGGTGACGCAGGATTGAGGCACATCGCCATTCTGAAGCTGGTTGGCACAGAGTTGTCGGATATGGGTGGCGTCCTGGAACTTTACCCCATCAACGGTGAGAACTGCCTCTTATAAAAACATTAGGATGGTAGTGTGTGTCAGGGATGTATGAGGAACACACTGTACTGGAGGTCGGGAGGGGCTACCAGGGAGGAGCATGTCTAATTACATGAGGAGAACCAGTCAACAAAAACACAATGGGACAAACTTTCCCATTAAATCCAGTCCAAGCATTTAATTAGTAGTGTATGTGTAGTTTATTTGGGATGAATGTTAACCATGGTCCTCAGCCGGAAAAGGGTGGAGCGCCCTCTCCGGGTCGGGAACAAGGTCCTGTCCCAAGTGGAGGAGTTCCTGTATTTTAGGATGGAGCGTGAGATCGACAGTTGAATCGGTGCGTCTGCAGTAATGCAGACTGAGCAAGAAGGCAAAGTCGATCTTTGCTCCTACCCTCACCTACGGTCATGAGCTGTGGGTACTGACTGAAAGATCGCAAATACAGGCAGACGAAATGAGTTTCCTAACCGAAATGCCAACTGGACGCCTCCCTGGTAAGGTGTTAGGGTCATGTCCCAGTGCGAGGAGACCCGGGACACACTGGAGGGATTATATCTCTCAGCTGGCCTGGGATGCCTTGGGGTCGCCCCTAGACGAACAGGTGTACTTGGAGTTGTTTACGGATGGTGTGCGACTAGTAGTAGTTTCTCTTAGTTGCAACTTTAAATGACTTGAAAGTTACCTCACCTAATAGAAGGTCAAGCTAGCTAGATTTTCTGCTGCAAGCTGAATAAAGTAAACCTGAAGTTTCAGAAACAGATAAGTATCATGTTTTTTCCCTTCAAACATTTAAAATGTAAGATTTTACGTTTAATGTAGATACATCTCAGTATTTGTATCTTTTAACTGCACAGCTACTTTTACATTTTTATATAAAACAAAAGTTATCCAAACCCCCTCTAACCCACATTAATTCTTCATATCAACCCCCATCAGTATTTCTGCACCATGATTTCTCCCTCACATAGACATCAAGAAGTGTCTTCTCTCAGAAATGAGTCAGGCTTGTGCGAAACTACCGAAACCTCCGCTGAGGTTTGACCTCTGCATTTAGAGGCAAAGGAAACATGTCTGAGCTCTGTGCTGTGCAAATAAACCTTCCTTCATTCCTGACCTGCATCCAGGGAGCGCCACGGTGGAACGGGAAGGCCTCTCAGCCAACCTGGTGAAGGACATGAGGAACTACTTCCAGATCAGCGCGGAGTACTTCTCCATGCTGCTGGTCGGGAAGGACGGCAACGTCAAGTCCTGGTACCCGTCGCCGATGTGGTCCATGGCCATCATCTACGACCTGGTGGACTCCATGCAGCTGCGCAGACAGGAGATGGCCATCCAGCAGTCGCTCGGCATGCGCTGCCCCGAGGACGAGTACGGCGGCTACGGCTATCATCAACATGGATACGAGCACGGTTATCAAGACGGCTATCACCAAGGTTACGGTTACTAACCTCTGTGCGCCGATCCTTGTTGCTTCCAGCTCGCTTCATTAAATCCATAACCTGTCTTCATCTTTCCAACCCATCCGTCACCTGGCATCACTCCAGGTGGATGTTGTATAGCACTTAGCGGAAGTCTCAGAGCGGCTCCTGGCCAACACGCTTCCTTCATGTGGAGAATGTGACAACAGGCTGCAGGTGCCGGTAAACCGTACGGAGCTTCGCCTCCCAGCCGGTTAGTCTGTCCATCTGCAGGCGAGTCTGGAGTAGCAGGTTTTATCTTGAGCTTACACTTTTTTCCAACTTCAAACATGCTTGTATGTCATCTGCAGGCTCCTGTAAACTCCCAGCACAGATAATTGCGTTCCCAGCACAGACCTTTCTGTAGAAAACAGGCTACAGATGGATTTACGGGACATCTGTCGCCTCTTATGTGCAATCACAGATCTGTTTTTTTAAACATTGTTTTTCTTTTGTGAAGTTTCTTTTGCTCTACAATGTTCTTATTTATACTTTATCTGCAATAATGATGAATAAAGATGTGTTTACTACAAGCAGTGTATGTTGTAGACATTAACTGATTCAGAATAAATTCAGAGAGCTGCAGCTCCCCCGCTGCCGTCAGCTCGTCCAGTTTTTTCTATTTTAGTTCAGTCAAGAGTTTGTTTTATTTTAAACATAAATCTAATCTTAAATGTGTCTTTTGTGCAAAATTCAACTTCACAAACAGCTTTAATACAGAGTTTAATTTTAAGGGAAATATTTAATCATATTTACCAGGACAGTGAAAGCAGAAAAACCAGGAACAGTTTGCGCTTTTACAAGTCCAGCCGGTAGTCAGTCCTCACATCACTGCAAGTCGTTCAAAATGCCCAAACGATACAAGTCACACATGGTAAAGCAGGAGTGGAGGGGAATGGTGGAGCTGAGTCTAAAGAAACTGCAGGAACCATTTTGCTGTGAGGCTGCACTACTAACCGCTTCTCCACTCTACAGCATTGAGGAAGTCTGGAGCTAAATGTAAATTTGGCACTTAGAGCAGACATTTTTCTTTATGTTTCTGAACGAAGGGATGAGAGACAATCAGTGTGCAGCCACCACAAAGAAAATCTTTTAAATCTTTCTCTTCTTGCTTTGTAATGTCTCTGCATAATGTTGCCACCATAAGGAAATGAGTTTATCTGCAAACACAAGGTTTGATGATGTGTAAATAAGATGACGCGCAGCAGAAATAAAGTTTCAGGCTTGTACGAATATGCTTCTGGAGCTCTAAAGCACATTGTTAGAGATGTTTTTCATCGATATCTTCTGGTTATTCGCTCTGCGTAGCAGTGCCGGCTGAAATTTCACATCTTTTTAACTTTACAAACTTTAGACAAAGTCAGAAAAATGCTAAGATATGAATGTATTATTATTACATATTAACACAGTTCGTGTTTGGATGTTTTCTTCCCTTTGCTGCAACAAAAATGTCATTTTAGTTGTTAAAAATCAAACCAACTATTATATGGAATAAAAATGACATGCTTCTATCATTTCAACAAATAAAAAAAAACACTAAATACATTATACTGCTTTAAATTTCAGCACCGGACATTTGATTGTGATGCATTTAATTACTCTGTACAAAGTCAAGATTCCAGGATGTGAAGTTAAAAACATTATTTTTAGTTAGAAAATTCAAGAACCATTAAGTAGTATCAGATGAACTTAAACCCAAAGTTACCTGAAACTAACTTCACAATCACAATTTAGTCTTAATTCACATTCATTTTAGAAATATTGATACATTATAAACTTTATTTACTGCTCAGCCCTGACAACTACAAGACCAGTAGCAGTTCAGTTTATAGTACAAGTTCTGTTTTTTCCAGATTCTCTGCAGCTTCCCATAACCGAAGCTGTGAGCTCAACTCCCTGCATGCAGCAGTCACATCTGTAAACATCCCAGAATGTATTATAATCACCATTTATGTCTCACTCAGTTTAAGATATTTAACAAACACTTCACCACACTTTTAAAGTGTGTTAAAATCCTTATTAAAAAAGCAGAAACATCTGGAATCATCAAAAGGAAAATCGCCCCTAACAGGAAACTAATGGCCCCCCAGTACCGTGCCAGTTTTTACACTCCAGACAGACTCGCTCTGACAGGCACTGCAGCGTTCACTCATTCACAGCTCAAATAAATACTTGCGAGAATCTGTGATGAAGCTGCGAAGAGACAGACGTCCTCTGTGCAGGTAAGTGTTAGCAGCGGTCATGTCCTCCGTTAATCTACATGAGATCTACAAGGAGTCCTCCTCAGAGTCACTGTCTGTGCTGGTCTTTGCTAGAAGCTCCACCTCCTCGCCGTCCTGCAACATCACAAACAAACGAGTGATGAGAAGCAAAAACGCAGCTCGAGTGGAGTTAATTGGTAGCGTTCAGAGTGGACATGAATCATTCAGGACGCTCTGGAGCTTTGAACTTTCTCCACAGGATCAGCTGAATTCACTGCTGAAACAAGGACTTAAATCACACTGAATGGTGGTTTGATCAAGTAACGCAGTAAGAATAAAAATTGAACGAATAGCAGTATTATGTGGCTAGCATGCCACAAGATTTAAAGCATTGTCACACACACCTGCCTGAAGCGGTGAAACAAGGCAGGATAGATCCATGTTTTCATGTTTCCAGATGAAACAATGACAGCTGTCCCAGGGTTACATGCATAATTCAACTCCAGCTGCATAATAAAAAGTCTCAGAGATTTTTTTTTCATCCAGTTTCAGTCAGATTAACGTGATCGTTAAACGTCCAGATATTTGCTTTTGTCTTAATGTCTTATAAACATTCTCACTGAGGTATTTCAGTGTGTCCTCTCAGTCTCGCAGCCTGGAGAGCAGAAAGGGGAAATGCTTTGCATTTTAACGCCAGCTGCTGACCTGCTGTTTGTTTTTGTTAGAGCTCTGACAAAAAAATGCATCTGAAAGCGTGCATCAGATATGTAACAGCGGTCTGAGACAAAAATACAGCACCGTCCCTCCACACAAAGACCTCCGCTTTTAACATCCACTAAACTACAAACAGTGCTGTTTACAGCGGGGAACCAGGTTTCCTCCTGCACAGCGGTATGTGTGTGGGAGGAGAGGAAGCCGCTGAAGATTCGGGATTTGCTTCTTACCCCTCTGGACCTCTCGAACACCTCTCCATTGATGACTCGCAGCTTCTCCTGCTGCAGGGTGTACTCCAGGTCCTGTGGCCTGCTGGAGCTGTAGATAAAGATGGCCAAGAGGACCGTGGGGGCCTGCAGGAAGAAGTCCAGCGAAGGGCGGAAGTCAAAGAGGATGAGGGAGAGGCCGGTAACCAGGACAGTGGTGATCTGGCCGGTCAGCACATGGAACATGTTGTCTCTGAACTTTAAGATGAAGGCCACAGATAAACCTAGAGCAGCTGGAGGGGGGTGGAAGGAAAATGTCAGTTTCTCTTTAAAAAAAAAAAAAAAAAAAAGCCTCTCTTCTTTGTTACTGACTTCAGTACAACCTCATTAAACTCAAAGGGAAACAAGATCTATGCCGACGGCTGGGGGTATATCCCTGAACGCCCCCAATCCTCACATAGACACAATACATTAATATAAAGCCGCACATGTTCAGCCTAGTGTTAAAACTTTAAACCAGCCCGGTATGTCAGGCCAGGATACATCCTGAGGTCATGACCGTTTAATTGCACTTGATTTGAGGACAATGAGACAAATAGCTCCAGAGATATGGCTAAAAATTGGATTTCTCGTGCATAAAAGCTCCACCTGGTGGGGAAACCATAAATTCCCAAATCGTGAAACTCGATAATTGTCATCTCCTTAGGGACCTAAACAGATATACTGAGTATCAAAATCCAATTGTAAAAATTGTTAAAGTTATCGTGCTTACATGAAGGATATCTCCACTTTACACTCCACTTTATATCAATAGTTCTTTAACACGTAGGGCAACAAACGTGCCAGTATTATTATAACTGATCAGACAACATTAGCATCTACAAAATAAAGAACGACTCCTTTAAGTTAAGTTTCTGAAAGTCTAAATGCATCTAATTTTCCACGTTTACTTACCGGTAACGAGCACCAGAGCCAGCGAAAAAACGTTATGTCCATGCAGGAGACCACAGTGGACAGTGAGTCCTCGCGCCTCGCTGCCCAGCCCCAGGGTCAGACCGTTAAACACCACGCCGAAGGCATATCTAGCAAAGCACACAGCAACCGGACAGAGATTAAACCCAGAGTGGACCATGTGAGCCGGGCTCCACCGTGTTCTTCAGAACCTGCTCCTCACAGTTTGCTGTTCTGAATGAAGATGCTCTCGGTGAGCTGCTCCCCTTCTTTCAGGATCTTCTCGTTGTAGATGTTGGCCATGGCCGAAATGAAGCACTGGAGGAGGAGCAGGATGTGACCGACCCCCAGAGATCGAAGCTTCTCCACCACCTTGTCCCTCCAGGCCTGACCGGGAAGCAACGACGTCCAGGATTCAGAGGCACTGCAGAGAACCGCTCAGATTCAGATTGGGCCGTTTCTGCTCTCCGTTCTGATCACAGATGATGTCAGACGGGTTTAATAATTTTTCCAGGTGAGTTTAGCTCAAAGGGAAGCAACAGAAAGGTGTTCCACATCATTAAACACGTTTCCAGCTTCTATGCAGCCGAGAAAGATTAGCCTTGTGACGCAGATAGTTCAGGAACATTGTTTTGTACACACATACACGTGTGTGTGTTTCAGAGGTAAGCTGGTTCAGGTAAACCCAGGTGAAGCAATGATTCCACCCGGAAGATGCAGCAGCTGTAAAGCAACATGTATGTGGAGCTGCAATGTTACGGAGGCTGCTGCTGTGCATGAAGCTGCAATTCTGCTTTTACCAACGTTCAGAAAGAACACAGCGGCTCCGAGGTGCACAAAGACCGGGGCGTGTCATGCTATACGGGATGGTTGGTGGAAAGCCACCATGTCAGATCAGCAAGGTGATGGTTTGACTGGGATAACTGGGAGTGGGATGGAACGGTGGCCGCTGCTAAATCTGTTCCTGATGTGGTATTTAACTGCAGGAACAGAAAGCTCCATCTCGTTAACAACACCAGCTGGCTGCGGTTGGTATGACGCAGAAAAACTCACCACAACCCACATGGAGCATCTTTAAAAGGTGCACCAAGGTGGGGGCGGGGGGCAGCAGATAATTCTGGACTCCTGAATGGGATCCAGGCAGGACGTATCTGTCCACTTCACGGCTTGTTGAGGGGATGTCAAGAGGGGCTTCTACTCTAACAAGGACCTGGGTCTGAAACTAAAAAGTGCACTTTTTCAATTTTATAAGGACGTTTGTTTGGAAATTTCAAATCATTACATTACATTACAGTCATTTAGCAGACGCCTTTCTCCAAAGCGACTTACATCTGAGAATAAGAACAACACAAGCACAGAATCAAACAGTAGAGGACAAATCATTTAGAACATAAAGCAGCACATGCTGTAAAATAAACTAATATCAATGCTGATGTATTCAAAATACTGTTAGATGCATAAAAATTTAGAGGTAAAAAGATTTTTTTTGTCATTTTCTAATATTATTATATCAAATCAAACTTTATTTATACACCACCTTTCATACAAAAGCAGCTCTAAATGCTCATTATAATCAATTTTATTACAGTAAATGTAAAAAACTAGCAGCAGTGGTCATTTTCTGTATTATGTTTATTCTTATCATTGTATCATTTTTATAATCATTTATATAATAATTGCTCCTTTTTCAGTAAAATACACTATGCATAATTAGAGCTACACTCACATTTATAATGTTTTGTTCTGCATCCTTTGTTTAATGCTTTGGCCATGTTACACAATTAAATATAATAATAATTTACATAACTAAAACCAACAACAGTAGGGGTGTTGGTGTTGGTGGGGGAGGTGGAGCTGCTGCAGAGCTCCTCATGTAGAAGCTTGCAACTCCTCTGGCACCTCTAACATGGTGTCCAGAAATTCTGCTCCTGCAGGAGTATTTTTATCCATTTGCAGCTAAAATTTTGCATAATCAGGTTTTTTTTTATACAAAACTTTTTTTATTATTAAAATGATCAATGCAGCTCATTTTACTAACTTTCTGAAAGCAACAACAGTTCCCTGATGCCAAGCAGGAGGTAGACCCATCCCACTGAGATGCTGCTGCACCTTTTTCAACCACAACCCACTTGGGAGGAAACTGAACAACCAGTCTGACCTGGCAACACCTTGGGACTACTGGGAAGAAAGTCGGTTGCCATGGCAGCCAGAGATGATGAGAAATGTTGGAGAAATACACACTTCTACACTTCAACAACTACATTTGTTTCTCCAGTTTCTCTTCTACCTGCTGTTTTTCATCTGCTCCAGGAGCTGTGTGTAGAGGAGGCAGGCGTTGGAGGGGGCAGAGAGGGGGTTCGAGTGAAGGCTCGGCACTGCAATGGAGTTCTGGTGGCTTCCTGATCCTGTTGTCAAGGAAACAATGGCCAGAAAGAGGACAAGCAACGCTGCCCACTGGACCCAAGAGAGGCGCCTCCTGAAGTAAAAAGAGGAGAAATGTGATTTTAATGGGGATATGTGTGAATGCAAAAGGGCTCTTTATTTTATTATTTATTTGTTTATTTTATAGGACAGTGGAGGTTCATGAACATAAGTACAAAAAATCATGATGAAAACAAGAGCCGATCTAGAATCCTCATTTTCATCTGTAGCATTAAGAATACAAGATGAAATTTACCTTCATTTACCATCCACTCACACAGGATTATGCTCAAAACAGGGTGTATCATATGTTTATATAAACACCCCCCTTCCATAATGTAAAACAGGAATAATACATTTCTGTACCAATAGAAGTGGAAAAATGGAGCAATTCCTAAACTTCTGAATAAAAGTTAAGAGAAAAAGATGAAAAATGATCCAACATGCAGCATCGCGATGTGGAGAACTTACTTCAGAACGATTCGAAAGAGCACAGCCGTGGTCAGGATGACAAAGTTGGAGAACAGCACTGCCATGGCCTGAAACAGGAAGTAAAACGACCCGTTTAGAGAGGAAAACACCAAGTTCAGACACGGAAACACTGAATAAACAGTTTATGCACCAAAGCTTAAGAAAATCATTACAGATGTGAGTCTTAACTAACAGGCTGCAGGTACGTCATCACATAAAAGATGATGAGGTTGTCCAGGAAGTAAAGGAATGCTGGGACGGCCCACTTCAGGGAGACGAGGAACGAGGAGCTGGAGGCGCATCCCAACTCTCCGCATGATCGCCCCTCTGGTAACAAACACAAAGTCCAGTTAACGCCGCTCTGGTTTGGTCGTTTAAATGGAATGGTTCTGTTTATGCCAAACCAGCAACACACACACACACACACACACAAAACTCTATTTATACAAGCGCTTATGTTCAAAGCTGGAAATGCTTCCACCGATGTTGAGGTCATGTGACCATCATGTGATCATAACAGACAGCTGGTGAGAATCACATGACAGAAACATGTGGAACCAGAAGCTATCTTGATGGTTTTTCCTGCACATGAACTGGATGTTAGAGCCATTTATTTAAAGTATTGGTGAGATACAGTTTAGTTTCTATAACATAGTTTTGAGCCTCAACAAGCTTAATTGAAGACAATTAACAGTCCTCCAGGCTCCAGTTTCTGATTGGTTCGGTTCTGACTTAACAAGCCATCTACAAGCATAAGTTTCTGTTTTTAGTTATATCTGTGGAGCACTGAGAGCACACTAGTCTTTGCTTACTCACTTATAAAAAAAATGTCTTTTTTTATCCTTTTTTCTTCAACCTTTCTGTAATTTGAAGAGTTTATTGAGAAGTAAAGAAGAGAGAAAAAAGCGATAAACTCGCTGAGATTTTTGAGAAACACGCGTCAACTACATGCTCGTCTCTACAGCAAGAAGAGCGCTGCTATGAGTTAGTGCCACTCATACACTGGTAATAATGAGGAGAGTGTTTGCAAACCCTCTCATTGGTCTGTCATGGTTTAAATAGCAGTGTTATTATTACTGATCATCACAAGACAGAGCCTGTATCCATGGTTACCCTGCATGTACGTGTTAATATGTTGGTTTTCTCGCGCATTTTGATAAAATGACCAGTTTGATTCTTTTTTAAATGTTTTTTTCCACCATTCTCTGTGTGAAAAAACTGATTTCATCTTCTCTCCTTTACTGATGAGCATAAATCACCATCTAGTTAAACTGCATTTCTTGTTGTTCTCATGTCTGCCTTGCTTTTGGTGCAAATGTTTTTACATGCAACATAATATTTAAGGAGAAATATGAAAAGATGGGAGTGAGAAAAAGATTTATGAATGAGCATATGGTTTCGTGAGGATCACACCTGCATGCAAATGTATGCATTTCACAAAAAAGGCATTTTTATTTAAACTACTGTAAAATATGCAGGAGGGTAAAAACATTTTTAAATTTATTTAAAAATGAGAATTAATCTGGCTTTCATGCTCGGTTAAAGAGTGCGCTCTACTGGAGAGCGGTGGAAGTAAACCTGCACAGCACTCGGGTTGGAGAGGTCTGTGTCCTCCTTTAGCCTCAAACACTGTAACATTCTTCATACAAACATATTCTGGGTCTGCTTTAAATCTAATCGAGAGATAAGATTATAAAAACGCACTGGAACTTTTTGTTTTCCTTCCAAAAAACATCTCGTGTTATCTCTCCCTGACGTCTGTCCTGAGCTGGGAATTATAAAACAATCGCTTGGAATGAACTGCAAAAAGCATCCGAGCCTTCAGGAGATGGTTTATTCGATGAATTCAGGCTCATTTAGGACATGTTAGAAGCAGATGCATCTGGTTTGACTGTTCTGCTGCATTTTCATCTGCAGTGGCCGTGGCGAAGGCATTTTATGACGGTTTTAACCTTCTGAGGCTTTGATGGCATTTTTTAAAATTATATTTACGTTTTCTCGTATTTCTTACTGCTGCCTGTCTTAAAAAAAATTTAAATTTCTTACTAGTTAACTGGATAAACAATTAAGGAAAAAAAGAAGTTAAAAGAGAAGCTGCCATTTGCTGATGTTTAACCAGCCTATTGGATAGGAGGTAAACAAAATGAACTTTGCAGAAACGAATAGATCTAGTTGTTAAAAAAAGAAGAACTGAGTCATGTGGGATTTTTCTTTTTACTAGAATGGCGCCTGTATGTTTATGTAAAATTAAAAGGAAGAAATTGTTTCCTGAGAAGACACTCATTCATCATGAGCAGTGGAATGAGCTCCTCTAACAAGGATACCGTTCACACCTCCATCCAGGGGACACTTGCTTTAAGTGTGTTGTATATAAGTGACTGAAGTGTATATTTCTGTCATAATTAAATTACAGTAAGATGACAAAAAGCATATGAGGAGCAATGTAGTCCGTCTGTTCAGTTAGCTTCCTAGCTTTACTGTAGCGATGGCTGTGCCTCTAGTGTGTAGCGCTGACGTTAGCATGTTGTCATAGATCGACTTTTTTGTATTAAAAACATGAATAAGTCATTTGTTTATATGTAACATTATTTTAGATGACGCCTTATTGACATAAATACTTGCTTTTGAGGAATGAATCATCTACTTTTAGCAAGTGACATGCTTTTGCAGGGCATCCAGCAGGTTCGCCGGTTTGTATTGTTTTCAGAACTTCTGTGCAAACGTTATTCTGAGAACACGATGGTCATCATCAGAAACTCTGAATACTTTAGTAAACGGATCAAAGCTGCACTCAGAGGTGGTTTTACAACGCTAATGGCTCTTGTGACTCCCTGGGTGCAGAAAATCAAACCAGTTCTTTTAGCTTGAACAAACTTTGATGGGGAGACCACCACCGGAACTGCTTCGGTTGAATATAATCCCGTCCATAACAAAAAGACATTTTACATCCAAGAAATTCCCTCTAAGTGAGCATATTTACACAAACTAACAGCAAAACCGAAAGTGACACATGACCGATCACTACCTCGGATCAATGCGAAGCTGCCAACATGTCTGGGACTTACCTCGGACTATGACCCTGACTGACATAAACAGGCAGAAGAGCAGCTTGAGCGCCTCGGCAAGCAGATTGACAGATGCGGGGAGGAAGTCATACTTGTTTTCTGAAAATAGAAAAAAGTCAACATTTTCACAACTCCTGATGCAAAAGTAGAGAAATAAGATGGTTTCATGTGATTTTTAATCGTAAAGCTGATCTAAGAGAAGCTCTGTGGCGAACGCGCTGCCACTCACCAGCATTGACGGAGAATTTCAGCAGCAGAATGCGACTGGTCCCTAACGCGACAAAGCCCAGGCCGAGCACCAGAGTGTAGGCTGAAGAGCGGGAACAGAGCCTGGGGCAACGGTGGCAGCACACCATGGCTGGAACTGGATGCAGATTAACATATTAAATAAGCAGACAAAAATCTGTGGTTTCCGTTTGGTTGTTGTGTCTGACGTTTCCATGACATGGACCAATGTCGCACTTTCAGATACTGTTCAACTGCTGATGCCACACGTTTTGGACATTTTAGTTCCTAAGTGTGCTTTTCTAGCTGTGCTAATCAGCAGGCACTCCAGTGGTCTGGGTTGGGGGTGTGGTAGACACAGCAGGGAAATCTCTGGGATTACTCTCCCAGAGATCAGTACCATCTACACCACCCGCTGTCGGATAAAAGTACAAAACATCCTGCTGGACCATAACCATCAGGCCCATCACCTGCCCTCTGGTCATGTGAGTCAGGACCTAATACACACAGGACTCACAGTGAGTATTAGGGCTGAGCAACTCATCGAATTTTAATATCGATTACAATCTGGGTTTTCAACAATCATAAAAATAAGAGTTTAATTATTTTCACCTTTGCAATTCGTGTTTTCAGCAGCAATTTAGGCTAGTTGCCTGTTTGCAACTGAAAGTAACTTGACAAACCCAGATCCCAGAACTCAGACACAAGCAGGACCAGCATCACACTGACTACCTGGACGGCACCTGTTAAGCTTTAGAACAGCGTTGGTACTTTGTGGAATATTTCAAGAACCTCACAATAACACTTGATGCGGTAAATTTCTAATTGTGTTAAATAATCAAGATCTCAATTTCAGTCAAAATAATGTTGATTATAAGTTTTGCCATAATCGAGCAGCCCTAGCGTGTATACTCATACAGTAAGGATGATGAACCTGCTCCTCTCTCGTGGACAGTAAACCAGACACAACCCACTTTGCCTTTTTCACTCCAACTCCACAACCGGACCACATGCTTCGTTTCTGACTCAAATAAGATTTACTACTTATTTTAAGTATTGTTTATTCCACTTGCACCTGCAATAGCAAACGTCCGCATGGTTGGGTCCATATTTACACAGTGGGTGTTAATGGTTTTTACCACTATTATCATGATGCATGTCATTTAATAATCTATGCACAGTTGTGATGCTCTAATTTCCTTCTTATTTATATGACAATGATAATAAAAGCAGTTGCTTGTTATCTTTGGCATTCTTCATAGATGTGAATAAAGCAATGAGAACAAATGGTGTATTTGTGTCAAAGAACCTATAAATAGTTATTTGCAGTCAATGAACACAAAAATAAAAACGCTGAAAGAGCAACAGAGAGCGATAACACTACCATGCAAGTCCTGGTAGCATGATAGAAAAATGCAGACTTGATTGAGACTTTACAGTACTGTCATAATATATTTTTTCTCATCAGTACTGTTACAGTTTGATTCGCTCCATAATGTTTGAGTCTAACATGACTGCTGTGTAGTAAAATTAGCTTTATTCAACATGTTCAAATAAATCACATAAATGTAATGTCAAGAGCTACTTATAGCCTCCCAAATTGTTCAACCATTAAATTTGGACATACTTTGATAATTTGTTAAACTATATCTTTTTCCCAGAGACGTAAACTGGCCTGCGGACAAAATATGTCCCACCGGTTTTTCAGCTTATCGATAAATTAGCATGTTAGCCATCACACCTGCTGTATTCCCAAACAAAAGCAGTTCGTCTATTATTATTTAAATACTCATATATGTATTTGTTTATTACCTATTAAAACAAATGCGGAAATTGTTCAATTTAAGAACAGCTTACCTGTTATTTTTCTCTTTTCTAAGCCATCCTTAACACAACAAACACTTCCTCTTCAAAAACGCGCATGCGTTCTAGCACTGGTGACGTATTGACGTAACCCTGCACGCACTGCGTAATATGCTAATTCAATTATATTTTCATAAATGGAAATATGAAGGAAATACAGGCAAATTTTGAGACAAAGATCTGATTTTGCAGTCTCAAAGAAAGATATGTATTTTCTTTAATCAGTAGGTCAGGTGCTTTAGAAACGCATCCAGTGGTAATAATATAACCTTATGTAAGAGTAGCTTGAAGTCTTATAAAATGACTATTTTTAAGCTAATCTTAAATTTCTTCACATAAAAACGCTGGAACTCACAGGTAAGTCATAATTTTTAGATATTTATTAATTATATGAAGTTGGGAGTTTCTCGAAGTCTTTTATAAGAATATATACTTCAGTAAGATTTGTTTCTTGTCTGGCTAAAACTATTATCACATAAAATAATTAAACAATCATAAGCTGGCACTTTTTTCAGCCACAGTCTCTCTTTTCATTGATTCCATTTTTAAATCAGCTGAAATTTCTTGCTGTTGTTAATAACTGGCGGCTGTTACTTGGTGACCCAGAATAACAACCATTTTACTAGAAATTCATATTTTACTGTGTTTTGATTGAACACATTTTGATGCTGGTGAAAACAAACAGAAATATAAATACACACTGTCAATCAAGTAAAACAAAGAATAATAAAGAAATTTAACTATAGTAATAATGTAATTAATATAAATGAATCAATTTTATTTCAATAAAACAAAGTAATTCTGATGTAAATCTGAAACTTGAAACCTTTTTCGAACAAAGCAAACACATTTATATGAGAATATTTTAACTTTTTGGTGACACAATTATAAATTATGTATGAGGAAATCATATGCGTACATGTATTTGTTTACTGTAGGATGTAGAAGTAAACAGGTTGAGGGTTTGTGAGTGATGTCTTTCTCTTTAACCACGGCGGGGTTTTGCAGGATGATGTTGCTAGAACATTCTGAGGTCGGAGAAATTTCCTATATAAATTTCAACATTCAGATTTTTTTCAGTGAGAATGGGATTCACCACCCAGTGAGATGACTCATGTCAAGACATATGGTTCCAGTTACAAGAGAGGAAAATGTGCACTGGGACAGTTCATTGCCCTGGGAACGTGCATGTGTGCTAGTGTGTGTGTGTGGGTGTGTGTGTGACAGATAAAGCCCAGAGCAGAGCTCTCCTTCAGATCACAGCTAACAGACTCTCAGTGCACATCGCGCTCACCTGGAGGACTGATCCCAGCCATGAGGCACTGTTCCTGGGCTGGAGCCTGCCGTCTCCTGCCTCTCCTGGTTCTTCTGACGGTACTCAGTGTCAGAGCGGACCAAAATAATTCCAAAGAGAGACACTACTACATTGCTGCTGTGGAGATAGACTGGAACTACTCCGGCAATGATGCAAACAGGTGCGATATGTCAAGAAAAATCCTCATATTACAAAAATGAGCAACTTTATTGTGTTATATCTTGAATTTCCTTCTGGAGATGAATAAAGTATCTATTATTAATGTATGTATTTTTTTGTATTAATTTATTTATCTGGATTTATGAAGATATTTTAACTCAGACTTGATTATTTCACTAGTCTGAACAGAAATCAGTCCAGTTTGTACTTGTTTGTTTTTCTCTAGCAGCCTGTTCTTCGTCTGTGACTTTATCATCGTCATTGTGGTTTTATCAGGGAACAGACTTTGTCATCTACATGCTGCTACTATGTGCATGGATTTGCAAGCTGAGTAATGTTGCTTGTTTTTCTCATTGCTCAGGTTTGGTTCCCCCTATAAGAAAGTGGTCTTTCGGGAGTATGAGAAAGACTTCAAACAGGCTAAGACTCATCCGTCCTGGTTAGGTAAATGATGCTTGAGATTTGTATGAACGCATTGGCTGCCTGGATGTAATTATGAGGAAACACCCTGTTTCCAAAGTCACTTCCCAGACACATACATGTTAAGTTTGTGGTAATGTCCTCTGTGCAGGTTTCCCAAAAAGAAAGGCTGATGTAATATAGGGAACAGTTAAAGAATTAAATTCAGGTTGGTTAATTAAACGAATATTTTGAGGTCCCAAATGGTCATCCTATTTACTGGGTGACAGTGAACGCAGCAGCTAAGTGTTTTGGTTTAAACATAAAAGAAAAAAAATCTGCAGCTTCAAACTCAGTTTGTCTTTAATAAACTTGTTTTCTGCTATGGATGAAAAGGAAATGTTCCTGAGTTTCAAACATGGCTCTGGGTTTTTGACTTACACTGAGCCTCATATGTAGCTTAGATAGTCATCTGTTATATATGTTTTGTAACTTGCATCATCCTATTTACTTTGAAAACAAATACAAGTCTTATAAATATGTATGCAGAAGTATTCGTTTAAGTTAAAAATGCAAAGCTTTGTACTTGTAAAATCAATTATTTTAGTATTTTTAGAAAAATCTTGTTTTGTCTCATAAATTTGGGGCATACTTCCAGATGATCCATGTTTGTTCATTACATCCCTGCTTGTGAATGGAATTATGAATATTTCATCTGATCTGCACATTCACACATATCAAAGTTATTTGGCTAGAAAATTTGACCAGTTTTTGTAAATATTGTCCATAAATGCACGTTTAATTCCTTCTTGTAAATGTCAGTCACTCATGCACACATATAGATTTATCTTGTTTACACACATCCAAAAATACTGATACAAGTTAGAAAAGCTGTGTCTGAAACTTTCCTTCGTGTCTGTTGAGTGTGAACACTGTATTGTGCACCTCCCTCGTTCTTTACTTTCTGTTTTTTTCCCCTCAGATTTTGTGCTAAAGTGCACTTTTTCTTCCAGGAAAGCAAACAGGTTACGCGTTAATTCCTTTAGAGGGAAATACTGAGAGAAAACGCAGCAAGCAGAACTGTAAATCACTGTTATTGCAGAGACATACTGTAAATAGAAAATGTCATTTCCTTTCAGGTAATGTTGTCAAATCAGAGTCAGTTTGTAACGGTCGGTCACATTGATGCACCGAAGCAAAGAACTGTTGTGGATTCTAAATAAATAAACTGGCCCTTCTTTCTCTGGAGGTCTGCTGGGACCCACGCTGAGGGCGGAGGAGGGGGAGACGATCGTGGTCACTTTCCGAAACATGGCGACCGGAGTGTACAGCATCCACCCACATGGGGTGGCCTACGGGAAACAGTCAGAGGGTGAGAGCTGCAGATGTTTCCAACCTGAAGACAACAGCTGCACCTGTCAGTGTCACTGTGGGCGCATCATCACAAGCGTTACACAACATTAGCCAGTACAACAAACAGTGTTGTTTGTCTTTTTCTAAAATATTAACCAGGACAGGCAGATTATCCAGCAGACAGTTCTGAAGTCCAACAGGAAGCACTTTGGAAATCACTCTCTGTTCTTTTGCACATAAAAAGAAGCTTTACTGGAATAATAAACAGATACTAGATGCTGCTTAATTTGCTGTTAATGCATGAATTAAATCACAGAGGGAACGTGGAGTTAAAGAACAGCTTGGAGGGAATCAGCATGTTTTCATTCAGGTTGAGGAATTTCATTACTCACATGTGGGATGTGGAGCAGCTGCATCCCTGACCTTTACACTGCCACTGCACTGGAATCTAATTATTTAGACCATCCTAATCTGTTATCTTTAATAATTGTCTGCGATACAGAAACCGTTTATCTGTTTATTTTCTGTCCTGGACCTGCCTGATCTGTTGTCTGCAGGAGCCAACTATTTTGATAACACGTCGCTGAAGGAAAAAGAGGATGATGTAGTGCAACCTAATGGTGAACATGTTTACTACTGGGAGGTGACAGCGGGGGTTTCTCCACAGCAGGATGACCCCACCTGTCTCACCTACACCTACATCTCCCATCAAAACGTGGTGCAAGACTACAACTCTGGCCTCATTGGTACATTGCTCATCTGCAAACCTGGTAAGACGCTAAATGTATCATTTCATTCATCAGAGTGTAAGTTACTGGTTTCAGATGACTTTGGTTGTTTTTGATTCCTTTTTGTGCTTCTGTTGGTTTGCAGGCAGTCTGGATGAGTCGGGGATGCAGGTGGGCGTCCGTCAGGAGTACGTGTTCTTGTTTGGGGTTTTTGATGAGAATGAGAGCATGTACAGTCCCAGAGGTTACGACCCAGATGACCACGTAAAATACACCATCAATGGATACACAACGGGATTCCTGCCTGGTAAGTGAAGAGTCACAAGTTTAATTAAAGGTTATATGAACGTTTTGCCACAAATTCTCCTATAATGTGAGTTCACAGCAATGAAAATTAGTGGTAACCTTGTGATTTAAGACATTAAACGTATGGATCCAAGCTGCAGAGTGTATTAGGGAAGATGTTGCAAAGTTTAATGCTGTTAGGTTTATTTGCACTTGTGAGAGAAAAGTAAAGATGAGGTCGTCATGGAAGAAAAGAAATCAAGTTCCTGCCACATTACATGCAGCGTGCCAGGTGAATGTCTAACTCTGACGGTTAGGATATTTACTAGTAACTGAATAATACTTTTACAGACATGAATTGTGTGAATATTTTCCTTGCACTGTGTATATGGCTAAATGCTGATGGGAACAAGAATGGTGTGTTAAAAATCTGCTCCAATATATACAGAATGACCCTCACTTTCCTTCCAGATGTCACTATGTGTGCTTATACCTCTGTGAGCCTGCATCTGGTGGGTATGAGCTCAGAAAGCGAGCTGTTCTCGGTGCACATAAATGGACAAGTTCTGAATCAGGCGGGTCACAAAGTGTCATCAGTGGGGCTGATCAGTGGGTCCACGGCCACCGCCAGCATGGCGCCTCAACACCCAGGCCGGTGGCTGCTGTCCTCACACACCATCAAGCACATGGAAGGTACACAGGCCTGCAAATAACACAAACAAATTATTATTATTATTATTATTATTATTAATAATAATAATAATAATAATAATAATAATAATAATAATAATAATAATAATAATAATAAAAAATTTGTATTATTATTGTTAATAAATTATAATAAAGACACATATATTACCATTTTAAAAAACACATCCAGCCAAAAGCTTGTTTGGACAAAGATGATCTCAACTGCTCTTTAAAGGACTTAACAGAGAGAGAGACAGAGAGAGCGAGAAAGAGAGAGAGAGAGAGAGAGAGGAAGACTATGTGTGAGAGTGAGAGAGGGTGGGAACAAGAGAAAGAGAGGTAGAGAGAGAAATAGAGATGGTAGAAGGGGAGAGAGAGAGGAAGAGTGTGTGTGTGTCTGAAAGAGAAAGAGAGCATAAGACAGAGAGAGAGAGAGAGAGAGAGAGCTATAGGCGAAGTGGAGAGAGAGGGAGGAAACGTTTGTGTGCGTGTATGCGTGTGTGTGTTTGTAAAAAGAGACTGAGGAGAGAGAGCAAGAAAGGGAGAGACAGAGAAAGGTAGAGCAACAGAGAGAGGAAGGGAAAGGGAGAGGTAGAGAGAGGTAAAAAGAGAGAGAGATAAGTGACTGCTTAAAAGTAATGATCATGGCCAGTAAAAACACTGACCTGAAGCTTTCAGGTAATGGTCATACTGGTCAAACATTGCAACTCAGAGACATAATCAGTGGTTTGATTATTTAAGACTCTATACTGGAGGATCAGATTTTAAAATGAACCATGAAATAAACTGGGAACCAGTGAAGTGATGGTTAACCTTCCACTCTGAATAAAAAAGGATTCCTTCTGACTGGTTTTCCTCCTACAGTTGGCTTGTATGGCTTTGTGGACGTTAAGGAGTGTGACGGCATTGAGAAACCTAAACGGATGATGACAATCGCACAAAAACGACAAAGCAAAGAATGGACGTATTATATCGCTGCAGAGGAGATAGTCTGGGACTACTCCCCCAAGATGGCGGAAGTTATGGACGAGTAAAAAAACCCACTTTTTACTAATTTATTTACATTATTCACATAACCTGTTTGCTTATATCAGTTTAAAAATAACCTTTTAACTGAAATAGCGTCTCAGAGTCGGAAGGACATGTCTTTTTCTCTAAAGAGACTTCAAGCAGCAGTACCTGACACAGTCATCAGCACGAATAGGAGGAAGGTACAAGAAGGCCGTGTACACCCAGTACAAAAACGAGTCCTTCACTGAAAGGATGGAGAACAAGCAGAGGAAAAATGAACTTGGGATTTTGGGTCCGGTGATCAGAGCACAAGTCAGAGATGTCATCAAGGTGAGAGCAGATTAAAAATAAACTGTCTTAAAACTATGGATCAACCCATAAAGTATTAACATTCTCATATTCATCTGCTGTAAATCTTTGTTCTTCACCTTCATCTGAACACAACATTAAGCAGGACTGTAATCAATGTGAAGACATTCAGCCTGACAGACTGTCCTCACGCACCCTCTTGCTCTCTTAGATTGTTTTTAAAAACATGGCCTCCAGGCCGTACAGTATCTACCCTCATGGACTGGAAATAGAAAAGTCAGAGGAAGGAGTCAACTACCCAGCAGGAGGTGCCAAATCTAACCGTTCTAAAACAAAACAGGACTATTCTGACACAGCAGCTGAAATGATCAAATGCTTGCTATGTGCTTGCCAGGGAATCAGTCTCACGCTGTTCAGCCAGGTGAAACACACACCTATGTGTGGAAAGTACTAGAAGAGGATGAACCTTTGGATGGAGACGCTCGATGTCTGACACGAATTTACCACAGTGCAGCGAACACACCACGAGACATCGCATCGGGGCTCATAGGACCCATCCTCATCTGTAAGAGCCAGTCCCTCAACGTCAGGAACGTACAGGTAACATTATACACGCTTTTCATCATTATCATTTTAGAAGAACACATTGTTGTTTTGTTTTTTTATGCTTCCTAATTAAGAATTGAAAATGTTTTATTGGAAGAGCAAACAGAGAAGTCAGTAAACTTATGTGGAAAATCCATTTAGGATTTTTAGCGTAGCATATGCAGACATGAAAATATATATATATTTCATCACTGAAATATAATATTTTTCAGCATATTCACAGAGCATAAACGCACTGACACTGTTTTAAACATACTCACACTTTTCGTCTGTCTAATTATGGGTCAATGATTCCGAATATTGCCTCTAAAAAGCAGCAGTTGTAACTCTGACATTGTCCAGGTAGTTTCTGTGCCCTTCACCGCCTGTACGAAATGGTTATGTTTTATATACTCACTCCAATGTAAAGCATTTTAGGTGCCTTGAAAACTGCTGTATTCCACTGTTATTATTATTCTAAGTGGATCTTCTATGGAAAGATAGTCTGTATATTTCATTATCTTGCAAAATGAGCAAATAGTATTCAAGACTGAAATGTAAAACTTAAGTAATCTCTTCAAGTTTCTAAAACAACTTAAACAAATCTGCATGTTTCGGCAGCTGAGAGCAGATAAGGAGCAGCATGCTGTCTTTGCTGTGTTCGATGAAAACAAGAGCTGGTACCTGGATGATAACATTCAGCAGTATTGTGACCAATCACAAGTCAACAAAGCTGACCCAGAATTTTACAAGTCCAATGTCATGCACAGTAAGTTATTAATCACAACTTCACCCGTGTTCATTTTATGTATGTACAGAGAAAATAAGTCACAATATATGTGCATAGTACTAGTATTGTTCATTGACTACTCCTGCTAGATACATTTTAATGTCATGTTGGCAAGAGATAAGTCAGGCACAAAGCCTGACGACGTGTCCTTTATCAGAAATTAATGGACAAAACGATGGCGTTAGCGTTGAATGGTTGCTTTTGCGAAGTCTACTAATTTCTGATAATAGACACCTCGAAGGACATTAACCCACTTATACCATGGTCTCTTACAAAAGAAATGAACATTAAATAACTTAATAATGCATTACTGTTGTTTTTACTATTAAAAAAGTTTTTCTCAAGAAGTGACTAAGTGGACTCTTTAACACCTGTTGTTGTAACATGTTAGACTCAGCTTATGGGCGACATAAAAAGGCAGTATGCATAGGTTTATATTGAGACTATGTATTTGTGATAATCGGTATATAATGTTTTTAATCCAGCTTAGATTTCACCTTTTAGATAACTAATACACTTGGAAATATCTTTACAGCAATTAACGGCTATTCCTATGAGAGTGGACCACATTTGGGCTTCTGCAACGGAGAAGTTGCAACATGGCATGTGTCCAGCATTGGTGCTCAAGACTATATTCAGACTGCAACCTTTTATGGCCATCCATTTGAGCTGAATGAGAGGACAGAAGACTTTCTCAGCCTCTTCCCAATGACTGGAGAGACCATCACTATGAACATGGACAACATTGGTGAGAATTGTTTATTTTATTTATTGAGGTTTCTTTAGCCTCATGTGAAGGATCTTTAATAATTGTTTTTATTTTTTCTCCTCCCAGGTGTGTGGCTTTTAGCTTCTCTTCACACCCACGAGACAACAAAAGGAGTGCGTATTAAGTTTCAAGATGTTAAATGCTTCCGTGACTACCAATATGAGTACGAGGATGAAGATCCTCCATTAAATGAAGAATTTACTATGTGGAAGCCTCCATCAGTAGATAAAAAGGAAGATGTGACACCGGCACCTAAAAAGGAAACCCCAGCGGAGGTAGATGAATATACCGAAATGTTTGCAAACGAATTGGGTCTCCGATCTCTGAAAAAGAGATCCATTGGTTCAGATGTAGAGCATATAGACCTATCTAAGTATCTTAACTATGATGCAATTAATGTGCAAGATAGAAAAGTGAGCAGCAACATCTTGGAGACCCAAACTAAAACTGAGACTCCTCAAGATCCTGATCTGAGAAATGAAACACAATATTCACGCTGGAAAAATTTAAATGGCACTAATCCTACAGGTGCTAATAACACGTTGGACTCAATGAACGCAACAATTCACAATGCTACAGCATCACCAATGGCTGCCAATGTGTCTGCTGACACCACCAATCCTACCACGGCCCTACAAGAAAAGAATAATTTAACCGAAGCATTGCAGAGTACCAATCTGACTAGGCCTTTACAGGAAACAACCAATTTTACGACAACACAGCCAGGAATTTCAAGCTTCACCTCCAAAAATGAAACGGTCAATGTAACCCTACCCAGCAATGACCATGCGTCTGCAAACACAGCCATTGCTCTGCACTCTAAAGAAAACCTCACCAGAGGAGACGTATTCTCGTACGACAGGTTTCAGACCAAGCCTGACTCTCTGAACAACACCTCAAACAGCAGTGCATCCAATGCCACTCTGGATGCAGTGATGGAGGACAGGAACACCACAACAGCAAACCAGTCATTGTCTGTTCCAAAGCTTGATGATAAGGAGGTTAATATCAGCAAGACAGACACACACAATTCAACCATCGCCAAGTTAACTGAGAATACAGGCAACAATGGCAGTTTATCTGCCGTCACTGCTGAAGCTGAACGGGCCTCCAATGTAACAGTGTCAACCAATTCCAGCCTTGGAAATCCTACACATGTTCTCCTCAAAACCACATTGTTACAGAATGTGACCATTGATGCATCTCAATCAGATCTGTCGAACAGCAGTAGCTCAGAGAGTTTGGAAAATTTCACAGCAAGTCTTGGCACGTTGAACAATATGTCTTCAGTGGAAAATGTTTCCAAGGAGATTGAAGTTTCATCCAATCTGCTGCTCTCTGGAGGTAAGGCAAAACAACTCAGTTCAGAGGAGTTTGGTTCTTCGGAAAGTAGTGAGGAAATCTTTATATACCTTCAAGAAAACAAGACAGAGGTTATCAAAACATCTTCCTTGAAACCACAAGGCCATAACTGGACCTATGATGGAGCTCACAATATGGTACCCGAGGAGATTCCTTACCACATTAAGAAATATTTTGAGGAAGAGACTCCGCGAACAACGCCATCTCCAAAAAGAACCAAGAAGGTGAATCTCCGTAAAATACCCCAGAGAGGCCAAGGTATGAAAACAAAGAGGAGGAAGGAGTTCAAACCTCAGCCCAGGACTGGTCTACCATTCTCCCCGCGTGGATTTCACCCAGTGATGACCCCTCGTGGGTCACGCCCCCTTTCACCGCAGCCCATCACAAAAGATATAGATCTGAATGATGCAGCTGTGATCATTGGTGTACCCCGACCCGATTTCAGTGACTACCAGCTGTATATTCCTGGTAATGAACCAGATCATCTAGATTTGAATGAACAAGATGTGACCGCTAATGAATATGAGTATGTGATGTACAAAGACCCTTACAGCAGTCATGAGGATGTCAAGAATCTCAACCTAGATGAGACCACCAAATACTACTTAGACTTATCTGGCCCAGATGTCAAAACGTACTTTCTTGCTGCAGAAGAGGTTGAATGGGACTATGCTGGTTATGGGCAAAGGTAAGCACAGAAGTAAAAATCGAATTAGATCTTCTATAACAAAAGAGGGCGTAACTGCTTGCAACCACTGGTCATAGCTAAAATAAGCTTTTGTTTGTACAGGAGGCAAGAAAAGTCACTGTTTAACAGTCGAGAAACTAAATTCACCAAGGTCATTTTCCGAAGTTACCTGGATGGTAGCTTCAACACTCCTGACATCCGTGGGGAGTTGGATGAGCATCTAGGAATCCTAGGGCCAGTCATCAAGGCAGAGGTTGGACAAAGCATTATGGTAAGAGAATCATTTGCCAAATTCCTTCGAAGTTTTTAAAATTTCCCTTCTTGTATTAGACTTTCACTTTATTATACAGAGAAATCCTAGTTTATTTTCTTAAATAGTTGTAGTGTTTACAGTTTGAGTGGAAAAATAAACTAATCTCCAAAGGTGTTAAAAAATACTGACGGGATTTATGTAACTTAATCATTCACTCATTTACATAACTTCATTCAGCTCTTTTTAGTCTAAACAAAGAGTTTTTTGATGCACTGATATTTGCAGCAGGGTTAGGTATTCGCATTGATTTTCAAAAACAGTCAATTTAATGATTAATTTACTTATTAGACTTTGTTCACGAAAATAAAAACCAAGAAACATAACTGGAAGAAAAAAGAGGGGAAAAGAGAGGAAACAGCAGAGCAAGAAATAAGTAAAATAAATTCAAGGTTATACTGACTTTTACTGGTTAGAAAGCGCTCTGAGAAGAGACCGGATGAAGACAGATGTGGAATCAACCAGTTAGTGTGCGCCAAAAAGTTTAGTCGTGTTGCTTTAAAACTCCATTTAGTGGACCCATTCTTAAGAGTTTTTTTTCTCCTATTTTAAGTTAAACTAGCAGAATTTGAGTGTTTTATTGCCGTCACAGAGATGATGATTCAATAGCAGAACACAGAGGAAGCAATTGGCTTTATTATGATTCTGGCGTGCAGGTAGATGAAGAAGGCAGGCAGGCAGGCAGGTGAGAGAACTGACAGGCAGGCTGGCAGCAGACAGGTTGTAGACAGGATCTACTTCATGATAAAACAATCTGGGGAAGACTGGTAAGCTGAGCTCTCCTTAAGTCTGCTGCCGCTGATTATCTGATGAGGTACAGGTAGCCATGAGACGAGAGCACGCCCACCACTGCCACACACTGGAGAGGGCACCATAACGCTTATATTTACAGCCATTCTGATTCTCAAGTAACACTCTACTATATAATCAGTTACTTTTCTTTTAAAGCATATATAAGGCCATCGATCCAAACACTGATTGAACTTTTCTGCCATATAGGTGGTGTTCAGGAACAAGGCCAACCGTCCGTACTCTATTCACCCCAATGGGGTTTCCTATATGAAGCAGTTTGAGGGTCTGTCCTACGAGGATGGCTCTAAGAACTGGTACAAATATGATAACGAGGTTCAACCTAATACCACCTACACGTATTTATGGAAAATCAGTTCTTTGGTTGGACCATCCCCAGGAGAGTCAAGCTGTCGGACCTGGGCCTACTACTCAGGTGTCAATCCTGTGAGTGTTGTGACAAAACAATAAAATTTCACTCAGTAAAAAAATATACATCAAATGTCAAGAACTTTAGGAGTGTATAGTATTTATTTATACTTTGGTGCACAAAGGAAAAAAATTCCATCAAACCCTGTAAATGTCCCCTCTTAGGAGAAGGATATCCATTCTGGTTTGATTGGACCTTTACTGGTGTGTCGAAAGGGGACCCTGGACAACAGCTTAACGGACTCGAGGGAATTCATGCTCCTTTTTATGACCTTTGATGAGTCACAAAGCTGGTACTACGAGAAGAATCGTGAAATGATACAAAGGAAGAGTCGAAGGAAATCCCTGAGTGTTGACAAGGACAACCTCAAGTTCCACTGTAACATATTATTGCATCCTTTCACCCATTTGAACCATTTTTAATTAAATGACCTAGAATCACATACCATACTCATTTAAATAAGCTCGACTAGTATTCTTATTATTGCTGTATTATGACTTATTATTAATCTTTTTGTCTGTTTCTGTAGCCATCAATGGGATAATATTCAGCTTGAAGGGGCTGAGGATGTACACTAACCAGCTTGTGCGCTGGCACCTGATCAACATGGGCTCCCTTACAGAATTTCACAGTGTCCACTTCCACGGACAGACATTCATCCACAAGAAGACCAAAAGTTACAGGCAGGCTGTTTACCCTCTGCTTCCTGGTGAGTCGCATGCAGAGTTCAGCTCCGTAGATGGCCGTGTCTGACGTCAGCATCAGTGCAAAGACAATGTGTTTGTCTTTTTTTTGCAGGGGGTTTTGCAACTCTGGAGATGTATCCATCCAAACCGGGCCTCTGGCAGCTGGAAACAGAAGTTGGCTTAAGCCAAAAGAAGGGCATGCAGACCCTTTTTCTGGTTCTAGATAACAGTAAGTTTTACTTTTGGAAAAATCTGCTGTATTTGCCCTGAATTTGTGTGCTTTAATGCAAATGTTTTGCGACTCCCAGAATGCTACCGTCCCTTGGGTCTGGAATCCGGCAGCGTGAAAAATGACCAAATCACAGCAATCAACACCAGGGGTAACCATCTCACCTCTTTTGGCATCTGTTGGCTTCCACGACAATAACAATGACTAGAACTGGTGAATGTATCAAAATGAAGTCATGAGTTCATGCATTAATGATAACCATCCCTCGTTGAAAGGATCCTGGGAGCCCCATCTTGCCAGGCTCAACAATAATGGAAAATTCAACGCGTGGAGCACCGAGAAAAACAACAGCTGGATTCAGGTATGATGCAGGAGTTTTTCTGCAAACACGCATTCACTTACTTTATATCTAGATTTCATCTGCTTCCTGTGGACCTTTTTCTGCACAGGTGGATTTCCAGCGACCAGTTGTGATCAGTCAGGTGGCCACTCAGGGAGCCAAGCAGATGTTCCAGTCCCAGTATGTTACACGTTACTCAATCTCATACAGCAACGACCGTCGGAAATGGATCTACTACAAAGGCGATAGTAAGGACTTCTGGAAGGTGGGTGTGTGTGTTAGGCGGGGTGGGGGGGTTAATCGGCTTATTATGAGTTCAACTAGCATCACATTCCTTCTTTTATTCATCTGTGTATGTTTGTAGGTATTCCCTGGAAACAAGGAAGCCTATGAGACAAACGTAAACACCTTCTTTCCACCTGTGATTGGACGATATATTAGGCTCCACCCTCTCACCTGGTACAGCACAGCAACAGTCCGGATGGAGTTCTATGGCTGTGAGCTTGATGGTACGACAGGATATAAGTCGAAGAAAAAGCCGTTTGTCTTTGGTGTTAAACATTTCCAGGGAAACATCGTCAATACAAAACTGTATAGATTGTTGATGAGGACAAGACACCGAACATTTCCTCCCAGGAATTTAGATATTTCCACCCCCAAAATATCTATGATTGTTGAAACAGTTTAGCATATTTCTGGAGCTGACCCAGGCTTACAGAGCTCATGTAGATCCACTGCTAAATTAACTTTGCTTTTCTTCCTGGACACAAATGAACATACATCTACCATAAACTCCTGATTATGACTGGTTTTGATGGATAATATACTACAGTCAGAAAAGCTGGGAGCTCTCTGAACCATCATGTCTTCCTGCAAAGAAAAAAAGAAAGTCTCGCACTTCCAGCAGTAAACCACTAAACTAAACTCTTAAAGCCTCATTTAGTCCATCAATAATTAATGAAACATGAGAAAAAGTAAATAATTCAAGAGTAAACATCCCTGAGATTAACTATCTTAAATCTTAATTTTATGAATCCTGAACTCAAATTAATGCAAAGTGTCACATCAAGAAACAGATTTTTTTAAAAATTCAGCCGTAGCAGCAATGGAACAGATGATAACTTGTCTTTTTTAATAGAAATAAAACCCAACACAACCCTGCAGGAAGGAGTCACTCTGATGATTTTTATGACAGCAGCTAAATCATATATCCTTTACTTTGCCCCTTCTGCTCTGCAGCTCAGACCAAAAACACTCATTTGTTTCATCTATTTGAGACATCACAGAGACCACGTTTAGAGCCATGAAATACAAATTGTAGTAATTAGGGTAGTAGGTAAAAAAAGTAATTCTGCACAATTTCCACATTGCAAAAGACTTGGATTGTACTGGTTCCACTGTCCTAAATAGTGATGTATAACAGCTTTCTCCAAACTGCAGTAATAAGGCTTCCAAAATGATTATTATCAGTGTAGCAAACACTCAACAGCTTCTGGCTGAAAGAATTTGGAAACTATGGCGTATACATCTTCTTATGACTGAAATTTGCACTGGGAATAGTATGAGCATCCCAGTTTAACCAAGTTCTCCGTTCCTACATGTTCTGCAACCAATGAGCATGAACAGGTGCAAAAGTGGAACAAAAGCCTCTTTAATGCACTTAAACTTAAATCAAGTTGTTTTGGTTAATAAAACATGTCTCTGTGTCCGAACAGATAAATAAGCCGTTATTGGACTCCGCTTGATGGCTCCAAATGAACCATATTGCATTTGATTTGTTGAAAATTTAAGCATATGTGTCAATTTCAGTGTTTTAATATCACTAAGTTCCTGTAAAAGCAACATTTCTGATGTCTCAGGCTGCTCGGTGCCGCTGGGGATGGAGAACAGACAGATAACGGACCATCAGATCACAGCCAGTTCCACAGGCTCCAGCTGGTTTGGTGGATCCTGGAAACCTTCCCTGGCTCGCCTCAACCTGCAAGGCACCATCAATGCATGGAGGCCAAAGGTAATAATCCTGTCACTCAAATGGAAAAGTCATGTTTATAGTAGTTTATAGATGTAAATGTTAAATGTGAGATTTTATATTAGATGCAACAAAGAGGCTGCAGACGCCTGAAACATGTGACTGAACTACATGTTGTTCTGGATGTGCTTCAGCTGCTGATGTTAAAATCATGTGTATTATCTGTGAAATAATGTATTCCCAGTACAACGACATGAACCAGTGGCTTCAAATCGAACTGCCCAAGATCAAAAAGATCACCGGCATCGTGACGCAGGGAGCCAAATCTATGGGGAAGGAGATGTACGTGGTCTCTTACACGCTGCAGTACAGCGACAACGGGATCCACTGGACCCGCTACACCGACGATGAGGACCAACCTGTAAAGGTAACTGGGAAATATTACTCTGTGAACAACTTCACTGGAGTTCACTGGAGACAGAACTGGATTATTAAACTGATTTTTATGTTTCACAAACTCCAGATCTTCATTGGAAACATGAATAACAGCGATCACGTGAAAAACTACATCTATCCTCCCATCTTTTCTCGCTTCATACGAATCGTCCCCCAGTCCTGGATGGGCTCCATCACAATGAGAGTGGAGCTACTGGGCTGTGACTTTGAGTGAAATTTATATTTTAATTAATTTATATTTTACAGGTCCAGACTCAAGCATACACAGCCGTGTTCAGACCGTATTACATGCATGAATGTATCAAGCCACAGCGTGGAGGCTTTTTTTTTCATTTAACTGTTGCAGGAACTAAGACACGTGCAACTATGAAGTATCTTGTTCTCTTTTTGTCAGGTTTGCTTGTCTCTACTAAGTCAGATGTGAAAAGTTATAGAAATGCTTTAATGTTAAATAAGAAATCTACAAGTTTTATTAGTTTTTTAGCATCAGTTGCACTTAAAAATTAATTTATGTAAATATGTAAGTACAGATCATGGAATTTATTTTTGAATAAATATGATTTCCATCCTTTTCACACAGTGTCAGTCTGACTGATGTTTCCAGACCGACGTGAATGATTCCCATTAAAGACGCTTGGTGTGCCCAGTGTGAGTCTGGGAAAACTGTGATCTTCTTTTGAAGGTGTTGCTTTTAGCACCTTTGCTGATGCCAGACCCACCATAAAACAGTGTGCAGCTGCAAACACATGTCATCTTTACACATCATGTTAAACTGGGCGTCTCAGTGTGGCTTAACTGCTGCTACTGACCCGGCGACGTAAATGAACTCATGGATAACTTTACCTGAGAGTTGTGGAGCTTTGGGGTTAATGATAAGAGCCAGATCTTCATCTCTGTCTGATCTGGGTGTTTAGAGAAGGAAATAGTCAAACATGGTTTTGTTTGTAGAAGCTTTGATTTTTAATATGTCAGATTAATTCCTGGGTTTGACTTTGGTGGTACAAAAGCCTTTTGGCTGGTTGTTCGGTCTGTGTGATGTCAAAACAGCCTGGAATGAGACCAGTTCTGTGTGGGGATGGCAGGACCAGAGGACACTCCTGAGGAAAAGCACTAAGAGATAAATCATTGATAGTTTGATTTCATGGGTCCCCATGAAGTTAAATGGGTGATGGTGTTGTGTCTGCAGACGTTTAACTGGTTAATCTGGGAGATGAAGAACATCCATTATTAAATATTCTCAGAGAATTGTTTGTAAATTGCTTATTTCTAGGAATATTTTTTGTATCTGGAATGAAAAATAAATTCTTTCGGAATCATTACTAACAGGAGAATCTAAAGAGAAAGGATGGAAATGAAGGAGGGAAGATAATGAAGTAGGACTCAGGCTTTACAACTGGAACTTCCCACTAGTCCACTTTGCACAAATGACCTAATATGAGGAAAAAAACACATGAAATGAGAAGATTATCACTTTAATAAGATAAAATAATTGGCCATAGTTGTAAGATTATCATTATACTTGGTGAAATTTCTCAAAATGGAAGTAAATATTTACACAAGTGAGAAACACAAACTGGATATCAAGTCCTGTGTTAAGCAAAAAAATCCTCAAAACTAAAAAAACAGGTGTGAAAGTAAGCGATGATGGTGTGAAACATATAAACAGGGTCTCTGTGAGATGACTGAAGGTAAAATGGATATGTAGATGACCATTATTCCTGTCAAGGATGAGGACACTGGTTTCTTTAGATTGAGAAGATTAAAAATTTAATAATGAAGAATAAAAGAAGTTGAACATACATTAAACATTAAAACACGAAGAAACAAAACATTTAGATATGCTGACATGGTACGAGGTTATAACCCGGGACGAATCTCTCTAGAGATCTTTCGTCACACAGAAGTCTGGAAATATTCTGCCCCAGTCAGATAGAGGAGCTTTGTTTAAAGACTTTGGTCACGTGTGTCAATCTGAGACCTGTTCTTCGGCTACAACAACAAGACCAAGGTCTCAGCTTAAATATTTCCCTGATGGAAGGACGCCGGTCTTACAGATGGTTTACTAAGGTCAGAATGACATCAGTTTAGGAGCCTTATGGTCGGACCTTTCAGCTAGACATTAATTAAGAGCAAGTTAATTAAGCTAATACATGAAATTCCTCTACACATGTGAAATCATTTAAAGAAGTTTTAAATAAGAAATAAAAGACGTCATTTGCTTACATCACTCTCGAAATGAGACCAAAAAAGTTTTTTTTTCCTAAATATTTTGTTATTTGGCTATAAAGATTATTTAGTCATGAAACTGTCTTATGCGAGGGAAAGCTTTCACACACCCATGTCTACTGCTGTTTCCAGCTGTTTCCAGCTGTTTTCTGTTGCACATCAGCTGAACCCAGAGCGGCTCCTGATGCATGCTTTACACCAGCAGGTGTCCCTGTCGGCTCACTCACACGCATTCAAACATCTTCCTGGCTGTGATGGATCTGCAGCGGAGATCAGAACATATCAGAGAGCTTCACCAACCTGTCTCCCACTTTAAACATCATTTCCATCACAGCTGTGACTGATGTTTGCAAGAGTGTATAAGTTAAATGAATTATCCTGTTTATATAACAATGCAGCCGGAAGGCTTCTAACACATCATATATCTCAGTGTTTTTGTGGGGAATGATTTAAAACTAGTCCTGTCCATCCAAACATAAACCTTCATTAAAGACATTTTTACTTTGTGTTTATTTGATTCTCATTCATTCACTACAGAGTTAATTTTGGGAAACATTTCTGGTTTGGATCCTTTGACTGAAGAAAGGTTGGAAAACAATGAAGTCCAATATTTTTCTGGGTCTATTGAGGCTTTAATGGTCATATAAAAAAGCATTTGGTGTTTAAATGATCCATACAATCATAAGTAATCACATTAAAAGTAGAAACAATAAAAATATTCCTTATATTCAGTTGTAAAAATAAACATAATTTAAATCGAAGGAAAGTTGCTTGAAACGTCCATTAAAAGGATTAAATCTGAGGGCAGGATGACCTGCAGCAGTGTTCAATAACCACTTTCCATGTACGAGCCAGTACTCCGACCAGTCAGTGTGTGCGCGCGCGTGCGTCATGGCTGCCTGGAGACGCAACCTGATCATGATCCGAAATATCTCTGCGTTGCTCTGCCTGCCAAGAGGCACCGAACTTGTTTACAAACACGCTTTTTATGAAGGAGGGGGTGTAATTCCAACTGGGAGAAGTTTTATGGGCCACACAAGCAAGCGCCAGCGCACGCGCTCACACGCCTCCCCCTCTTCCTCCTGCGCGCTCCTTACCGCGCCGCCCCCGCCGCGCAGCGCCGCTTAAAAAGCGCGAGAGCTCAGCTGGGAGGGACAGTCCAAGATCTGGAGCAGCTACTGACTCGCACTGTTAGCGCGCGCATCTGAGGAGGGTTGCTGGATCATTTCTGACCGAAACAGTGGCATCATGAAGTCCCCGAAGCTGAAAACACAAGGTAGCCTATACTTTTTACCCCCCTGCACACACACACACACACACACACGCACACCTGTTGCTTCTTCTGTAATAATGATGCTGCCATTCAGATGATCCTCATCCGAACTTGTTTCGCAGCGAACTTCAGCGAAGAGGACCTGAGCGACGTGCTGGGCGAGTTCGACGCGGTGATCGAAGACTTCACGTCGCCGATGGAGAAGCGACGCTTCAGATACGACGAACACCTGAAGACCATGAAGAGGAGGAGCAGCGCGAGCGTGAGCGACAGCGGCATCAGCGACTCTGAAAGTAAGTTTACCCGCAAAGCCTCCATCAAAATGGTGCAAAAGTTGTTTATATGTTGGTGGGATTTATTAGCCCTGCAGGTAGGATTTATTAGCCCTGCAGGTAGGATTTATTACCCCTGCAGGTAGGATTTATTAGCCCTGCAGGTAGGATTTATTACCCCTGCAGGTAGGATTTATTAGCCCTGCAGGTA
>JBAMHX010000014.1:2892889-2903428 GCA_037177515.1 Pseudomugil tenellus | reverse complement strand
CCGTGTGGACTGGTGTAAAGCCGGGTGGACTGGTATAAGGCCGGGTGGACTGGTCTAAGGCCGGGTGGACTGGTGTAAGGCCGGGCGGACTGGTGTAAGGCCGGGTGGACTGGTGTAAGGCCGGATGGACTGGTGTATGGCCGGGTGGACTGGTGTAAGGCCGGGTGGACTAGGGCTGTGTGGACTGGTGTAAGGCCGGGCGGACTGGTATAAGGCTGGGTGGACTGGTCTAAGGCCGGATGGACTAGGGCCGTGTGGACTGGTGTAAAGCCGGGTGGACTGGTATAAGGCCGGGTGGACTGGTCTAAGGCTGGATGGACTGGTGTAAGGCTGGGTGGACTGGTGTAAGGCCGGGTGGACTAGGGCCGTGTGGACTGGTGTAAAGCCGGGTGGACTGGTATAAGGCCGGGTGGACTGGTCTAAGGCCGGGTGGACTGGTGTACGGCCGGGCGGACTGGTGTAAGGCCGGATGGACTGGTGTAAGGCCGGGTGGACTGGTGTAAGGCCGGGTGGACTAGGGCCGTGTGGACTGGTGTAAGGCCGGGCGGACTGGTATAAGGCTGGGTGGACTGGTCTAAGGCCGGGTGGACTAGGGCCGTGTGGACTGGTGTAAAGCCGGGTGGACTGGTATAAGGCTGGGTGGACTGGTGTAAGGCCGGGCGGACTGGTGTAAGGCCGGGTGGACTAGGGCCGTGTGGAAAGACGCCTTAAAAGGAAAAGTGAGCCAAAGATTTCACAAAAATGTGTTAAAAAGAGACTCAGACTTAAAATGAGCTGAACGCATTTAATGCGTCTGGTATGTAGTGAGTAAATTAAGGTCCATAAAATCCAGAGCTGCTGCCTTGTGTTACTCTGCAAGATTATAGTTTTATGCATAATGCTAATAACATGTGAGTTGAACCAATTTTAACTGTAGCTCATTTCTTGCTTCAGTCACCAGGATGCATCAGGTGTTTGAACTCACATCTAAACATAGAAAAACTCAGACATTCTTCAGCATCTCCCACATACAAAATCTGCCATTTTGCTGCTTTACTTCGCTGTAGATACATGAGCTCCTAAAGTCGCATGACTGAATAAAAGCAACAGTAAAGTCATATGAGATAACAGTTGCGCTGCAGAGAACAAACCTGCGAGTTATAACAGGGATGAATATTACCTGTGTTCTACACGCCGTGTTAGTTTCTCTTGTGCAAAAAATGAAATTTATGAGTTCTGACTGAACCACAGTTATTATCCAACACACTTGGACTGAAATACATTTTGTGGTTTGTACATCTGTTGGGCTGCAAAGTCCATGTAAATTCTGTCATCCTCACCAGCCTGCAGGGATTCCTTAGAAAACCGCAGCCCAAATAATAGCAAAATATCCCAAATAATAGCAAAACAGTTGATCCTTTTAGCCATGAGTTATCTTACAGACTATAAATCGTTGTGTCCTGTTTCTTTTGCCCAGATGTTTGCTATTGTCAGATGAAGAGGCTTCCTTGCAGTGGAAAAGTGAGCTTTGCCCAGTCTTGCGGTAGTGATTGCTGCACCCTCATTTAAAACTAATATGTCCACCTAAAGGTCGATGCAGATCTGAACTGAGGCTGATGGATGGCTGTTCATGCTTTAGAGGGGAATGATGATTAAACACAATGCTCTTAACAGCCGGGCATTTTCAGGGCTTTTCTGTAAAAGGCATACAGAGGAGCATTTAGCAGAGAAATCTTGCATATTGTCATAAGTAAAAAGCCAAACAGAGCGCAAGAGTTTAGATTCAAGAGTGGGTTAATAACTCGCTACGAATCAATATTCAGCATAAAGTCTTAGATATGTGACATATAAATGAATAAATACAGTAAACATGGACAGACTGCATTAGATTTTCCTGCTTGCTTAAAATGTTTTAGTTCCTGATGACACACTGCGGACAGACAGACAGACGTCCATAGGACGGACGGATGGATGGATGGAGTGAGTAAATTTAGTTCCAGTCTGCATAGCCATGCATATTCAGGTAACTAAATACTCTTCCCAAGAATCTTGTCTTGTATCATTTTCCCTTCTGTCTATTTATTTCCCTCCTTCTCTGACAGGGTCTTGTTGTGTTCCTTTGTTAAATCAGCCTCATTGTGCGTTCCAAACAAACACTGTGTTTTTATCTGCTTGCTAGCATGTGATGCTGTTTGGAAAGCAAGACTCAGCAACATCACCTGCCGTCATGTTGCATGGTCCAGTTTTTCTGCTTCGGGACCCTGAAATTTACATGATAGCTGTAAGTGTGTCCAGAATGTCCAGAAAGAACATGTGTGAGGTCAGAAATGAATGTTTTTAACGAGATTCTAACTGTATCGACTGCAGAATTCACTGCAATGTTTCTGCTTATCTGCAGACTCTTCATGCAGAGATCAGATCTGTGTGTTGCACAAAACATTTCCCAGCAATTTCACGGCAGCAAAGTGTAAACCTGCAGTGATATCGGTCTGACAGATCACTGAGTCAACTAATAGAAGATCTGATTGTGTCAGTTGGCAGAAAAGGAAACTGTGCTCATTCAGAGAGGCATTTCCTAACCGTTGAGGTAATTAGGCTCCATCGGGACCAATGCACACAAAAACACCCAAAAATAACAGCGGACACAATAATAACACTCCATTAGAGCTGCCAAGCTTTGAAGAATCATATGCTGCCCAAATTTATTCAGCATAGAAGTGAACAGGAAACCGTTTAGTCTGAGTGAGACTGTTTTTTTTTTTTTATCTCCCACCACATCACTCTGCAAACTGCCTCCATCTATAAGAAGTTAATAATAAATCCACAGAAGCAGTTGTTTGGGATGATTATATTTAAGGAGGTGACAGACCAGGAGAGAAAACGACTTTCCTGATTGTTCCAAAACAGCTTTGGCCTTTGGTGAACTTCCCGGGCCGCGGTGGAGTAAAGGTCAGTAAGGAGTCATGGTTCTGGATCGTTGCTGTTTTTCTGATTGCTTTAAAGGTGAACTGTGTGATGTTTTCCTGAGACACAAGGAAGTGGAAGGTCTGGTGGCTCCTCAAGTCCCCCTTGAACCCGTCACCATTTCTGGTAGCATTCGTCTTCATTATGGAGATTATTGCGTCTCTTCAGGGCTGTTGTTGGGAACAACAGCTGGCGGAGGCTTTGTCTGCGGACGCTGCAGTTCTGAGGTCAACGACTCCACCCTTGTTTTGTGCTTGTGAAGAGACGGTAGTATGACGCATAAACACAATTAAAAAGACCCAGCCAAGACATTTAGCCTGGGGGGCATCATAAATTAGGTGCAATACAGAGGGGGACATTAATCTCCATAGGTCTGAAGCAGCAGGATCATCACGCATTATGTGTTGCGTGTGCTGGAATGCAGCTGCGAAGAATAAGAAGGAAGACAAAGATGGGGGTGGTTTAAGGCTTTTCCAGACCAGACTGGGTTTGACGTGGTGGTGTGAGAGAAGGAAGTGGGGAGGGAGGGCTGAGAGAGTGGAGGACAGGAATCTGCAAAACAAATCAGATTGTTGCCCACACAGAATCCGAAACATGACCGAAGCTCCACACAGGGAGTGGAAAAAGCTGCAGAAATACACACAACAATCAAAAACATCCTGATGTCACTCACAACCTGTTGCCATGGCGGCAAGTCCCGATATGTAGCCGTCAACAGGAGTGCACAGTCAGGAAATACGGAACATCTTCACATGCAACTGTGAGCTGGGCTGTGAGAAAAACACCACTGTGCTGAAAGGAGCAACTGGTCAGAATGGAAGAAACCTTTCATAGCAGCAGAACATCTTCAGCTCCAAACTCAGTTCCAGCTCTTTACAGAAAAAATGTTTTATTCATCAGTTATGCCATTATTTCATAAAAACCAAGAGAAAAACTAGATAAAATTATTTTAGTCATTCAGAAAGACAGCTTGGGTCATCTCGTTATTTTGGAAAACCGAAGGCAAAACATCCAAAACCAGCATTATCTCTGGAGGCTTTTGTCTTTTCTCCGTCAAAGAACAGCTTTTCACAGCAAATATGTTGATTTGTGTGTCAAATATCTGTCAGGTAAAGTCTCACGGTGACGTGTGAAACTAGCATTTCTAGCTTTTCTTAAAAAAGAAGTTGTGTTGGAGATGAACTGCGGGCCGAAAATCCCAGTTGAGGTCTCTGTCCCAACTTCTCCTCCCAGTTTGCTTTGTGTGGTTCTGCATGTGTTCATCTCCCCTTTGGGATTAATATGGCTGTGGATGCAGATGCCATTGTCCTAATGCCATTATATTCTTATATTCTGTCTTAATTAGTCCTTATGAGTTCAGCTTTCTAAACATGTTTCAGGAGGAAAAACTCTAAATATCGTCACCTCGCATTCCTGATAACTGTTAATAAGTAGTGAGAACAGGAGCAGAAGCCACCTGTTGGGGAAATTTCATTTATTAGCTTAATTACTTTCACTTTAGTAAACCATCTGCAAGGCCAGCGTCCTTCCATCAGAGAAATGTTTAGAGATCTGGTTTTTGTTGCCATATCATGAGAACAGCTTCAGATTGACGCACATAACCAAAGTCTTTAAACAAAGCTCCCCTATCTAACTAGGGCAGAATAGTTCCAGACTTCTGTGGGAAGACAGATCTCTGGAGAGATTCTCCCTGGGTTATAACCTCGTACCATGTCTGTATGTCTTAATGTATTGTCCCTTCTTGTTTTAATGTTTAAAGTATGTTTAACTTCTTTTGTTCTTCATTATTAAATTTATATTCTTCTCAATCTAAAGAAACCCGTCTCCTTGTCTTTGACAGGAATAACGGTTATCTACACACCGTTTGTGGATATACATTAACATAATCAGGCTGGAATTGAATGTGTTGTCAGGCTTCAGCAGCAGAATTACATCATGAGACACTTTTCATGCATTTACAGACTCCTGAGTGCATCTGCACAATATGATCCAGACTTTTCCAACTGGATATAGTCCACTTGTTGCTTTGAGGAGCTGCTAAAAAACTCAGATATATGAGGATATAAAATGTCAAATATCCATCAGCACAAACTGTAGAATCCTCCAAGTTGCATTTATGTGTAAATAAAACTGACCTGACCTGATCGGACTGATTAGCAATAGAAGGAAAAACGCTAAGGTATTGTAAACAAACAGAACAAAAGAGGTCACATCTTCTGTACGTGTGTTACCTCCACAGCACGTCCTCTCTGTACGACTTGGGTCAGACCCTGTTAAAAGGGAAGCCCCTGTACGTGCCTTATAAATCACCACCAGTGCAAACTGACACACACATATCCACATATGTGCTGAAAATAAAGCAGATCCTGCAAAACTGCATTTCAGTCTGTGCTCACACAGGTTTTAGTCAGGATCTGACAAAATCTGTCGAGCAAATATATAAACGAAACAACTATTTCAGAAATTATGCTACGATAAAATAGAATCTTTAAAACTTTCAAATAAAGCAGAAAATATGAATGAAAAGTGCTCTGCACAGCCAGATTAAAGCACAGCATATAAACAGTTTACCAGTCGCCAAGGACGACATCATTATCATATCTGCTATGAGAGCTGACCACAGCAAAACCACATCCTCTGCATGATGCAAAACTCATTGCAGGACTGTATGAAAGCTCCGGCTATCTGAACAGGAAGCATTAGTAATGGAGCCTTCACTGCCTCTAATGTCTGACCTAATACTGCATGATGTGTGTGTAATATGAGACCTTTCTGGCTATGGACAAGTTAAACCTTTTCCCTTGCATTTGGAAAAGAAAGGCTTGTGAAATACAAGAAACAAGTCATTTAGTTTGACTTGAATGGAGGAGTCTGGAAAGTCAGAGTCTGTGTAAGTGATTTAAATGCATCTAAAGCTACAAAGATAAAATAAAATCTGTTTTTAGACGTGTTAACACAACCTGCTGCTATCTAGATTAGCTGTTTTTGTTTGTGCTATTCAACAAACAAACGCAGATGAGAAAGTGTCTTTTCTATGGAATCGGCATGTGCTAATCTGCTTAAACTTTAACTAGCACTTACACAAAAACACACACACAGACAAAGAACATGTGTGCTGGGAGAAAGCGTATCCCATTCCCAGTGTGTCTGAACTCAAAGTCTAGTCATGAAACATGACTCAGCAACAAGAATGCAACTGCATTAACCCCAGAGAGGGTTTTAACTGCTTACATCACCTCTGCTTTACCCCAGCTCATTGTGGTGGAAGACCTAACTCACTCCAAAGCCAGTTTTCACCTAAAATGATTGTTTTATCTTCACTTTGCCAGGCTTGTCCATAAACTGCATAGAAAAGTTGGGCATGGTCACCAAAGCTTCTTCCACCGGGTCATGGGCTTCAGTAAAGGCTAATTGCTGGAGTCATCGGTTTAAAAACTTATTTCAGCTGTTTTCTAGTTCACTTGTAAACGCGACCCTGATTATGATATCTATATCACATCAAAAATGAATTTAATATTCATGATTTCCCTTTTTTTGGGATATTTTTCCATGATATAGACACAGATCTAAAATAGTTGTCATGTTTAAGAGTTACTGTATTATTACTGCAAAACTGCAACATCCAGCTGTTACAGGTGAAGCCTATGCAGAAATACTAAAACTTGCAGTCCCCTCCTAATCTACTAGGGGCTCCATAGACTCCCATTTTAAAAAGACCAACTAAACAGTATAAACAAGACCTATGCTGGTTGAAACTTTGAACCAGCCCAGTATGACATCAGGACAGGATGCATCCTGAGATCATGACCTTTCGTTACACTTGATTTCAATGAGACAAATAGTTCTAGAGATATAGCTAAAAATGTGTGCATATTTTATGCATGAAGCGCCACCTGGTGGGGAAACCATATATCCCAAAATCGTGAAATTCGAGCTGAGTCATCCTCTTGGGGGCTAAACTGGTATTCTGAGTATCAAAACCCGACTGTAAAAATTGTGTTTTTGCGCTCACACGAAGGATATTTGGAGGCAGCTGCGAAACCATAATATCCCCGACATTCCGCGTTCGGAGATATAATAAACATGTTTACATCGTGGTTCAAAACATTTTAACTTTAATACTTAAAGTTTATCTTAATGAGAACTGTGAGGGGGCTGGGACGGGAAGGGTCCTTTTGATTGACAGGTATCCGATATCGGGCTGCGTGAAGGCACAACTGTATGACTGAAACTGCTATCAGTGTGTCACATCTTGGCATTTGGTCGGAAAATCTCTACATCAGTATTAAACATGCAGGACATCCACAGATCATGGCTTTTCCAAGCTGTTGGAGAAGTTATGGGACATATTAATGGTGATGGAAACCAGTTTTCACAGTGGCAGAACAAATACCTTGGACTTGTGTGGAATCCACATAACTTTTACGGGCTCCGCTCGGCAACATCACACAGGCTAGATCCCATCCACCCCTTCCTTTGACGGGAGGCAACCCGCTATGGACGATAGGGTAAGCCCACAGCGCAGAGTAGTGTTGCTGCTTTTCTACAAGGACCCAGTAGAGATGGGGTGGACTCTGTTGGGACTCTGTTGGGTGTTTTCACACTTCCTCTGCACTTTCTCTGTGGATAATGCTGGAAAAGTACAGCACAGATGCCATCCACAGACAATCTAAAGCTTCCATTTGATTGTTATACTGCTTTTGGCTCCTTTCTCTACCATAGATAGGATGTTATATGTGTTGGGATTAGATCGGACACCTACAACCACAACCCAGTTGGCACTGGGAGCACTTCTTGTGCTTTCTACCTGAAAGGTCACCCACTTTAAACCACCTACATGTAGGATGGCATGTCCTGCAGCTAATATGAACCTTATAACTCCACATTCAGCTGATATTCCTCAACAGATTTCCGGATGAAACACTGAAACACGTGAATTTCTGGTCCAACTCCAGACACATTGTTTGTCTTTTTGGAATTTGAGATCAAATCTGCAGTACAGATTTTATGTGAGGCTATATGATGTGCTGAAATATGGCGGTGTAATCCCCTCATTACAGCAGTTGGTTTTTCATCGCTCCGTCAACCGTCTGACCAGCTACCCATTCATCTGCGTATCAACATTCCTGTGTGTCAGGTGCTCCGACAGTCTGTCTTTGGATCTGTCAGTGGTTGGATCATAACACTTTTCTCAAAATGTACAACTCAATTAAGGCCTGACAGGAGCAGGTGTCAGGTGGTCACTCAGTTTGTGTGTCCAGAATGCAGACATCTGCCAACTCTGAAGAGTCTTTTGGCCAGATGAGGTCATTATTCCTGCTTTTTATTTTTACACCCTTCCTATGCAGACCTAATGATTCAGAAACCAAGTGGTGATTTGTGAACTTTATTGACTTTTATTACTGATAAATAAATTTGCCATAAAACTTTGGGAATGCGTCATTATACAACTATATAAGACTGAGGCTCTTGGGTTAAAGTAAATGCTTCTAACTCACTAATGTAACAATAATGGGAAGGTTTTTTCTTTTACGCCCCGTTGAAAAAGTTAAAACTCTGAAAGTTTCGATGCTGGCTTAAATGTGAATTATTAAAACATTAAAATCAGTTTAAACTTTCTATTATTTTCCAGTGAAAATAATAGAAAGTTTTTTTTCATTCTGTGGATGGCTCAAATAATAAACCTCTTAATGTTGCATGAATCACATTTCTACACAGTTTCCGAGACATTTTGTAGCAACTACTTGTATTTTCTGCCGCTTATTGCACACCTTTTCCACAGCAATAACTTTGACATAAATGATGGTTAAAACATAAAATTATTTTTGCTAGTTCCTTTAAGAATTCGTATTTAAAAAGTGAGAAATTTCCCTTCAGTCTTTCTTAGGTCAGAATATAAGGAGCTTTTATCAATCGGATGTCTTTCTTCACACTGTTTCGGCTGCCATCATCTTCATCAATCACCATGACCACAGTTTCTGCATGTGGCCATCCTCTCAGATCAATAATGCTGAAGTTTAACCATGAAAACACTTTTCCTGAGTTTCTGTTTCTTTCTTTGTCAACACCAGACTGAATGATGACATCATCTTTAAAAAGAGTTTGTCAACGATGAAGCAGCAGTTGCATTATTGCTGCACACAAACACAAAGTTACTCACGCAGGATTTAAAGATACAAGACGGGGGACAAATAACTGACTAATGCACATAATGCCCTGTTAGTCTAGACGTCTTATCACGCTTTTGTAATCGCTGAGGGGTTTTTAAGGAGGCAGAGCAGCTGTGCATTACAGGTAGGTGTGTGCATACCTGACTTCTCTGGTTTAGGATGATTAGCAGTGTGGGAGTAAAGCAGCGCTGTGGAGGAGACTGGGATGGAAAGGGGAGGTGTATCACACATAAGTGGTTTACAGGAACTTGTATATATTTTATACATGTTGGTCTCAATTGTTGTTTTTAGATTGATTTGATCTCTGTTTTTATTTATTCTGTGTTTTTCTTCTAGGTCCTTTGCATCGAGGGCTACACGCTACACCAGCCTATTTCATTCCTTCATTCATAAATTTTTATTTCTCACATGGCTATGCACAACAACCCAAAATTGATACAAAAGCAAATCTTAGGGCACAGCCATGCTTGAAAAGAAGCAGGAAGAAGAAAACTTATAAGGCCTGCCCCCTTTTAGACATGTAAAGAGAAAATAAGCAGAAAAATAATTTATCTAATACCTGTCATGTAATAGCGGTCATGTAGCAAATTTCATAAATGAAATATATTTACATATATATACTGAAATATATATACATACTTTCACATACGTACACATTATACATACATACACATATACATACATATATAAATACATACATATACACTCATACACATGCATATATACATGCACACACAACTCATACGCATATGCATACACTGGCATACATACATCATAGTCATTCACATACACATTTATCTACAGACATATATATTTATCAAAGTGCTTCTGTCTTATATTTCTCTAGAAATTTTTTTTTCAGAATTCATTTGAGTTTGTTAAGAGTTTGACATAATTTCATTTCATCACTTAAACTGTTCCATAGCTTAACCTATACTTATCTTATCTGAAACATTTAAGCACAAGCACAAGCTGGAGCTCCAGACTGCCAGATTGTTTCTCATTCTACGTTGCCAGTTGTGTTTTTTTCCCCCACTCACTGACTTCTGCCAGTTGTTTGGAAACTCAAGCGAATCTGGATCCGGAAGCTTTTCCCTCAGCCTGTTCACACTCGCTACCTGCTCGCCCTGCAGTCACCACTGTCACCAGAGACACCCCACCAGTTCCCCCTCCCATCAAACAACCCCAGGATTCCAAGACGTTCATCCTGGAACCAGGACCAAGCCCTGGAATCAGTTCTTTGGGGGGGTTTACAAATTAAACATATTTCATTCAGTCTGCTTTTGGGTCCACCTTTCTGCCCCGGTTCCTGACTGTGGGGCGTTGTGCTGCAGTGGTCTGGGCCCGGTCCACATCTAGGTCGTTAGTGTGGTGATGACCTCTGGTTGTGGGGGTGGATGGATCACTTAAAGTGCCAATATATATA
>JBAMHX010000014.1:2837124-2860839 GCA_037177515.1 Pseudomugil tenellus | reverse complement strand
CAGTCTGTGATGATTCTTTTTTAGAAAATTCTGAAAACAAACCTGTCTAAGCCGTCTGTACCACTCTGTTTAGGTATGTACAATCCAAACTAAGTGTTTGGTATAACACCACTCTTTCCACCAGCCCAGTTGTAATGTCATTATTAATTTATATTGCAATTATTTGTTAAAACACATTTATTTTGATAATTTTGTGCAAAACAAACAGAAAAATGCATAAAAACATTTTTCTCAGACCTTTTTCGGAATATGAAAGTTAAAGGGTTAAATATATTGTTCCTGTCAGAGCAAGCAGAGGGAGCTCTTCTCCCAGTATATGCTGTGATATCCAGCAAATAAGAAGCTGCACTCTGACTTAATTCAATTCAAAAACAGACATATTGCCTGTATGAGTGTGTGGGATATTTCTGTATCTGTGTGTTTAGTACGAACTGAGCAAAAGACTCTGACGCACAAAGATTCATCTTTAACTGAGCTTGTTGAGAAGGAGCCACATGGGAGCTGGCCTTGGCTGCTCTACTCAGCTTGACACTAGTGGTTTCCTTATGGCTTTCCATCGCTGACACACACAGACACACACACTGCTGCAGTAAGGACTGGCTAAGCAACTCCGAGAGGACAGTTGCCATTTCCTGACTCTGACATGTGCTGCCCTTGCAGGACTGTATGCATGTGAAAGCACATATGTATTTACTGCAGGTTACTGCATGCTAGCTTATATGCTATACACTATATGGAGAAAGATCTGCCTGTATGTTGCATGTTTGTGTATTTCCTTTAATGCTGCATTTTAACATCTGTGCATGTTGGAATTTATGTGTGAATTCCTCGCAAGCTGCCACTTGGATGTGTGTGATGGTTTCCCTGGAAGGCCGACGACCTGTGAGTGAACTTCATGTTGTCTGCGTCTCTTCATTTTTAGACGGGCGAAACATGATCCATCACCAGTATTTTTAGAAGTCCTCCTCTTGCCTAATATGCACCAGCTGTGTGAGTGTTCTGGTCGGAGAAAAAGCGAACATGCATTGTTCTGGTCTCGCACTGTGCGAGCACAGGCCAGGGTCCTATGAGGTGAGAAGCGACCGCCCCATCATCAAGCATTTTAACAGACTTGTGTGCAGCTATTTTAATCTGCGAGGAATCTGTGACTGTTTTCTTAGAAAGGAAATTAATTTAAATACCAGAGATAAAGAAATAATCAGACAGAGGAAACCTAATGAAATCTGACAGTGAGTGTGGCAAAGTGTTTCCATAAATAACAGAAAGGACATTAAAAAGGACTGAGATGAATTTAGCGTAATTTCATGAAAAAATGTTTTTAGATGTGTTTTCCTTTATTTTGGGTTTATTTTTTTAAGTTATTAAGTTTATTAAGTTTATTTTGGGACCGCTTAGTTGCCGGGTGAACTAAAATAAGAGTTCCGTAGACAAAAAGACATTTTATGATGTATCTGATGTAAATAAAAAAAAACAAAACAGTTTTTCTTGAACTACTGTGAAAGTTATATGTCTGAATTGTTTGGAATTGTAAGAAAAGCATTTGTGATCCTCATCTGACTAAGATAAGATGCTTATTACTTACTGATTCTAAAAATAAGCTCCTATAAAATATGTTTAATTTCTTCCAGATTGTTAAGTGTTTCCCCCAAAAAATTCTGCTTTACTATGTAACGCCGTGTTTCCCAGGAAGGACGAGTCTCATCTTGTGGTGAAAGAATGAAATTTCAACAGAACAATAAGAAAATTCATTCATTCATTAATCCAGTTCAGGGTTGTGGGAGGCTGGAGCCCACCGCAGTGACTAGCAGGCGAGAACCTGGACAAGAAAATGACTTTTCTTAATGATTTTATTTTATTAACAGAGTTGCTGGACAGGGAAGAGGGTGAGAGTGGAGGACGCTGGGATTCAAACCTCCACCTGCTGCATCGAGAAGCTTTAACCTTATTATATAAGCCGGCTGCTCAACCATCATCATCCTAATTTAACACGTCTTTCTTGCAGTAATTCTTTTAAACATGGACTGATTGTTTTTCCACAGATCTTCTTAAGAAAAGCCTCCAGCTGCAGCTCAAACACACAAATGGCTCCTCCGTGTTCGTGATGCCTCACCACAAACACAAGCAGCTTTTTGCTTTTAATCTGCTTCCTTTCTTGGACAGCTTTGGTGCTTCTGTTTGTCTCATAGTGATCGCTGACGTTCTGGAGGAGGCTTGAGTCCTGCCAGTTCAGGTGACGTCACACAGACAGGAAGATGTAGGAGTCACAAACTTTTCCTCTTCATTCGTCTCAGACACAATGGAACACTCTTCGATTAGTAGGGAAAGCAGATTATACCCATAAATTAACTAATTATATCCCTGAACGCAGCGTTTCGCGGAAATAATGGTTCATCACGACCGCCGCCGGATATCCTTTGTGTGAGCGCAATAACTTGAACAGTTTTCACAATTGGAATTTGATACTCAGTGTACTGCAACCTGCATCGAATTTCACCATTTTGGGATTTAAGGTTTCCTCACTAGGTGGTGCTTTATGCACGAAAATTTACATTCTTCCTACATCTCTGGAACTATTTGCAATTGGATTTTGATACTCTGTATTCCTGTTTGTGTCGCCAAGAAGACGGTCTGTCTCGAATTTCATGATTATCGAATTTATGGTTTCCCCACCAGGTGGCGCTTTATTTGCGAAAAATCTGATTTTTGGCTGTTTCTCTGGAACTATTTGTCTCATTGATCTCAAATCAAGCGCAAATAAAAGGTCATGGCCTCAGGATGCATCCTGTCCTGATGTGATACCGGGCTCGTTCAAAGTTTCAACACCAGGGGATATACCTCTAGCCATTGCTTCTGACAGCATAGGCGCCTTGTATTATGATGATTTTGATGTCAGATCTCACGGTTTTGTCCACATTTTGCATGCTGTAGGAATCAGAGTTCTATATTAATTCATTAAATCTGCTTACTATGCATCCGTCCCTCTCATATGTAAAACAGTTTGTAACAATTCTTTTAAACATAAAAACATTTAAGGCAAAGACTGCAGGACTATTTTATTAGTGCACAAATAGTTAAAAGGGATTGACTGGTGTACTGTATTGGGTGTACCCTGCCTCTTGCCCAGTTGATGCTGGAATAGGCTCCAGGTTAAGAAAATGGATGGATGACAGAGCTTCTAGGGACTGAAAGTGGAAACATCACCATTTCTCTACAGTTCTTTTCTCCACTGTTTCACACCGTTTACCAACAACAAGCAACACACACAATCCCCATCGCCTGATCACTGCGTCCACCGTGACTCCACATCCCCCTAAACCTACAGCATCTATAGTGTCACATGAGTTTATCTGTGTTACATGTATATGTGATCGAGTGCACACCTGCTCCTCATGCAGCACCACCTGCCCGTCCAGAGGACTCCCGAGCGGAGCAACGGTAACAAACGGCTGCCAAACACCGCTGATGGTCCTGGGGAATACGTCATAAAGCTCCATGCACTGAATGGTGTCCGCGCGCTCCTTCATGGAGTACAGGGACACGGGGTTGCACATGGCCACGTACAGCATGTCTGCAAAAACACAGGCAGAGAGAACGTCTCGCTGCAGTTGCACTAACTCAACACATTCCGTTCATTAAAGCACTTTTTACAGAATTTACCTCAAATGTTGGTCAAAATTTTAAACGTTAAAAAGGAAAAATTATTAAATTAAGAAACAAATAATGTCCATTTTAAGAAAATGATTTAAAACATAACAGAAAGGCAGTGGGAAAAAAATAATCTGGTTTATGATAAATACTTGAAACAGTTCAAATATAAAAATGAACTTAATAAAAATTTAATTTCATAAATATGTTTTCGTTCAAAGAAAATATATCAATACTTCCAGCTCCTCTTTGGTTATGTGAAGCATAATGACTAGAAGCAGCAGATGGCTTTGCTCTGTGCTTGCAAAATAAAGACAATGAAAACAAAAATTTCTTCCCTTCATCTTTAATCTGAGGCGAGTTTATCTCTTTGCATTTCAGAACATCTACAGAGCATCAAACCATCTACGTTGTATCACATACTGCCTTCCGTTCCCCTTCCTCCCTGCTCTTCATCATGTTTACTGACAGCTGCAGCTTATCAGACCGCTACCTTATCAACGGCAACACTGCCCTGCTCACTCTTCATCGGGGGAACCAGACATATCCCAGTGTCTTACCTCCATCCACTGACTGGAGAGACCCAGCCAGGTGAGGCAGATGGCTGCCCTCCCTGAGTCGGGTTCTGCCGGAGAGTTTCCTTCCTGTTAAAAGGAAGTTTTCCCTCCCACTGTCGCCTCATGCTGCTCAGGATGGAACATTGGATCCAAGTCAAGATTGAATGTAATCTTTTTGGTTCCCTTACATTTGCTATTTTTTAGGAATTGTCTATAATTGATCTCTGTGGAGCACCCTGTGAAGTTGGGAAACGGTGCTATACAAATAAAGCTGAATTGAATGGACTAACGAATGGTTAACTTACTCTTTTTATGCTGGTTTAAATGTTTTCTGTTAAGGAGAAACAAACTGCACGGTGTGGCTAAGGTCTGCTCTACGTTACTAGAGTCCAGAAGGTTCTCTCAGGTTGCTTTCTGGTCGTTTTCATGATATGCAGATTCCTTCAGCCATCCAGCTGTGGAATGTGAACAGCATCTACGGCACTTCCTAACTCACGGTTAGGTGTGATGAATTTCCTCAACCAAGGAAGTCATGTTTTTGGCTGGCATTTACTTGTCTGTTCGCAACTTTACACAAAATCCTCTGAACAGATTTTCATCATTATAACCCCGACTCGGAGAGTCGATGACATAATGATTTCATCACGATCGCCTCTGGATATCCTTCATGTGAGCGCGATAACTCAAATAATTTTCACAATTGGATTTTGATACTCAGTATATCTGTTTATGTCCCCAATGGCTCAAATTTCACAATTTTGGGATTTATGGCGCTTTATGCATGAAAAATCCTATTTTTGGCTGCATCTCTGGAACTATTTGTCTTATCAACCTCAAATCAACTGTGAATAAAAGGTAAAGTTTCAACACCAGGTGCAGCTTTGTGACTGAATATGTGCGGCTTTATGTTATTGTATTGTGTCTATTCGAGGACTGTTCGTGTCATGAGTCCTTGGACGTTTGGCCCGGCTGTGTCCCTTTTCCTCTGTGTGTGCGTTTGTTTGGGCGTGGTTCTCATTCACTGGTCTTTCCAGCCACAGCTGTGATTCATCTACCCTTTTTCGGAGAACTTAGAATCCATAGAATGTTGGGAGGGATCCGGATCAGCATCTGGATCCAGGAATGTTGTGAATTATTCTTTCTCATTGTGAAATAGGACCATTTTCAGTAAATATGAATGTTGCTCCACAATAAATGTAACAAAAACTGATGTTGCTTTGTTAGTTTGTTCAGCACGTTAAATGATTTCCTGTCATTTTGTCATTGGGAGACAAATAAAGTCTCATTGACTCCAATTAAAACAACTCTTTAATCTCTCAACTATAACATCATGTAAAGTTGATGTCTGGGGTTAATTTTAAAGAAAAATGTTCAAATGAGTCATTTTTATTATTAATTATGACACTGTGCTGTTTTTACATTATAAGCCTATGCTTGAAACATGTCATATCTCCATGGAAACCATCTTAAAAACATCAAATTTCTACCTTCCACTGTCTCTGAAACAATGTTTAAACCAGCATCGAATTTATGATTTATTATTTGATTGCTTTTATTTCATCATAATCAATAGTAAAACTCCAGCAAATGATTGGAAATACCAGCCAGTCATGACAAGTTTGTTAATGCCGTTTTCATCTCCATGTCCTTACAGGAAGGAAAAGAGAACCGACACATACGTGACAGCCACATGGAGTGTGAGCAGGACTGGAGACTGGACAGGATCGTACTCGTCTCCCTGTGATCCTGAAGTGGACGAGGCAGGTGCAGACACTGGATGGATGTTAGCCGTGTGTGTGTGTGTGTGTGTGTGTGTTGGGGAAAGTGTGGAGTACCATCTGTGCTGGTGACGTCGCAGATGATGTTCACTTCATTCATGGGAATCTGCCAGTGAGCTTTCTCCTCACTGAAGCTCAAAGCTCGGCTTTCCTGTATGTTGCAGGGAAAACTCTGGACACGCAGAAATGCAGGGCCCTGAAGTGACAGCGCACACACACACACACACACAAACAGTAGATAAACTGCACTTATTCAGCTCTGTTTTCCTTGGAATATTAAATGTAAATAATATAAATAAAATACACATATTTGCAAATCATCTTGATCCTCTACAGGGACACCCAACTGCAGTCCTCCAGGCACACTGTCCGGCTGTTTTGATTGTTTCCCTGCTTCAACGCACTTGACCTGAATAGCATACTTTTAGAGATCCACTTAATAAAGTGTGTTGCAGCAGGGAAATATTTAATACTTGCAGTTAAACAGAGATAGATATCATTACTCTAAAGGGACATTGTGCAACATTTTGTTGTTTACTGGCCAAAACTGAAGTTTGCATTTATAAACATTATCCAAGGTGAATAATTAATCACCACAATAATCTGACATTCTCGTAAACAAAGAATTTTAGATTTGTTGATACGCATGACGGGTTAGCAGTCTGCGGTAAAGGACAAATAGCATCGATGTGCAATGTGAACATGTTTTCCCTGCAAGCAAGCACACAGAGACTGAGACGCTTGAGGAGATCAATGAGAAAGACTTACTATTCCGGCAAGTCAGAAAACAAGGCAGCAGCACGTTTTCACCATCGTCAAGCAGAAGAGAGCATTTAAAAACCAGCGTGGAGGAAGCTCAACAAGAAAGATGTTTAGCTCTTCCAGTCAGTCAACAGGTGGAGGAGAAATTAGCCTAAATTAGCCTAAAGCTATCCTTTTTCATTGGGTTTTGTTAGACTGTTGCTCATCAGCAGCAGAACAGCAGATTCTGCTAAAATACACCAACCTCCTTGGTACAGAAGTGTATGTCGACATAAAGCCTTTCCAGCGGCTTTTATAAACGCTAATGAAATCATGTAAACTTCCAGTTACACCACAGTATCACAGGATAAAACCGGACTAATGATGCCATTTGCAGTATTGATGAAACATCCATGCAGTATGTCATGGTTTCATCAGTGCTGCAGGGGCTTAATGATACACAACAGCTAGGTTGTTGCAATAGGTGTTTGAAAAGGTGAGATGCCGGGATGCATTAACCATTTAAATGCCATATATGATTCATTCTTACACAGTCCCTTTAACATATACACAACAACACAAAGATAAAAGATATCATGCTGAAAAAAAATAAAGAGTTCTGCTCACAATGAATTTGATTCCAGCAACACATTTCATGCAAGTGTGGGAAAGGAGGCATGTGCACTGTCAGCTCTTAGCAATGCACAAAGCAATGCTGCCGAATCTTCTTTGTCTCACTGAAATAAACAAGATCTTATCTTAAGAATACACTTCTTTTGATGTAAGCCTCAGCATTAACGTCATCTGTGGTTTAACACTGATAACAAGCAGAATGTTCCCCTCTACAAATACGTCTTATTTTATCACATTGTGCAATATCTCTGGGAACTTACAGATAACTGTGTAATTCTTTTTGTCTGTAATGTGAAGGACTTTGTAATACTTAGCTACTTTCTACATATCTTCCAGACAGGCGTTCTTTTTTCAGATATTCTTTTTATACTTTAAAGAGGAAGGTTTGTAGTCTACATGCACACTCACTGTTGTGTACGCTACTTTATTAAGTCCACTTCTTCTACTGCCTGTTAACACAAATATGAAATTATCAGCCAATTACGGCAATGAATTGATGCATTTAACTACGTTGTAATGATGAAGAGGACTTGCTGAAGTCTAAACTAAGCACCAGAATGAGGAAGAAAGGAGATTTAAGTGTCTTCTAAATACAACTATCTGTAGGGTTTACGGAGATGTCTTGTTGACGTCAAAGGAGAATGGACAGACTTGGAAATGATAGAAAGACAACAGGAAATAAAAAAACAAACATTGCTGTTTTGATGAATCTCCATTTCAGCTCCACATTCAGATGGTAGGATCAGAATCTGCTGGAAGCGTCATGAAGACATGGATCCATCCTGCTTGGATCAACGCTTCAGGCTGCTGGTGGTGGAATGGTGGTGGTGGGGTTCTGGTCCCACTTTGGTCCCCGTAGCACCAACATGGTTTAACCAGCACAGCCTACCTGCTGACCATGTCCATCCCTTTAGAAGCACAGTTAAGCATCTTCTTCTGAGGGACACCATGTCACAAAGCTCATGTCATCTCCATGATGATAACTTCACTGTCCTCCAATGGCCTCGACTGTCACCAGATCAATAAATCTGCAGCAACTGTGATGCTTCATGTCAATATGCAACAAAATCTCTGAGGAATGTTTCTAACGCCATGTTGAATCTGACACTTCAAGAGCTAAAGCCGCTCTGAGGCCAGAAATGAGCTGAAACTAGTAATGAGGTGACCCTGTTAAAGTGGCAGGTGATTTCATATTTTACATAATTATTTTATTTATATGTGCTACTTTTGTAACACTGCAGCTGCAATTGTCCCTGTTAAGGAAAAAAGGATTCATTTCTTATTTTTCTTGAAGACACAGCGCTCATGGCTTTGAAAAGGATGCCTGTCAGACTGCTCCGACCTCAGGACAGTTTTCTGGAGTTTTTTCTTCGCTTAATAGTTTGCAGGTTGTTGTGTGGCTGCAGTGATGAAGTGTGCCCGTTGACAGCACTGAGCAGAAACATTTCTGAGTCTGTGCAGGAACTTCCACCACACACCTGCCAGTGTTTTCGATATTCATTATTTACATCTTATGCATCCTACTATGTCCCATGATCTTATATTACAAGCTGAAATAACGATACACACGATAAATGGTGGCAAATACTTTCGCACCTTTATTTTCTCACTCAACCTCTCTGTGAGGATCTTTTTATACCCAATAATCTTTCTAAGCTCTTTTCAATTAACCTAATTATGAGGTACTCCCCTGAGTGGTTTTATTTTTAAACCTATGAAATGGCAGTATTTAAATGAATTTTTCAAGTCATTGCATTGTTTTTACCTACGCTCTCTTTGAGTAGGTTTTAAGTGGCGTGACCCTGAACAAAAGCAGCAGTGTACAATATGTAAGCACTACAAGGTAAATAAAGGTGGTTTGAGTGTTGACAGTCTGATACGTCTGTTCACATCCAAACATCGTGATATATGCTGAGATTGTTGTATAATCTGTAATTAAATGTGTGGTTTTTGTGTGCGTGTACCTTGATTTCTATGGGGTGTGTCTCAGTGGGACAGAGCAGTTTGCGGCGAGCGTTGCCACCTTGGTTTATGGTCCAGTGTCCCGTCATCCTGACTTCTGGCAGAGGTAACCTAGAAACAATAAACTGATGAGGCCTAGAAAGTTTTCCTCTGACGCATGTTGCTCTTCTATCATTTTTCATTTAGCTATATTGCGTCAAATCCATTTTTAATGGTCATGTGAATATAAAGACTCTGCTTAAGGGCCTAAATTAGCTAACCAAAACCATTTTAGGGGGAAACTTTGCTGTAATGGGAGCTGGATCTGCACTTTAATTTGTTCCCATGTTCTCTACAAAGGCTCCAACTAATATATTGCAGGACAGCGTTACAAGCTGCTCTGGTTTTCTCAGGAGTCACAGCTGGATTTTTGCCACAGTCTTATTGGCTGCAGGTGGAGTGAAAGATGCAGCATGACCACAAAGCACACACATTCCAAGGAGATTGGAAAGGAAAGACGGTCCCCCTAACCATAAATATGCCTATGAATAGAAGAGCAACAAGGCAAAGAGACACTGTTCCATGTTTTCCATGTCCAAAATTGGACATCAAGAGTAAAAATATTTGCTTTTATGTACACAAGATGTGGTGGAAGTAACTTGTCTGATATAAACTGTTCAAGATGGGCTTTAAATCACTTAAACACAGACCCACGAAGATGCAGATCCAATAAACTTGGATGATGTCAGAAAAGAAATAATAGAGCAGATAATTTATAAATCAGTGTTGCTTTTGGTGAAGGAAAATACTTGTTTCTGCTGTTTGGTTCTCAACTTTTTGACTTTACATTGCAGATTTTAACTTTAATAAAAGTATTTTTTTAAAATAAATTCACAGGAGACAGAGGAAACAAATATTTTCCTTTATTTAAAAGTCATCTGTACATAATGAGAAGGTTCACTGGATGTTAAAATAGTTGGATCGTCTTGATAAATAGCCAAAGAGGGTGAAATATGTCAACAATTATTCATTCAACACTACAGAAAGCTGAGAATAGACTTCATGGAAGCCTCAACGTGTAAAGTCTGAAAACAATCACAGGAATTAAGCCAACAGCGGTCAACATCAGGAATCTCATGTGCTTCACCCTAATGAAGTGATGCTCAATGTTTAATCAAATACAAATACGTTTAATTAACTTCAGTGTCTAAAATCCATTATATTTTGCATGTCTTTAAGGTAAAGTGTACTTGACTAGAAATGAACTAATTCCTATACTGTTCTTGTACTTTAAATGAAGAGTTTGAGAGATTTTCTATAATTTTACTCAACATGTGACCCCAACAAATGTGTTTTTGTGAGTGTAATTAAACATCTAAGTTTATTTCCTGGAAAAACAGATAGAAATGTGATCATCCTTCACTCAGGGACATGAACTAGTCTTTCGACCAATGAAACAATCTTATATTCTGAAGTCAATATAAGACGGTGGGCGGGGCTTGATCAGGCCACTGGAGCTGACCAATCGGTGCATGAGGTATATTTTATAAAAACACACTGAGACCAACAATGCTTCCGTTTCCATTTCATAGAAAGTCATGATGAAAAGTACAAGCAAATAAAATTTGGGATAAATTTACCTGAAAAAAAATAACGGCTCATCAGAGCAGGTTAGATGACTGAAAGATTTATATTTTGAACATTGTTTTTGTTTTCTACTTTCTCCCAATAAAGGGTTATATTCGCTAGAAAAGGGTTGTTCAACATGGATTATAGAGAACATGAAGCAGTTTCTAGACTGCCACTAAGCATGTGTCCTCTTGGAAGATATGATTAGCAAAACTCAGTTAGCAGCTTGGGAAATATATTTTAAAACAGAAAGTCTGGTCCATCTGGCAGTAGACGGATGCCTGTTTTTATTCTGCTGTATGTTCTGGTTATGTCTGAATATGCCGTGTGTGCGTGAGCCCAACATCGAGTGCTCCCGGTGCCTTACTCCTTTGCCAGCTTGACAGAGGTGGGCTTGGCTCCGATGGGAATCCCGTGCTTGTGCAGCGCCTCGATCAGAACTTCTCGCGTGTCCTTGTTGTACGAGTCGAAGTCAAAGACGTTCCTCACCACGTTGGCCAAGCCCTCGTTGGGAAATTTCTGGGTCATGTGAAGTTGAGGAAAAGAGGCAGGAAGGGAAATAAGGTTTGTAAGAGATGACGGAAAAGGTGCAGAGAGCGGGATGACAAGAAAGCAGGGGAATGAAAAACAATTATAATTCCCATATTTCCTCAATACATGACATCAGAAATCGAATCAAACTTTATTTATAAGGCATTTTTCATGCAACCCGTAAAAAAGTGCTTTGCATAACAGAAAGCACAATAAAACAAAGAAATAAAAGAGAAAAGAAATAAAAACTTTTCTGATTATGAACATGAATTAACATCCATCTTTAGTTTCTGTCTCTTAACTGGACGTAGACATAAAATTAATAGAAATTAAAAAAATCTACTTTTGCAATTCTGTGAGGCAACAGTATCTTGGGGATCCATTCACACCAGTTGTCATCCCAAAAAGTATTTGTATCCCTGCTCCAACACAGCAGACTCAATGAGTCTTTGTCCAGAACCTTGATTGGCTGTTGGATCCACTAAATTTGATTCAGGTGTGTTAATGCAGGAATACATGGAAAACCTGCTGGATGGTAGGACGAAACGGAGTACCCCTGCCCTAAGTCATTAAGACATTTATAAACAACTAAAAGAACCTTAAAGTAAGACGCAGGATAACCTGAGTCTAAAATATTTTAAGAGCTGTTTTTTTCTGCTTTTTTCTGACAATTGCTTTAAAAAAAAAACAATTTACTTACAATTTACAACAATACTTTTTTCTCATATTATAAGACATTCGCTTAATTTATTAGATATTTCTTACAGAAACTTAACCCCCATCCAAGAAGTATCAAGGTCACCCCATCACTACGGAAACACCAAAGAACACACAAATATAAAAACATACAAACTCAAACCTGTCTGTCTTGACCACTACGTATACAACACCAACATCCCATGGTACATGACTAGTACTTCTGCATGTACTTAATGAATCTCACGTACCAAAGGAACGTTCTAAATATAATATTTTTTGTCTGTCTGGCTGGCTGGTATGGAGTTGTTCCTGATTTTAAATTCAACAAAACTATTTTTGCTGCAATGAAACCAAAAGCAAAAGATGGAGATAAAGTGTAAATAAGGAATAACAGGTTATTTTTAATAATTAGGACTAAAGAAAGATTTTAGATACTATAACATGCAGAGAAGATCTCAGCATTGTGTGGGCCATGTCCTGTGCTGTCTGATGTAAAGTGCTGCAATCTTCGTGACAAGAAAAAATTAAATTTATAAAATAAAAATAGTAGATAATAATAATGGACAAAAATATTACATTTAAATTTATTTTTAAATACAATAAATAAACAATGATTAAATATATAACTGTTATTTAAATAAACTAACGAGTTTTTCAAATTTGGCATTTAATGATTACCTCCAAATGATTGCAGCAACTTACTAAAACATATCAGATAAAATTATTGATAAAAAATAGATACATGCAAATATGAAGATTTATGTTATAATGATCCAGGAGCAGAGAACATCATTAAAAGCATAAATGCACCAATATATTACAGAAGACTCATAGAGTTTGATAACTCTCCACAGAATCAATAACAGCTTCATCTTAACAGGCTGCAGGTGGATGTTGGGGGGACTGTGCATTATTGATCAAGGCTCCCTTTTACCACAAAAGAGCCATTAGGCCTAAAGGTGAAACAGTAATTACAGCCAACAGCAGCTACAGCACCAAAAGCAGCAATTTAAACCATCACTAAATTATTCTCTATGTCCCAGTCCTGCAGGTATCAGTGATGGATGACGGATTTCAGAGGCTTGTGAGGAAATCAAACGTAAGAGCTTGTCCCTGTGTGTCCATTTATCGATCTGAACTAATGCAAGTTTAAAAGTCATGATGTCCTTCTTCCGAGTCCAGTGGCTGTATGTCTGCACGATATTCTTTTTCTTTCATTTAAATGAACTTTGAAAGATGCAAATCCCCAAAGTGGGAGAATGAGGTGACAGCTAATTACCAGATACACACACACGAGCATCTCCATAAGCATTGACATAATCAAGCTGGAAAATAAACAGTGACAATCTTTGTAAACCATTAAAAAAAAGACTTCCGACTTTGATTTAAGACAAAATAAGCTGATCACCTCAAATTCAATCAAATTAAAAACATTTTTATCAGTGTGATGGCCTCTAAAGCAGAACTTTTGATGCTCTGCAGAATTCAGATGTGTTAAAAGAATGCCAAGGGGGAAAGACATTTGCAATTATCGTTAAGAAGCAACTGTTGCCTCTAATCAATCTGGGAAAGGCATTACCATGATCCAGGTTTAGACGATGAACATGGTCCAGCTCTAGACCATTAACATGGTCTAGTTTTAGACCTTAAACATGGTCCAGCTCTAGACCATAAACATGGTCCAGGTTTAGACCTTAAACATAGTCCAGGTTTAGACCTTGAACATGGTCCAGGTTTAGACGATGAACATGGTCAAGCTCTAGACCATTAACATGGTCTAGTTTTAGACCTTAAACATGGTCCAGCTTTAGACTATAAACATGGTCCAGCTTTAGACCATAAACATAGTCCAGGTTTAGACCTTGAACATGGTCCAGGTTTGGACGTTAAATATGGTCCAGGTTTAAACGTTAAACATGGTCCAGGTTTAGACCTTAAACATGGTCCAGGTTTAAACGTTAAACATGGTCCAGGTTTAGACCTTAAACAAGGTTCAGGTGTAGACCTCAACCTGACTGAAAGGCTTTGGAAAACAACGCTGCAAACTCAAACAAGGAGAGACTCAAAACATCACGCAAAAAATTATTTCATATTATTTAGAGTAAACATCGTTGGATTTGGGATGTAAGTAGATTTTTTAGATTTTTGAATCAAACTTTCAGTTTGATTCAATTCAACTTTATTTGTGTAGTACTACTTAGCAACATCTCAGGCCACTTTACAGACACATCAGTTCATCATAAATAATATAGTTATGGAAAACCAGCGAAGTGTATCGAAGCTTGACTTCCCATCCTGAGCACACACAAAACTATTCTGCGTTTACACGTGGTTTCTTCTACACACAGTGTAATAAGTTGCTCTTTTAATCAATTTACTTTGAAACCTAAAAAGCCACATTAAACCTTTGAACTGTCAAGTGTTTTTTTTAAATTTTTTAAATATGTGGTAAAAACTGTGTTGCTTTTTGTGCAGCTCCCTGCATGGCCTGGCCAACATCCAGTGTGAAAACCTCCTCCTACGGCTGCACATAGCACATATTGCATAACCGTGCATTTTAAGGAATGTGTCCATGTGTGAGTGTGAGACTGAGGAGGCAGGGAACACCGTCTTCCCTCTAACACAGCTGAGCTGTAAGGACACTCTGCATTATTAAAGCAGTGCAGGGCTGAGGTCACGTAAATAAATGATGAAAACTAGCCTGAGACAAAACCTGAGGTAATCAGAAGAAAAGAAAACAAAATTATTTGTGAATAAAGGGTAAAGTACTGCGTGCATCCTCTTACCTGGAGGTGTTTCACTATGTTGACCACCTCTCGAGTAGAGTAGGGGTAGGAGATGGTGCCCTGGTCAGCCATGGATCTCAGCTCTCCGAAGGCAGCCACCAGTTTCTGCAGAGTGGCATCGGGGACGTCGGGGCCGTACTGTTTCAGCATCGCCAGCTCTGCTTGAGGCTTCGGATTGTCCACAGCATGGCAGCTAAAAATATCACCTGTCACCACAAACAGATGCTGCTTTTTACAACATGCCACAGATTACACAATACGGACAAACATGATCATGCTCGTCCGTCCATGTTGTTATGGTCCCTTCTGCAACCGGATCCAACCCAACCTGGGCCACTAACTGTGGGCTGAAGTTGCAGACATGGACCTGCTGATGTGCAACGTTTACAGGTAAAATAATATAACCACTGCTGCAGTTTTGACTGGAATAGCTGGCTTTCTGCAGACCAGGAAGATAAACTACATATAAAGAAATTTACTTTCAATATATATTTGTAAGCACCTAAACTTACACACAAACAAGGTCTATGCAATCGGAAGTGACGGCTAGGGGTGTATCCCTGAACGCCCCCAATCCTCCTATTACCCAATCCTCAAATAGACACAATACAATTATATAAAGCCGCAAATGTTCAGTCACAAAGCTCCACCTGGTGTTCAAAATTTGAACTAGCCCGGTATGACATCAGGACAGGATGCATCCTGATGTCATAACCTTTCATTTGCACTTAAAACAAATGCAAATGAAACAAATGAGACAAATAGTTCCGGAGATACAGCCAAAAATAAGATTTTCGTAAATAAAGCGCCACCTGGTGGGGAAACCATAAATCCGATAATCATGAAATTCAATACAGGTTGTCCTCTTGGGGACCTAAACAGGTGTACTGAGTATCAAAATCCAATCGTAAATAGTTCCAGAGATATAGGCAAAAATTATATTTTTTTGTGCATAAAGCGCCACATAGTGAGGAAACCATAAATATCAAAATGGGGAAATTCGATGTAGGTCGTTCCCTTGGGGACCTAAACAGGTATACCGAGTGTCAAATTCCAACTGTAAAAACTATTTGAGTTTAAGCGCTCAAGCAAAGGATATCCGCCAGCTCTCGTGATGAAACCATTTTCTCAGATTCTTCTTCCTGCTTTTCTCAGTGGGTGCTTGTTTTGGGTATATCACCCCCTAATGAGCCTTTGCTGCAATTGCGTGATGTTGTCCAGGCAGTTTGTTTGTGTGAGTAAAGTGCAGTGTGAAAGCAAACTAACCCAAAGAAACTTTTTGGATTCCCTTCCTATTCAACCCGAGTCCCAAAACTATCCTGATGTGAATGCGCCGGTCCTAATCGTTCTGGTAATACTCACAGAGAAGATTTGTAATCTAATGTGGGTTGTGTAAATGTTTGTTTACCTAAAGCTCCAAAGAAGTCATTCCCTAGGAATGGAAAACCAGGTCGGTTAGCCAAGACGATCATCCTGAAGTCTGGATGCATCATTATGGTGTTAGGCCTCCCTTCAGCTTCATGTGGATCTTTAAGGAGAAACAGAATCACTGTTATAAAACAAAAACTAAAATATATTTATTTGTACTTCTTACATTTTTCACAAACACACATCTATCAGGTTTTAAAGCATTATAAAGCTTAAGTAAGGACAGCTCAAGTTTGCTTACATTCCACTGATATTATGAGCCTCTTACATGAGATGTCTACCTGGGAAAACTGTACATGTTTCCAGAAACTCCTGCTAACTAAAGACCTTTATTCTAATTCTCTGTCTTCAGCTTGGATCAAACATCCAAGCTTGAGCTTGTCCATTCAATGCCTCCTGTCAACAGATTGGAGTCATTGTTGGAGTGACTGTACCGGAAATGATTCTGCGCCCGTCAGCCAGGATCATCTCTCCGCTCTCCACCAGGGTTTTCAGGATGCAGGTAACATTAGTGGGAGCTTTGTCTGCTTCGTCAATCACAAGAATGTGACCCATCTTCACCGCTTTCACCTAAACACATGCATGCAAATCATGCGGACATCTTTTAGTCTGTTTTCCAGCAGGTAGCAACTTCACGACATTTTGTTTGAAAGCCTTTGTTGCTATCCACCCTCGAAAGTGTTTTCTAAAAACTTTCTAAAGTTCCATGAAGAGTTTTTTGCTCTACTTTAAATCTGCATAGTTTCATTGTTTTATCCTCATCAATTAGAACTACCTACACCAAAAAAGACAAAAAACAAGATAAAGAATAAAAGAAAAAGACACACATTATAAGATATTATGTAGAAGACTTTCAGCCGATCTGTGGGGATGAATTCTACATAAAAGGCGTGTGTTTGTACGTGTCATGAACAACTAAGCTGGTATTTTTATATCTAACAGGAAACTTTATCTGCGGCAGAAAGGTTGGAGCACACAACAGCGTTCGTGTCTTTAAATGCCAGGTGTTGTCCATACATGTTCATACTCTCCGTCCATCCTTTCATCAGCAGAAACTGTACATTAACCACAAATGCAGGACCAACCATATATAGAACGTTCTGTGTAGCTGAAGAACCCACATCAACAACAAGTAACATGACGTCCCTGATTCCCCATATGTGAGAAGAAAATTTTATCATGTTGTTCCTGTGGCTTTAACAACATGAAAAATCTCAAACAGGCTTGATTCTTGGAATATTACTGCGGTGACAGTGGGCTGACTTTGGAACTAACTTTGCTGATTTTCATGTTTCCTGCTTTATTTGTGCTATTTTAACACTAGAGGGAAGTTGAGCCTTTATCTTTAACCGTATTTCTTTCCAGAATAACCCGTTTTGTCTTTATCTGAAGAAGTTTAGGAGGATCCACTTGTTTATGTGTTCAAGGCGCTTTTTAAGACATTTTAAAAATATAATTCTGCACAATATGGTAATATCAATTTGTGTCTCATCTACATTTTTATGATATGACTGATGAATGACACTAATCATTCTCCTTTTGCAAGTAGGAGCATGTATATGTTAAAAAGAAAAGGACCCAAAGCAGAACCCTGTGGAACTCCATTTTATTTTGTTTAGACCAAAGTACCAAAGTACTTTCTGTCTACTGAATAAAACCACAAGCAGTCTAGTGCCTTGCTGAAGATATGAATGTATAGAAAAACTTGAATCGTGCTCCATCTTAGAGTCCTCTGAGTCTTTTTAATGCCAGAAATGTTAACAGGATCAATAAACTCATTAAAAAAAACAGAACCAACATTGATCAGAATTAGGAGATGTCTGAATCATCAAGAAAGAAGCCTTCACACTGTGATCGTGTTAATCCCTAAACATGCAGTTTCTCTGCGTGCATGATGACGTCCGTATGAAAATTAATATGTAAAACTAAAAAAAAAAAAAAAAAAAACGGTGTGTTGCAAACTGACCAGAGGAGAGTCCTCATATGTAATGATCCCATCCCGGACCGATGGCTGCAAGGTCAGAGTCTGGACCGTCGTATCCCTGAAGGGAAAAAAATAAATAAATACATTTACAAGCATAATAACAAAGAAAACCTGTGAATTTGATTAAAAAAAATCTAACAGCACTTTCACTTTTCGCTAATAATAAATTAAATACAAACTATGACCAACCCTCAAGAAATTTCTGTGAAGTTTGATTTCACAGAGTGAACTTCACATCTTTTCATTTACTTAAATTGTAACAATTTTCTACACCCAGGGTGCCCAAAGTGGGGCCGGAGAGCCAAAATTGGCCCGCTAGCACTTGCTCATGGTCCGCTGGCCAATGTTTATATTTAGAACCCTACGGATCTTGATGAAAACATTTCGGAGCTAAATGATGGATGATAAAAACAATATCTCTTAGTTATGTCCATTAAGTCTCTAGTTATTTATTTAGGGCTGTATGGGTAGGGCAGCTCACTCATAGTGGTTCGGTTCATATGAACTTTAATAATAAAAAGCTTCTAAAAATCAGCCCATGGTGTCTTTCGCATTTGTATAGCATATTCTTATTTATTTATTTATATATATATATATAATTATAATTATATATATATATTTGTGTGTGTGTATTGATATTTCATTTGAGTTATTGCTTAAATTATCCATTTTTCAGTTAAAAAATGTAAAGGTCAGATTTTAAAAGAAAAGAAAATTCAGTTCAGCTTTTAGCCACCAGGTGGTGGTAGAGGATTCAGGTCAAGACTGGTGCAGTCTGATTACCTGGGAACAGGAATATATTTGAGCTTCTTGGACGTGAGATCCGTCACTTCCAGGTACGCAGCTGTCATTGGAGGTGTTACATCTGTGTGACAAATAAAAGCAGGTCTTTAAGAATTACGTACATTCACATTCACAACTCATTCATTAGCATCAACATGATCTGAACTCTGACCTGTAGGGTAGATCTCTTTCATGGGCACTTTGCCAGGTGGAATTGCTCGGACTACCTGATTGGCTGAGAGCAGACTGATGCAATTATCCCGTTTGGCTGTGCTGCTTCGAAGGCTACCTCTGAAAAATGCATGACCCCCACTTTCACTGCTCCTCATCTCTGACAGGTCAACCGGTCTCTTAAAGCTGTACACCTCGTTAGGGGACTAATGAAGAAAAGACACAGACGTCTACTAGGCTGAAAACACCTCCTTGCTGCTACACTACTTTCCGGCAGCATTTCCCATCTCACCATGAGGTCCGGGAAGCCCACGACGATCTGTGCGAAGGAGCTGGTGTCGGCCAGGAGACGGTTTGGGGAAACAATCTTTTGATCCAGAGCGGCGCTCAGGTTCTCACTGGGTAGCTGTTCACTGGACAGCATCTGTGGTACGGACACTTCAGCTGGGTTGGCGGAGGTCAAAGGGGACAGAACCAGTGAGACGTCAATGAACACAGAACGAGACAAACAACAAAATTTAAGTCTGTGTTCTTTGTGTGAGTGATTTTCACTGCTGCAATACACAAATATGATCCGGAGATCATTGATTTAATCATTAAATTATACGTTGATAGAAAGCCAAATGCAGACATGGAGAACGTGCATCCATCACTTGATTTGGAGGAAACAGTTTCCCCGATAGAGGCTACGCTCCATGAAAGTTGCAGGCAAACCTACATAACAGTGTCAATGTTAGAATCAGCTGTTTGGTTATAAAAGTCAAGAACAGAAACTCACCTGTTTGACAAATCTTGTCTATAATTCACTCTGTCCTATATTTTTATATTGTATTGTATTATATTGAGGGGCTGCACGGCGGGTAGCATGGTGAGGTTGTTATCGCTGTAGCCTCAAAGCTAGCAGGTATCCAGTTCGATCCCCAGCTCAGACAGTTGCCTATCTGTGTGGAATTGGCATGTTCTCCCTGTCTTAGCGTGGGTTCTCTCTGGGTACTCTGGCTTCCTCCCACAGTACAAAGATGTGCAGCTTGGGGATAAGCTGATTGGAGACTTTAAATTGCCCATAGGAGTGTTGTGTGTGTGCGCATGGTTGTTTGTCTGTGTATGTTGGCCCTGTGATAGACTGGTGACCTGTCCAAGGTGTACCCCGCCTCCCTCCCGTTGTCAGCAGGATTGGCTCCAGCGCGACCCCGCTCGGGAATAAGCGGTGGAAAATGGATGGATAGATGTATTATATTGTATTTTATTGCTTTTTGTTGTTTAATTGTGTTTTATTGTACCTTGAGTGGCATGTAAGGCACTTTTTAAATAAAATGTATTATTATTATTCTCAACTTGTCCATAGCGACTAAACCCCCAATGAAAACATGCTAATTCACTTCGTTCCCACTAACTTCCATGAATTTCCCATAACATTAACAGAACTCATAGCGCCTGGATGACTGTCTCACATACAGGAAGTGTGGTTCCTATCTTGCAGGTGCATGATTCCCTCCGCTGCACTCTGGGGCTTTGGAGGCAGAACTCCAGCACAGCAGAGAGGGACGGACAGGATGTTGGGGCTTACTGGCTTTTTTAAACAGAATTAATTCCAGTTTAAAATGTAGAACTGAGAGAAAAAAGCTGTTTTTGGTTGCGCAGTCCACTCGGTCGTCTTCACCAAAACAACATGGGACAGTTTCCACTCAGTTTCTGACTTGATTTGTTACCCTTTAAACTACTTTATCCTCCTTATTTATGCGGTTCCTGACAGTTTTAAGCCTGGCTGCAGGATGACACAGTAGATAATTCACACATTAACCGTTCAGTCATCAATATATGACGTGTGTCCTGTAGGGTTGCCATAGATTGCTGCATTTCATTGTGTTTCACACCTGAGCTGACTCCGTGGCCAGAGCTGACTGGCTCCTCGCTGATGCTGTGAAGCTGACACACTCCAGAGTCTTCGGCGGCCATGTGCATGGGCTTCGTCAGCAAGAACTTCCTAAAAAGCCGAATTGACATCACGTTGGATAATTCTATCTAAATAGACTCGGTGATATGTGGAATCTCTTTCTTACTTGTTGGTGTTGCTCTCTAACAGCAGCCAGCGGTCCTCTGCAACCAGGAAGACCGACTTCAGGTTGATGGGGAGGGAGATGGAGTGAACCCGGCCCTCCAGCACATCCAGCACCTCCAGCTGATTCCTGCACATGCATGCAGCGATCAGTGACCCAGAGCGTGCTGTGCATCAGCATTCTGGATAATAGTTTGAGCCTCAGCTGCTTACCCGTCTTCCTTATAGAAGAGAAGCCAGTTTTTGTGGGCAAATTCACGACACATCTTGTATCCTCCCTGCAAACAATCAAACACATCGATTCCAACATTTGGAGGAGATTCTTCAACACCATAAAACTGCAGACTGGTACACTGGTAGAACTGGTACCTGTTGCTCCTTGCTGCTCCACCAGTTAGAAGCTCTGGGAGGAGTTTGATCGCTGTCTGGAGACAACATGAGCCTCCGCACGGCCCCAGTCACCATGTCCAAATGGAGCACTGTGTTACTCTGGCAGGGAGGTGAAATATTCCAACACCAGTAAGAAGTCAATTATGGCTTTAAATTTGAATTTACAAATAAACAGCATAAAGATGTTAAAACTTTATTTTATGTGCATGTTTTGGTCATTCGAAACTTTTTCTTGTGCTGTTTGCAGGAATTGGCTTGTGATTATTTCTTTTCCTGACCATACACATGTAAAAAGACATGATTCGGGTGCGTTGGGGGAAGGAAGCATCTAAGAGCTACCGGACGGTAGATCTCCAGGACCTGATTTGGGCACCCTGGGTTAAGCCGTAACACGTTGATTTCATGTTCTGCACAAAAATGTGCAAACATTTCATGCATTTCTGATGTTTGGATATTATGCAAAACATCTGTGTGGTCAGGTGAGAACGGGAACCTGCAGCAGGCAAGTCTCAGCATCCTAGAAAATCTGTCCTGATATCTTGTCTCTATAGTCAGGGTTTGATATAAAGGTATTTAGGTTGAAGTACGGTGTCTACATGCCTTACTGTCCTGGTTTACATCTCGGTTTTAGCTTAACTGATAAATAAACATGTATTTTTTTGGAGATGTAGCAGCAAAATTCTGGAATGAGAATCTGCACCTCCAAATCTGAGACTTCAGCTGGAAAAAGGTGGCGTGCCCTCTCTGGGTAGGGAATGAGGTCCTGCCCCAAGTGGGGTTCCTGTATTCCGGGTACCAGCGGTATCGTTTGGCCATCTGAGAAATTACTGAGTTTTTATCAAAAACTAGCTTTAGTGAGACTGATCAGCTTTTCTCTTCCCTTTCTGTCCAGCCACCCTCCAACTACTGGGCTCCTTCATCCTCCTACGGACATAATCTGCTGCAACCAACTCTGCCACTCTGCACTTTCGCAGCCCCCACATCTCCAAAGAAGCCTCTTCACCAATAAAACTCTGGTTCTTAAGCAACATTTCTCACCTCCAAAAGGTTCTTTCCACACACCAAAACCACTACAGTTCACGAGTGAGGGAAGGATGGAGCGTGAGATTGACGTGGCATCTGCAGTAATACAGACGCTGCGTTGGTCCGTCGTGGTGAAGAAAGAGCTGAACCACAATGCGAAGCTCTCAATTTACTGGTCAATCTTTGCTCCTACCCTCACATATGGTCATGAGCTGTGAAAAATGAGATCAAGAACACAGGCGGCCGAAATGGGTTTTCTTCCGCAGGGTGACTCTTCTTTAGAGATAGTTCGATCATCCAAGAGGGACTCAGAGCAGCGCCGCTTCTCCTTTACATGGAGAAGAACCAGATGAGGAGGCTCGGGCATCTGGTTAGGATTCCTCCTGGACGCCTCCTCTCGTGATGTGTTCTGGGCACATCCCTGCAGGAGGACACGCTGGAGAGATTATATACTCCGGCTGGCCTGGGAATGTCTCGGGATCCCTTCTGATAAGCTGGCAGATGTGGCTGGGGGGAGGGAAGTCTTGCTTCCTTCCTTAGGCTGTTGCCTCCATGACCCGAACCCGGATACGCTGCAGTACAGAGCAGCAGAATCATGGTGCATTTATGAACCCCGAAAAAGGAAAATCAGAATTGGAAATCATTTTTGGACGAAGTGCATTTCAGGGGCAAAAGGGTAAAAATGTAGCTGCCTCCAGGTTTGCTTTGTTTTTCTGTCAGTTGTTGCTGAGAAGTTGAGCAGAGAAACCCATAAAAGTGATAAAAGACCATCTGAAGACCAAGTGGAAGACTGGTCCAATGTTCTCAGAGATGCTTGGAACAACATACAGATCTGGCAAAATAAGGGGGGTTAGGAGCAGGTATATTAATTACTTCAGGGACTATGTCAAGGTTACGTGCAGCACATTTCTATTAACCCTTTAATGTCCCAGTGTACCAT
>JBAMHX010000014.1:2808448-2822482 GCA_037177515.1 Pseudomugil tenellus | reverse complement strand
TCTGCAAACCCTGGAGATGGTTGTGTGTATGAATCCAAGTAGATGCTCAGAAATGCTCAGACCAGCAACTATGCCATGTTCAAAGTAACTTTAATCCTCTTTCTTCCTTGTTTTGATGCTTAGATTGAACATCAGCAGACCTGATTCTAAAATAGTTAATTTCATGATGTTAAAATAATTGTTTAAATTTGAGCCTGGAGAAGTCTGGAATTCACCAGGATAGTGACTCAAACATGGATTCATCAGAAGGACGCGGTTTACCCAGATATTCAACACAAGTGCGTCTAATTGGTTTAATGCTCATACACGATAAAAAAAAATTGCCGATGGAGCCATGAAGGTTGTGGTTTAAGATGCTCCACACATTTCCTCCTTGGTTTTGTGCTTGTAATTGTGCAGGAAGTGGGCGTGCTGAAGAATTATGTATGAATGTATCATGCTGCAGCTATTTTTAGCTAGCTAAGGTCAGGGGTGACTTCTGCTGCGGGAATTGCAGAATCCTGTACTGGGCATTCTGAAGCTTGGAAAAGTCCATTTTTGGAAAACATCTTTATTTTTCCTTCTCTTTTTTAATGAACCTGAAAGCATCTCAGCATTAGTTGTGATGCAACCTGGTTCAAAGCTGCAGTTCATCCAGCTCTTAATCTCCTTCAGTAGATGATAGCTGGACTGTCCTTCAGCAGAGGACAGAAGATAAAGCACCCCCCCCCCCATAGGCCTATAGCTTAAAACTTAATATTTGTATGAAGGAAGGAGAGATGTGTTCAGCTGGATGACATTCATTGTGGCTGAATCATTCAACTGACATGCAGTTGTATATTTTCATGGCCGAAGATGTCATTTCATGAATAATTTCAACAGTTATGATAATTCAGTCGTTCCAGATGTTACTCGTGTTAATTAAAAAAGAGACACGAAAAGTCGTTTTTCTACTCTGCAAATGAAGAAAAATGTTTTCCTGCATGGATGATGTAGGAAAATGTGGTTTTAGTAGTCTGGAACATAAAGTCATGGAATGAGCAAATTTCTGATGACTGGCAGGCTCAAAAAACCCCAAAGTTAAGAAATTATGCAAAAAAAAGACATTATGCTCACTGGACATTTTATCAACTGTTTGGTTGTTTGTTGGTGCGAGTATTTACTATATCTCCAGTAAATTCATTTCCAGGGTTTACAGAGATAATCTGAAGAGGAGAAAACATCCAGCGAGCAGCAGTTGTCTGGACCAGAATGTCTCGATGTCAGAGGAGAATGGACAGACTGGTGGGAGATGATGGAAAGACAACAGGAAGTCCAGGCAGCTCTGGTTCCAACCAAGATATGCAGAACATTATCTCTGAACACACTACATGTCTAACCTGGAAGCAGATGTTCTCCAGCAGCAGGAGAACACACCAGGTTCCACTCCTGCAGCTAACAAAAGGAAACTAAGGCTACAATTCACACAGACTCTCCAGAAATGGACAAACTGGTCTGTTGAGTCTCCAGTTCAGCTCCACATTCAGATGGTTGGATCAGAATCTACTGGAAGCATCATGAAGACATGGATCCATCCTGCTTGGATCAACACTTGCTGACCAAGTCCATCTCTTTATGAGCACAGTGTAGCATCTTCTAATGGATACCTCCAGCAGGACAATGCACCATAACACAAAGCTCACATCATCTCCATGACGATGACTTCACTGTCCTCCAATGTCCTCCACACTCATCAGATCTCAGTCCAACAAAGCAGCAACAGGAAATCCTTATAATGGATGTGCAGCGACTGTGTGATGCCATAATGCAAATATAAAACAAAATGTCTGATGAATGTTTCACACCTTGTTCAATCAACCACACAAAGACTTAAGGAAGAAAGAAAGAAAAATGGGCTCAAACTAGTATCACTGTGGATCTAATAAAGTGGACAAGGAGTGTAAAGACTACATAAAGAGTAGGTGGTGGTACAAGTACGTCTGTGCCAAGTCTGGGTTAGAAAACCTAAAGTCAAAAGAAAGATGCTTCAAAATGTGGAGAAGTGTACCTCCAACAGATCCAGGCTGATAAACAGTGCTGGCTGACCAGTTAGACATCATTATGGTCAGCAGAAGAGCTACAGAAGAAAGCGGCAGGCAAATGTAGTTATCCAAACTGCAGCCTGATTAAGTTAAACATGACCATGAGCTGAGGGAGGAGGTTGGAAAGATGTGAGAAAAGAAAGCAGCAGTGGTATCTGTACGGTGGCTGCTAACAGGTCTCATGCCCTCTGGAGAGGACACAAGTTTAATAGAGGGGTAACGATTCACAGTATAAGTAACTGCTCTGCAGTCTTACAGACTTCCTGAACGGAACTGATGTTTTCATGTCCACCTCAAAACCACAATGTTTATTTCTTTAAACTAAGGTCTCATTAAGAGTAACTAAAGAAAAGATTATTAGTTTGCCACTTTTTTACACACTTTCAGCTTCCTCATTCCTCGCCATCCATGTTGTCTTTTTGTTCACAAACATGGAAAAAGAAAAATAACACTTGGAAACCGAGTTCGTGGCAAGAAAACAAACCTTTCTAATCCAAACCTTCACTCTTCCTTTATTGGTTGGAGACGGGTAAAAGTAAAACATATGATAAAAGCCTGAATGTCACATCTAAGTGAAGGAAAATACTGCAACATATGCTGCACAATGTGGGTCAACTGACAGGATGACAGATGGGAAACGCAGGATTGTCTCATGTATTATTTGAGGTTTGTGGCTCAAAAAGTGGTCATGCTTTTTTCCAACACTTGCTATGTTGTTCTCAAGCATAAAATAAAGACTGACTGCTCTTGACTTGATTAAATAATCCCATCTTAAAAGCAGTGTGTAAAGGACTTCCTCTCCAAAAGCTGAGAAACAGAACTATGAGAACTGTAGACAAAACTTTAGACTTTTTTTATGACTCTTAACACACTTATCACAGAAAGAGATCTGGATTTATCTGATGACGACCAGAAGACCTTTCTTAACCTCATTTCAATGTTTGTTTCTGAGGCAGTTAAACTAGGATGAGACCTTTGAACTAACTTTATGTTCCCAAGTTGTGACTTCACAGGCCAAGGCGAGGCAAGGCAAATTTATTTTCTATAGCACAATTCAACACAGTGTGATTCAAAGTGCTTTACAGAACATTAAAACAATATAGCAATAAATACATTTGTTAAAAAAAAGAAGAAAATGACAATTAAAAATTATTAAAATCATGTCCAAAAAGATAATTAAAAATGATTTAAAATGATTAAAATAATGATTAATTGCAAGATTACAAAACATAAAAGCTTAAGGTAAAATACATTTTTAAAAAATGATTGAAATGGAGCTGAGAACAGGAGAGTCTTTATTCTGGATTTAAATAAACTGAGTGTTTCAGCTGATGTGAGGCTTTCTGGGAGTTTGTTCCAGACATGTGGAGCATAGAAGCTGAATGCAGCTTCTCCTTGTCTTGTTCTGAATCTGAGAACTGATAAAAGACCAGATCCAGATGAGCTGAGGGGTCTGGTAGGTTCATACTGGGTCAAGAGGTTTCCGATGTATTTTGGACCTAAACCATTAAGAGATTTATAAACCAGTAACAGGAGTTTAAAGTCTATCCCCTGACAGACAGGTAGACAGTGTAAAGACCTCAGAACTGGACTGATGTGGTCCACTTTCTTGGTCTTAGTGAGGACTCTAGCAGCAGAGTTCTGGATAAGCTGCAGGTGTCTAATTGATCTTAAAGGAAGACCCGTAAAGACACTGTTACAGTAATCAAGCCGATGAAAGATGAAAGCATGGACTAGCTTTTCAGGGGACAAAAACCACACCTCCAGCACACAAAGCAGATACCTCAGAGTGAGACTGACTCACTTCCAATCGTAAATTAGACCAAAGTTTAATAAAAAACAATATCTTGTGTTTATAATGAGCTACAGCTATCCATTCGGACCCATACAGATGTCATATCCTCCAAATGACATCACATTTTAAGAGTTACTTGTATTAATCTTTTATGGTTCATTTTAAAGACTTATTTTATCTGGTTAATCCTCTTACATTCTTTTACTACATGTGTTCAAATGTTACAATTTGATTTTAATGACTTTAATCTGTGCATTTTTAAAGTTTGATAATGTTTGAAAAGCTGGTAACTTAAAGAAGGTTTTAAGGGAGACTGATATGCAAATTCAGTCAAACTCACAGAATCCTGATTGGTTGCAGTACCAAAGTCCTGCCTCTTTTCAGAAACCTGCTCGTTATGAAAGATGCAACACACACACACTTTTTTTCTTCCGTTACCTTTCTTCTTGGACTTCTCTGTTCTTCAGCTCTGATGGAGACATGCATGAAACATAGCCACACTTCCAGTTTCCATTTTTTCTCTTTGCTTACAAAGGACCATGGCCCCACATGGTCAGAGCACATGGCAACTATTATCAGAGGAACCCAGTTACTAAATTAAGCTTTTATCCATTTTTTAACTAAGTTGAGCCTCCAACAGAGTATTAGATTTTCCCACAATTTAAGCTCTTTAAGCAGTGACTGTATAAATTACTGCACAGCGTGTACGTCATGTGACCCATAGCTGATTTTAGTCCTACCATCGCCATCTTGGTGTTTCGTCATTATCGGAAAATCCCAAAATGGATGAAAAGGTAGAGCTGAGAGGCTCCGCCACGGTGGAGCCAGCAGGAAGTACGCAGCTGTAACCAGTGATAGCGCTCTAACACACATCTATCAAAAGGACACACCTCTAAATTTAAGATTAAAATAACATAGAAACTGAAACGTTAGAAAAAAATTCCCCCCCCCCAGAGTTTACATGACGGAAAATTGGACCTATTAAACCGAAAAAAGTTTTTGGAGCCACTATGTAAACATGTTTATTTCAGCAGTGTAATCGGACATTTTAACATGGGAGTCTATGGGCCTTGCTCTCTATTGTAGCCAGTCATCTAACGCTGAGGGGTGAACTGCAAGTATTTCTTTTTCCGCATTCGTTACCATCAGCCAGAGATTGCCGCCTGTTTTTAAGAAGCGCCAACTTTTTCCCCTTTTGGACTTTACTGCTCCTTTTATTCATCTTCAGCCTTAACCACCTGGATCCATAACCACCGTCAAGCCGTCAAACTAAAGGGAGACCAAATCAGGCTACAAACCCCCACAGACAGGCCTTCCCACCAATTCCGACCCAGCACCAGAACGGACCAACCCTAGGTGCCAGCACTCCGAACAAATATTGGACCCGCCAATCCACGGTCGTAAGCGTCCTCACCAAGGACATGTTTGTCTCTCATAATCATGGTTGGCAAGTTATGAATCCTATTTCATCCAGGGTTTAGGATTTTATAACATAATATAATTCATAAATATCACAGTTTAATTAATGTTTAATTCCTCACACAGCTTTACATTCCTTTTACACAGAAACTCAGGTTGATCATCATATCTACAGCTGCATCATTGTTTATGTTTGTTAGTCTTGTTTGTTTGAGTTCGTCTTTGTCTACGTCTGTCATGTTTTTATTTTATTTTCTTTCTCATATTTAGGCATACTTTATTATCTAGTCTTTGTCTTCATTTCCTGTGGTCATGATTCAGGTCAATTCAAACTAGAACTTACGAAAAAAAATGTCTGAGACTGATTGATTTATTAACTATTATTTATTATCATATTTATAGGTTTCCTTCTATGCCTATAGTTTTACCAAAGTAAGCTAGAAAATAGAAGGTGGTGCCTTGAGGAAAATATTTATTTATTATTAATATTAATTTATGATGCAGATTCCTTACATATTTTGGTACCCCGTGTGCCTTGCCATTCATTACAGGTAGTTTACCTGATAAAGCATGACGGGCTCTATGCTGTATCCCAACATCTCGGCAAACTCTCGGGCAATGACGGACTTGGCGCAACCCTTAGAAAGACAAAAAGCCTGTTATGAAGCTCAAACATCACGTGTTGGAGGTGAGGAGGCTGCAGGGTACGTCAGCTACCTTGGCTCCTATCAGACACATGTCCTTCACCATGTGCGACTGCATCATCTCCGCCAGTAACTGGCAGTGGCTCGGTGTGTTAATAAAGGCGGCGCCGCTGTTGGGGGGGCGCGGCTCCTTGGTGCCTGCTGGAACCTGATGTTTGACAAAGACAAAAATCCAACACGACAGCAGGTTTGTACCTTTTAAATGTCCGGTTGAGGTGTTAAAAATAAACCACAATACATCCTTTTAAAACTTTTCCCACCTTCAGCATGACCTATAACAACTGTGGACCTCTTGGTCCAGTGTCCTGCAGCTTTAGATGTTTTCCTGCTGTAACACATCTGGTTCAATCAAATGGATCTCCAAGTGATTGTTGTTCAAATCAATGGGCCATTTAGAGGCTGATGCTGACAAGCAGGTGGTGAACTAATTCCTTTGGGATCAGTGGGGAACCATCCAAAACCTGCAGGACGCTGGTCCAAGAGCTCCAGGGTTGGTGATTCCTCACCGATGGCCCGAATAGTTAAACAAAAAAAAATAACATGAGAAATTAATTAAATGTGGGGAAGAGATAAAAACCAGAAGCTCCTTCATCCCAAACTGGGAAGTTTGCTGACACATTGCTGGTCCTGTTCTGTCGTTACAATCCACTTTACAGGCATCAAAACAAAACCTACTGGTGCAAACCTGGTGTAAAAATCTCCTGCACTGCTGAAACAAAGCTTCCGGTTTTTACTGAGTCTTGTTGACCTGCAAGCATGTCTTTTGGATAAAACAATGTGGAAAAGAAAGGATTTTAATTCCAGGTCCTGAAAAGAAAAGAAGTTAACCGTCTCCTGGCTTAATACCTGGAAGGTGACATCCCTGTTCCCGACACGTGCTGTGACATCCGCATAGCCTTTAAGTTCTTTTGAAGTGGACACATTCAAAATGGCGCTGGGGGCCTGCTGCTGGCGGCCATCTAAAAGCTCGAAACGCTGTAAAAGACGTTATGCATGTTAAAAATGTATTTTTGCTTCAAATCTGAACCGTGTCCAGTTCTTGACCCACGCTCAGCACGCCCTCGACTGCAGAGTGTCCATCCTTGCCCAAGATACTCTTATAAGGGTAAAGCCTCTGGATCAGCTGCTGGGAGGACAGCGTGGGGAAAGTGTTCTGCAACAACAGCAACAAACGCAAAACATTGGGCATCTTTTTTTTCTTTTTTTGGTTAAAATATGTAAATTCAGGATATCTCTTTAGTCTCACCAGAACACGAAGGGCAGGAAGTAGGTTGTCTACAGGGAAGTCTGGGAGGCCTAGACTGGATGATTCCTGGGAGCAGAGCGTGGTGGCGAGCGACAGCAGCTGGGACACCCTAACACATAGGACACTACATGAAAAACTCTTATTACTATAAGGAAACCCTTGAAAAATGTCCAAGTGTTACCTTTCTGCAGCAACATTTGGTCCTGCTGCGTACAACAACTCCAACTGGTCCTAAAAAATATAAAGTTTGTAACAGTATTGTTTTCAAGCAAGGCATACCTCCCTTTAACTCGTCACTGGGGGGGCTGGATTATCTGCACTGACCTTGAATGGTAGATAATAAATGTCTCTGGCCTGAAAGCGAGAGCGGAGAGGAGGATCCAGAGGGTTGCCCTTGTATTTGGGAACAGGAAGCCCAAGAGCGATGACCCGAAAGTCCTCGCTTACACGGACAATCTTCCAGCTGTCCAGCTCTTCTTTGGTGTGCTCCTGCAAAAATCACTTTCATTCATTTGCTTTTTTAATCTTGTATAACAAGTACTACCAAGTCCGGGCGTTCCGAGCCAGTTTCCGGCAGGTTTTAGATGTTTCCCTGCTGCAACACAGCTGACTCAAACCAATGGGTTATTGGGAGGATTGTACCAAGCAATAAGTGTTTGGAAACTCATTTTATTAGAATCAGGTGTTTGTGATTCCGGGTCCAACAAAAGGCTGCTGATAACAGAGAAAATGAAAGCTGCAGATTTTATGGTGACAGCATTTAATCCAGAGTCATCAGGATCTACCACCTGTACCTTTTTGATGCAACAGTACCGACCCTGGTACTATAGCTATACTATAGCTGAATTATTCCCACATCTGCCTGGTGATGACCCATTCATTTGATTTACGAGTGCAGGAGAAGAGATGGATGTAAAAGCTGCAGAACCGGACTTGGGCAAGCTGGATTTAACATTTACAACAGAAGAGAGTGTGTGAAACGTCACTCTTTCAATGTGAACTTTCACATTCATAAATGAATGAAAAGCAAATAAAGATGTAGCAGAACAGCACCTTCATCCTCAAGAGGCGAAGTCTGTCACCTTTTTTTGTGTTTTACTTGTGTGGGTGCCGCTCTGACCTGCAGCAGCTTGTCGTAACGCTCGGCTGACATGAGGAAGCGTCCGTCCTCCAGCTGCATCTCTCTGTTCTCCAGCAGGTTGTTTAGGACGGGAAGAACGTTCCTTTCTGCCTTCTCCAACCCCTCCAGGACCAGGACTCGACCTTTTGTTGCTGCTCTTACAGCACACTAAACACAAGCATGACAAAAATGAAGATTCTATCAAGTACAACAGCAATAAGTGTCAGTCACGCCTGATCTAAAAGCTGAGCCTTTACTAGCAAGGATGACCTCTGACTCAAAGATCAACTTCATTGTCCGGCAGCTTTTGTTCGCTATGCTCAAATAGCCTGGACATGAGGCCTTTCCTCATCTTGCTGTGTTCAGAATGTCCTTCAAACTACCCCAAAACTTTCAACAGCAGTCCAAGAAAATCATTCAGGTAGGTTTTTTCAGCTTGTGCACATGTGTGTGTGTGTTTGTGTGCACTTTTAGACAGAATTCAAAAAGGCACGTCTGACGTCAAGAGGCAGGAAACTTTAGCTGTCTGGGTGTACCGCAGAGTGAGCGGCCATGTAATTAGGTTAGCATGTAAATGCGTGGCAGGTGGTGTGGGAAGGACAGCCATAAAACTATAGTGAGGACCAGATGTTCTATATTTAACTCCAGATCCATTTTCGGCACCAACGCTGTAATCAGATAATTGTAAGAAATGTGAGTGACGCAGGATGGCAAAAGGCAGAAAAGCACAAACTACACACACAAAGCCAGCAGGGAGATGGAAAACATCCCTGCACATTCTGAGGCGTTGTGAGACAACACAACAACTACTGGACGGATGTATTGGCGGGAATTTTAAGAGTAAGAATGTGAAGAGCGAGAGCTCCACAGACACAGCTGGATTCATGAGGATTTAATGACAACAACAACCACGCATAACATGAGGAGAAGAGGCAGGTGAAGAGAAGAACATGACCTACAGGAACATTTTTAAATAGTTTTCAGAAACTTCAACACTCCTTTATTACTGTCTGACACTGCAACAACTTATTACAGAAACAAACATGTGAACATCAGTAACACATGACTACAACAGTCACTAAAGCCACACAGTGCAAGAATAAAAAAACAGCACAATGTAACTTTCTGTCTTTAAAACTTACTAATACAGGTTTATTTGTTTAGCACCTTTCATGTACACAACAATTTAAAGTGCTTTACATAAAAACAACTAAAGATTACAGATGTTGAAATAGAAATAAAAAAGAATAAAAACAGAGCAAGAATCATAATAAAATCCTAAATTAACTTAAAATCATTAAGAAGAACATAATTAAAAAGCTACCGTGCAGGTTTTATTCATAGCTGCAAGAGAAAAGAAATGTTTTTAACCTGGATTTAAAGGCTTCTACATTTCTAGACCTGTTTTTGCCCTGCACCACCTCGAGGATTAAAAACAAGACTTCACAACCTATTTTTTAAGCTGAAGCATCACATGACTTTTACACACTGCGTCACACACCAACGACTGGATATCAACACACTGGCTGTTTTGAATGTACATGGCAAAGAGACACTGTCAAGTCTTCTTCTCTGCACTGCAATACTCCCAAAGGGAGATTGACATCAACTTGGAGTTTTTTATGCTGGATTCCACTCAAATGACCAGGCGTTTCACAATTATTTCATTTTCATTTTCTTCCTCTTTTCTTTTATTTAACTTTCAGCAGATAAAAGAATAGAAACATTAAATATTACTTGAAATGGACAATAAATTACCAATCTTGATATTTTCTGAACAAGCAAAAACATATAAGAAAGTCATTTTTTTAATTTGCAACCACCCTACTTACACAATCACCCATTTTAGACTATAAGTCCAACATTAAAGCTACGGTGAATTGTGCGATAGCACCGAGCCATCATTTCCTGAATAGCGCTTCGTTCATTCAGTTCGTAAAAGTTCCAGCCCGACGAAACAGAAAACAAGCATTCTTACCGACTGCCTCTCCAATCTTTGCTGATGCCTTTTGATTTCCTCCTTTCTCCTTTTTTAAAAACCCAGGATTGCACCAAAATGTTTGGTCGCGTTTTGTGGTGTAACAAGTTTCTCTCCCGATCAGCTGTCGTCACTCGCATATCAGCTGATTGTCATTCGCTGCGATGTAATTGACGTCACAAACACCCGCTCCGCTGCACTCCCGCAGATTCCAAACAACTATTCTCCCTCAAATAAGGTTTGACTCAACAGACACCATGCAAATTTAACTGACTCAACATTAAACTGACTTTTACAGACTGACGAGATCTCAGAGAAGAGACAGGATGCGTGACTGGATAAGTTTGCTTTATGGGGGTGTCAAGTACAAACTCTGCCAAACTTCATAAGTCCTGCTTTAATAAACTAATACAGACAGATTTTTTTTTTTTTTTTTTTTGTTAAATGGCTTTGGCGGAGCAAAGATCGACCGGTAAATCGAGAACTTTGCCTTCTGGATCAGCTCCTTCTTATTACTGCAGACGCCGCACCGATCCAGTCGATCTCACGCTCTGTCCTTCCCTCACTCATGAACAAGGTGCGGAGATACTGGAACTCCTCCACTTGGGGGAGGACCTCGTTCCCGACCCGGAGATGATATTAATAATGATATTATTAATGATACTAATAAAATCCTGTAAAAGTTACAACAATACAAGATGGAGGAACTGCAACGCAGTTTTGACTCATCTGTTAAGTTGCTGCAAAAGTCGCTGCACTTGAAGCTACATTTTCCTGGTTTCTAAAATCAACCAATACACATAATGTGATGCTACTTGGGAACTTTTAACCCTGGTATTGTGGTGGTTACCTTTATATGCACCGCTCACCTGTACTCTGTCATAGACCACCCCCCCCACCCCCTTAATGATTTGGTAAGTAACCATTCCTATTAGTTATTTCACTATCATAGACATTGCAAACAAATTCTAGGATCTAACAGTTCTTCTATGTTGTCATTGATGATTATAAATATATCCCGGAACACGGTGTGTCGGGGATATTATGGTTTCGCCACCGCTGCTGGATATCTTTCGTATGAGTGTGATAACTCATGTGATATTTTTTGACATTTTGATGCTCAGTATACCAGTTTAGGCCCCCAAGGGGGCGACCTGGGTCGAATTTCACAATATTGGACTCTTGGTTTCCCCACCAGGTGGCGCTTTATGCACAAAAAGTCTTATGTTTGCCTATATCTCTGGAAATACAAATCAAGTGCAAATAAAAGGTCATGACCTCAGGATGCATCCTGTCCTGACCCCATACCGGGCTGGTTCAAAGTTTTGGGGGCGTCGAGGGATAGACCCCTAACCGTGGCTTCCGACTAAATAGGCGTTGTTCTTGTTTTTCTCATCACTGTCATCCCAGGCTTTGTTTTGATCAGATGCTCAGTTGCATCATGTTTTAAAACAGCATTAAGGACTTTCTTTGCCCTTAATAGGAATGTTTAGTGATGGGATTGCAACCTTTAACCTCTAAGGGTATTGCGAAAGAGCATCTCGGTCATTAAGTGAGAGAGAGACCTTCAGACCTTCAGGTTGGAATTGATCCCGTTCAGTTTTAGTGGAGGTGTTAAGCCTTATATTACTGGACTTCTCTGCAGTGTTGGTTTGAGGTAAGCTGCCTTACGTAAGCAGCTGCTAAATGAAAAGTGGTGACTTGAAATGTCAATATTATAACAAGCATACAATTGCATCCATGTGACTATGGCCTTCAGACAAATTTGGAAGGTAGGATGATGCCACGAATAAAGTCAGAGAGGGTATTTAAAAAAAAAAAGAAATAGAGAAAGACCCAGAGCTAAGGAGAGAGGAGGGACACCGAATGCACAGGGACTGACATGCTAAGCCTGTATATAGGGCTCCAAATCAGAACAGGGCCTGGAGGAATACGTGGATGTTCTAGTTACAACACAAACTCACACCTCCTACCATCCCTAACCATCCTCAGTAAGAGAAGCTTCCTAATTCACACCCACAAAGGATCAATCACAGTTAGAGGATCCAATATTGTGTACTTTTACTTGGCAATCGCTCACAGACACACTAAAGTCCAACTCATAAACCAGTCAGTTCCGAAGAAGACCAGAAATAACTAACGCTTATTAGTCCTATTAAGGGCCCTACATCTATGCATGTGTCGTTTCCATGGAAACAATGGACAAGTCTGTCGGATGAGAGGGTGGATGTGTTTCAGATTGGAGGTGTCGACCAAGTTTCCTTTTTACTGGAAAAGACAGCATGTTCTGTTCAAGATAGTTTCTATGACAGGATCAGAACTGTGTCCAGGTTCTACAAGGCCACATATGTGCTACTGCGCCAACACCTCAGCTTCTGGTGCTGCTTAGCCAAGTCAAACTGTCAGGACTTGAGCTCATACAGAATAAAATGACTCCCACACTGCTACTTTATGGGCTAATCAGCTTATGTTGCATGAGACAATTTTAGCTTTTCAGACAGATGGGCTTGTGTCTGAATCTAGAATACTCATCCAGCTCATGGTGCACTCAGTGGCTGAAAGGTGTTCCAGGCCCTGTAGCTGCAGAAAAAGCCCAGATCATCATCCCTCCACCGCCGTGCTTGACAGTTGATATGTGCTGATACGCTGTGTGTGGTTTTCTACATTCTGACACAACATCTCTACTCCGGTGTGTCCAACGGACATTGTTCCACAAGTCTTGTGGTCTGTTGAGATGCAGCTTTGCAAACTTGAGCTGTTACCATGTTCTGCTGCAAGCCGTCCAAACAAGCCAAACCTGTTCAGTCTAGGCCTGTCACGATAATAAATTTGGCTGTGCAATTATTTGTCTAAGAAATTATTGCGATAAACAATAATATTGCAATAAGAGATTAATGTTGCCATTTTTAGACTATTTTAAACTAACATAATAATAGAGGAGTAATAATGCAAACTACATTCTTTTAAGAATAAACATTAATTTCTAAAGAACATTTAGCTTGATGTGCAGATCAGTTTATGGTCTTCCAGGGTTTCAGCAGTGTGATTATCTGGTCTTCAAACATTTGCAGTTCAGGGTCCAGTCAGCAGTTAAATAGTGTCTGCTCATATAAGGGGTCATGTTTTATTTAACCACATATTTAAGGTGACAGAGTAAAACTGAATGAATATCTCGTCTCCTTCAGTATGTCATCTTGCAGGCAACGTTGTAGACAAAAGACACTGCTGCCTCTGAATTACCCTCATGCACTATGATACACTGCAGTGAAACCTATTGCAATCCAGTAAATCCAGGCAAAGACAGAGAAAAACAAATACTACATTTATTGCGATCAGAAAACTTATTGCGCTCATTTTTTCTTATCACGCGATTAATTGACTTATTGCTTATTGCGACAGGCCTAGTTCAGTCTTTATCTAAATGTATTGTCAGGAACTTAAACATTTAACATGCTAACTGCGTCGGGGAGTATGCAGACCCAAATGCAGGCTGATGAGGCAGGAAGTGCGGGAAATAAAGCTTCAACTGATACGGCAATACCGAAGAAACAACGAACACAAAACGGTAACATGAACATGAAGTGTGAAAAGGTTACAGAGATGTACACTCACAGCTGGATGATTCAGGAACAGATGAAGCGAATGAGCAAATCAAACCAGCTGTGCTAATGAACAGGAAGCAGAAAGACAGGACTAAGCCAATAAAACCCCA
>JBAMHX010000014.1:2783985-2796141 GCA_037177515.1 Pseudomugil tenellus | reverse complement strand
ACTGAGATCCCTTTGTCCCCCTGGTGGTTGGACCGGGAAGGGGGGACTTGTTTCCACAACAAAGGGGCAAATTAACTGGGGACCGCTCCAATCCCCCCCCCCCCCCCCCCCCCCATCCTCTATGTTATGTGAGGGTTCTTATTTAAAGACGTTGAACTGAGCTATGTCTGGTCTCACATTTCATCTGCAAATCTTTGCTGCTTTTTATTTAAACTGTTCTTTGAGTTTGCAATATACACGTTAAAAAAGGAAATAAAAGAAACTTTTTAATCCTGCAAAAGTATTCCAGAGGTTACTTTGTCAATTTTGTCAAACAGATGTAATGCCGGACGCGTGCTGCTTCTGCAGTTGCAGCAGGAGTTTTAGACGTGCATAAGAACAGGGGTGATACGAGTCACGATGTGCACTCTGCCTGCAGCGATGCACATGAACCGCTGCAGGTAGCGCTAGCTGGACGGGAGCGCAGGTGAGCCTCACCTGTCCGGATAAACTATATGCAGCACATCAGGGGAGAATCAGCACAGACTGCAGTCACTGCAGCAAACATCTCTTCTTCTCTGCTGTTATTGTATCTGGTCTCAGACATGTTACATGTGTGTGTGTGCGTGTGTGTGTGTGCTGAGAGTTACTAATGGATCATGCAGGCACTGACTCACTGAGTGTTGTTCCACTGGGTTGTTTGTTCACCTCTGGACCGTGTGTGCATCACATTGTCCTCGTCCACCCCTCTCCATCCACTATCTTTCCACTTCTCTGGTTGCCCCAGACAACCACTTCTTCTGTTTCTCATTGGTTGACTCCATGGCGATACTGTCTGCGAGACAGCTGGTTTGCTTTAAGAGGCACATATGCCACACAGTAAGTCTCGTCTGCTGTGTTTTTCTCAGATACAGTTGCGAAAAGAAAGTGGAGTTTCTTGAGATTTAAGGTTTTATGTATCAGGAAGAAGCTCATCCTGCTGCAGAGATGCCTTGATATGAAACTGATACTGTCTTTATGAATGATAAGTAATATTTTAGTGATAGATTTTTTTCTAAAGGTTGAAATGATCCAATTCTGTAAATGAAAGGTGGTGTTAGCAACATTAGCTTCTTAGCATTGTTTGTAAACTTCCGGGTAGTCTGCGGTAGATTCACAACCTGAGTGAAACGCTGTGGTGGGACCTTCAGAGAGCTACAGAAACAATCATTTTCAGCACCACTGAAAATCTTTAATTTGCCTGTTTGAAACATCTAAGCAACAGAAATATTGATGCGTTGGGAGTATTGACACGAACAGACGTAAAGCCATTAATTATGAGGTAAGGTAAGGCCGCTTTTCAGCCTGTCAGCCTGTTGCCAGCAATTGTGATAAACCCTCAGTGGAAAATCAATACATTGGCAGCTGTAAATAGTTGTTGCTGAGCAGTTGACTGATGCAGAGATGAGATAATAGGTATCATTTATGTCTGAAATCTCTCTCCTCATGCAGAAAATCACCTCTCTGTAATCTGCAGCCGCACAGGCGTTGCTGTAAATGTACATGTGAGCTACAGCGACGTATCTGGAAGAAGTCACCTGTCATCTCCACTCGCGACTCTCTTTCTGTCACGGTGCCGCCGAGCAGCTTATAAACTTGTGACTAATGCTGTGTGTGTGTGTGATTGAAAGCAGAGCTAAAGGCATTCCTGGGTCTTGTGCAGCTCCGTGAGCCTGACCCAGAGTTGCCTAGCGCAGATAGATGTGGAGCTGAGGGCGGACTAGGTGAGTAGAGATGGGGCGCAGAAGGAAGAGATGGGAGTTTTTCTTGGGAGAACTCTGTAGCAGGGGTACCCAAGTCGGGGTCCTCAAGATCTCCTGCAACTTTGGATGTCCCCAATAGACCTGAAAGACATGGCTGAATTCCTTCTTCTGCATGTCATCCAGCTCTGCAGAGGCCTGCATTTGATTCAGGCGTGTTGGAGAAGGGTTGGAGGATGACCTCGTGGACCCTCCCGCTCTATAGAATTCACATAATTTCATTTATCATAAGACAATGTTACTTAAATTCTGTCTCTTTGTCTATTTATTCACATGCTTTTCCTTATATCTGCATAATAAGCACACTGAAGTAGTCAAGCATGCAAGTCGTTCCTGCTTGAAGTGACATTTAACCTCTATGATGGAGTGTCTCGCTCTACCTACTAAGAAAACAAACATTTCCTCCTGATACCATGAAGCTTCCTGCTTCATTTCACATGGAAAGGTCACATTTCAGTTTAATATGTGGAAGAAACACAATCCGAAAAGAACCATTTCTTCTGCTTTTTGTGCAGAACTTGTGCAGAACTTTGTGCCTCTTCAGCTGCCATGGCCACTCGGGGTGAGGTGTTGTCTTTGTGTGCGTTATCAGTGTTAGGACACATCAACAAACACACACACAGTAAAGACTTCATTACTGGAGCCATCAGCACTTTTCCATGTTAGTTTGTGTTTGAAGCTGCTTTCAGATATTTCTCCAACTTACCCTTTCTCAGCATTTCATCATAGTTTGTTGGGTTTGTTATGATCTCTTCAGTTTTTGTCTGCATCGTTTCTTTTCTTAATTACAGTTCAACTTTGCTAAAAATGTCAAGCTTTGATTCTTTTGAACTCTTATTTTGCTTTCATATCTTGGTTTCCCAGGACATCATCGCCACCTGTTTCCCTCCCTCCCAGCCAGATTGCTGATTTTCTTGCACACTCCTGAGCTACTGGGATGTTGTATTTTTGTTGGATTATAACTACCTTTCTGTTTAAGAGTCTTTAACCATCTAGCTTAGCATAATGACATTTTGCAGATAGTTCCAGTGGAACATTTATAGCTTTTTAAAATCAATTTAATCAATATACCATCAAATAATACAAAAACATTCCAATGATCCGACTTTTGCTTGACGCGGCAAAATCACACAAGTGAAAAGTTTTAAAAAAGTTTAAGGCGAAAGAAAATACAACTTTTGAATGTGCTCTTTGGAAAAACAAGTAACTTCATCATTTCAGTCAAAAAGTCCTTCAGAAAACAAATTCCAAGACAACTTTTATGCACAATAACTGTAGTTAGCATGAGTGCTAGTATTAAGTTCAGAAGTGCCGTATAAAGTACTGTGTGCAGTATAAAGTACTACATGCTGATATTAAAGTGTTATCTGAGTATGTTTAATCTGTAAATGGTAAAAAGACAAGTCTTAATAAATGATTAGATTGTAAAAAGATAATAATTCTTAAAAAGTGGAAGGTTGTCTGTGTCGCTCTCGGACCAAATCAGCTTCTCGCGAGCAGATAATCCTAAAGTAGGATTTTACAAGCAGCATGATTAATAAGTTTATTTCTTTACACCTGATGATAGAAATTCTCCATGTAAGACTGGAAACCTGGAGGATAAAGTGGGTTTTGGTTGATTATAGCTGTAACAAGCTACCTACACGGTCAACATCAGCAGTTTTTACGGATTTATTTAGCAGATTATTACCTCTTCTGTTAGCGGCTAACGCTAAGCAAGCATTCACACCAACCTTTTGGATTCGAACCCGAGCCTGTTTGCTGGTAAACTCTGCTTTATTTCGGGAATTATGATTGGAAGTGGAGTACAAAGCAAGGTGCATTGTGGGTAAACACAACCAAAACATATGCATGTGTGATGATGGGCGGTTCTAGCCAAGAGGGGGTGGGGGTTCATGAGACTGGATGGCAAGACCATTACTTACCATCTCCGGTACTCGGCTGACGCATGCATTACTACCCATAAATGTGTTCCAGATGCACAAAGGAGATCACAGACAGGAGAATTGCCCCCCTCCTACCTACCAGATTGCAATTTTCCCATCACTTTGGGGACATTTTAGCATGTGGTGGGAGGTGAAGGAGGAAGTGTACAAGGTAACTATTACACTCAGAGGAGAGGACAATATGCCAACACAGCCGAGAACCAAACGGGGAGTTTAAACAACTCCGCTCTGGTCTCTGAAAGACGCATTTGTTCTGGCTGCACATGTAGTCCAGCCGTACTCTGCAATGACAAATGACCTGGTTCTGGATCCACACCAGAATCTAACTGCTACGGCAGTGGAAGCCTCAGCAGTCAGCCAGCGACAACCCATCTGCCTATGCATCTGTATGGAGCGTCCAGTTCTTGCAGCAGTCTGGTCTTAGGGGGTCAAGGCTTAAAACTAGCAAACAGAGAAAAGCTTTCTTCTATCAAGCTGAGGTTTTCCTCCCAACAGCCAAAAGCCGAGGTGGAGGTATGTGTTTACTTCTGCTCGTTTGTGTGTCTTTGAACTTGTAAATGGCCTCTGCAGAAAAGCTGCTGAAATGATCCCACACAGAAAAAACAGCGGCTTCAGTAGAGGTCCTAAAACCGGAAACTCCACATGTGTCTAGTTATGTCGACATTACATCTCTGAAAATGTTGGTTTACAGTAAAGAAAAAAGTCAGAGTGAAACATTGAGCCAAGATCGCGGACTCTTATGGAATCTTTTTCAAATTAAGTAAATAGAAGACAATTTTCTATTTTTAATCTTATATGGCAAGAATTAAAAGGAAAGAAAGAAACAATGACCAAAACAGATTCATCTTTTATGTTTGAAGCTTTTTTATGTTTGAATTTTTCAGTGGTTCTGATTAATTGAATTACTTGGTAAACCTGCCAATCACTGAAAATGAGGCAAGTCCATACGAACAACCTTCACAAAATCTGGAAAACTGTTGCGCAACATGGCTTTAAAAAAGCTAAAGGAAGCCTAGATGCTTGGAAACAAAATGTAAAAGCTTTTCCACTCTGATTGAAGCAGAGCTGGAATATTATACTTGTTTTATTTGTTTTAAAGAAAATGTGTAAAAGTGAGAGCTTCAATATTTCACACATAGAGACTGCATCATTTCTAAGATGCAACATGCGTTTCTGCATAACCATGCAGGCTTAAGAGGATGCAGCTTATCTGCCATTTTGAAGAGCTAATCAGCACTGTTTGTCCTGAAACCTCTAATTCTGTACTGCTTCACTTTATCATAAATGACCCTTGCAGAGAAAATACTACTGTACAATGATTTAAATGAAGTCTAGAACTAAAGCTGGATCATCCAAAAAGATATTATGTTTCACCAAGAAAATGTTTTTCAGACAAGTATTCAGGGCAAGACATGTTTATTTGTTAAGCATATTTCATGTAAGAGTCGAGTTAAAATAAAACATTGAAGGTCCTACAGATGGTGCAAAGACAGCATTAAAAAGTGATAAAAGGCAATATCAAGTTATTAAATCACAATAAAATATCTTTGTTTCTCTGTGTTGGCCTGTAATGGACCTGTCCAAGTGGACACACCCAGTGATTGTGGGGATAAACTCCAGTTACCTGAAACCATTTATTACAATAAGGAGTACAGGTGATGGATGGATGGATGGATGGATGGATGGAAGGAAGGAATGGTTGATGGATGGATGGATGGATGGATGGATGGATGGATGGATGGAAGGAAGGAATGGTTGATGGATGGATGGATGGATGCATAAGTCAAGTGTGTTGGAGCAGGGTCACACTGACAAACCGCAGGATTGCAGCCTTCAAAGACAGGAGCAGGACAACCGTGCATGAAGTTCAACTGCGTTGACACAAAATACCACTAGTTATTCATACCATGGAGCTAAATGGGTTAACCTCAGCTGCAACGAGCGCATGTAGCAGGATGATCTCAGTGTCCGCTCAGTGTCGTAACAGTGGAGTTATTTGGTTAAATAGCTGGTTGCTTTACTGCTTAGAGCTGGAAAATTGTGGACGAATTGAGATGCAAGCATTCAAGGCCAAGGTGTAAAGAGTGTTGGTCTGGTCTCGAGAGAGGGGTTTTTAGGCTCTAAAGATCAGTTAAAACTGGAAGTAAATGGGTTGCCCTGCTCTTTTGTGACATTCAGTTGAAAGAATGAACGATCTTTGTTGAGCAGACGTTAGCTAACCAGAGAAAGAGGTCAGAAAACAAGTGTTTTTATTGGATTATAAGGCCAGAAAAGGACACGTAACTGGTTTAGGACCTTCTATTGTGACTTAAAAGTAAGTCTGATGAGCAATCCCATTAGAAGGGATTGCTGATTGTAGTTAGACGGAGCTTCAGCTCATAAATGTCCTGCTCTTACACGAACTTGCTCGCTGTTTGACTGTGTGTCTGCGTATTGTCAGGAAGTGGAGATGGATCTTCTCTGCTGTCTGCTGAGGAAACTCCTGCTCTACTTTTATCCACCAACCACAGCTGCTGGATTCATTGGAAGCGCCTGTGCTTTGTCCATTGTATAAGCTTGTGCATGTGTGTGTGCTGCTCTGAGCCTGTGTGTCGCCCTGTCAGTGGCCAGGCAGTGTGGGTGAAAGGGTACATGGTGCTCAGGTTACTCATTTCTCTCCAGCACAGGACTCGTTCTCTGTCTCGCAGTTTAGCAGAAGAGAGAAGCTGTGCACAGAGGCAACCAGCGGGGCTATTTATAGATCACTTCTGGCCTACTTGGCAACAGGAAGGAGATGAAGACAAGGAAAGGAACTATGGAAGCCAAAGAGGAACAAAACTGAAAGTAGAACTTGAGCAAAGTTGTTTCTTCCAGCTGGTCAGAGGATTGAGTTCAGTTCAGATTCTATGACATGAAACACGTTTAGACATGTTCTGACTGACTGGTGAAAGCAGCAGACTGCAAAACCAGTAACAGGAACCATTAATGCATCTCTGCTGTAGTGAAACATTGGCAAAAAATAGCATTTAGCAGCTTTTTATTCTTCCTTTCTACTTTTTATTCACGTGTAAATAATTTTCGGGCGCTGACAGTTATTTGTAAGAAAACTGCCGCTGGGATAATCCAGCTTTGCATGGAAAACTGGTATTCTTGGCTTGCTTCTTTAGATTGTGTTGCCGTCTGCGTGGTTTGGGCCACAACATGGGCTAACCCTGTTGTTTTCATGGCAACCCCAAGCAAAGCCAAGCTGGTGCCGTAATGTTGTGAAAAGCACTTTTTGCATGTTTGTTGGTGATCACACCACAGAACAAAGGCATCCCGACAAAAACACCTGGAGAGATCTGACGTCACCAAGCAGCTTATTTCCACCATACAGCGGTTTCCAGATGTTCTGCTCCTGCATTCATCTCTCCTGAATCCACAGTGTCTCTACTACATCAGGGTGTTTGTTCTTCTGCAGGCATGAACAGTTGTTCCTGTTCTCAATGTTCGTATTCACACTACAAAAAATGCCTTTAAAAAAACAAGAAAAAAACTACAAAAATTAAATTAATTTCCCTTGAAATAAGATACATTCTCTTTTTCTGTTGGGAGATCATTTATCTTATTTCATGAAACATTAAGCTTGTCAAGAATTCCTTAAAAAAGTAAAAAAAATCTTGAAAAAAACTATTAAGTAAGAATAATTATCTTTTAAAAAAATAAGCATATATGTCCTTAAATTCAGATGTTTAATCTTACTTAGATTTTAGTTGCAGTGCAGAATGTACCGGAATCCCCATCGATCTTTCATATCTTGTAAAACCTGTTGGGTACTTCTCCTTGATGTTCTCTCCTTTTATTGCATATGTAGTGACAATGGTCCTATCTGGCAACGAGAGAGAATCCTTCAGAACATTCCTGGATCCAAAGGCTGACCCGGACCACTGGATCCAGATGCTGATCCGGACCACTCCCAATATCTAATGGAATCTAACTTAGACCGAGAGCCGTTATCAGAAAAAAAAGAGTGAAAATCTGTGAAGTAGTTTTGCTGAAAAGTTGCAGGTCAGGTTGCCGCCATCTTTTCCTTCCTTCTGAATTTCTCCAGCAACCTTTCCTTAACCTTGTGACCTTTTCCAACACAGTCAAGGATAAGTGCTTATGAAAAGATAATAAAAGGATTTTATTGTTCAAATATGAAGCAGCAGAGACGATCTCAGCACGTGCTCCATAAACTCCAGCAGGCCAACAAGTCTAAATGAGGAGATGACTTCACCCGCCATGCCTGTGTGCTACGGTCGCACTTCTACTGTAGTAGCAGACCAGCTGCTCAGGCCTTATATGGTAGTCAGCTTTGAGGTATTTCACCTTAATCCACCACAGGAATTTAGTCCTCAGGTTGCAACCTACAGAAAGAAAAGCAGGGACTTAATGAAGGTGGAGTCTGTTTCAGAGAATTCTGTCTGCGTTCTCTTCATGTCGTCTGAGCAGCTAATCGGTTAAAACAGACGTGGCGCGATAAATCTAACCTTAAAGTGATGCTGCACCAGTTTGGGTTTATAACACTCTGTTTTAGGAATGCATACATTTTCTTGCAGCTTTAAGATGTCCTTTTACACTTTGCCTCTGCAAGGAGCCTCTCTTCCTTCCATGACAAACAGAAACAACCAGTTGTGTCCAAACATGTCACATCAGCTTTATATATACGCACATTTAAAATGAACAGATGTTGATCAAAGTGCATTAAGGCATATCAAAGGAATGAAAAGACTCTAAAACACTAGTTCTAGCAAACCACTATTTGATTTTGTATTACTGTTCTTATTTTTGGTCACAAGAGAGCGACTTATACATTTGTAAGGTCGAAATATCTAGAAATAGTTAAATTATTATCACAGTACCTTTTTATGGTTCAAATATTTAGTTAATTCATGATTTAAGTCATTTATAAAAACATGTGGTTCACGTATTTTATATGTAGGCTATGTCTATATATATTTTTGCTGGTTAGGATTGTAAATGAGCTTTTATTTTGAAGATCGCCGATCATTTCCAGTCAATGTTTTTTCCGCAAAAAAAATGGATGTAAGCAGCTCCTGATGAGGCACAAGTTCTCACGTTGGTTTTACTGAATGGATTAAGCTGTGTTCATCAATAAATGTTAAAAACCATCAGTCGGCTCATCACTTTATCGGAGGTTTAAATAGCTTTAAGCTAATAAACCAAAATGTTCAAATCAGATGTAAAACTAACTGGCAGCCAATGAAAAGAGGGAGGGATGTGGTTTCTCTTCCCAGTGCCGGTTAACATGCGTTCTGCAGCATGAGGGACTCACTCTCACCTGAGCATAGACTTTTGAGTTAGTAAAAATGAGGTTTGATACACCAATAAGCTTATCGAACAATGTCAGAAAGGGTTTCCGTGTTCTGCGTGTAGGCTTTGCAAAGGATCAAGATGGAGTTTTATGGCCCCGCCAGCATGGGAGTATGGAGGCTTTGCCATCAAACATGTATCCCAGTCAAACCAGTGTGTGAAGCAGTGTGTGTTTGCAGCAGCTGGACGTGCATGTTTGTGTCATTAAGCTCAAGATTAATCAATTAAAGCATTAATGTTCTACGCTGGTAAGACATCAGCCACTTTGGCAACATGGAAAATGACAGTAAAGATTTCTGCATTTAGTTGTTGTAAAAATCTTTCCTTTCAACAGTTATGGACAACAAGGTTTTTCAGTTTATAATTTCTATGAATAAAAGTGTTATGTGTGTTCTAACACATGTCCAGATATTTAAGATTACAGGGTGATGTAACCAGCATGCCGCCAATCCCTCCAATCAGATTTTAATAGCAAGATAGAAGTCACATTAATCATTGATAATTTGAGTGGTGTGTTGGTGCAGGGATGCATTGAACACCTGCAGGACCGAGGTCCTCGAGGACCGGAGCTGGACACCCCTGATGTAGAGGACAGCTGCAGGAGGACCCATTTCACATATGATCTTTCATGGAATCTTTACAATAAATTCAGTGTGACGTTTGTGTGAAATGAAGTGATTGAGGAGACACGTAAAAATGTCAAATACAAACAATAAAAAAAAAAGCATGAAGTGTTATAATGCAGTGGTTCCCAACCTGGTCAAGTCCACAAGAGATGAGTGGAAGTTTTTTTTTGATCATCTGGACATTTCGTTACCATGGAAGCGAATTTTTGAAGCCTAAAGAGATGGCCTCCATCAACCAGATCCCAGCGTGAAGAAGTGCTGGTCATCAAATCTGCTGCACAATATTTGAGTTTTTACCAGACAATACAGCTAGAAAAAGCCACTTATAAAGCAAAATCTCCAATCGTTTTTGTCCATGTCCTCGGGCTTAGTGAGGTCAGTGAGCAGCTGGAGCGCTTCATGATGGAAACGTTGGCTTTCCTGCACCATATAATCACCACAAAAGGACAAAAAACAGGGTTTATGGAGAGACTCCTGCACGTTTCAGCATGGTGGGGCAGGGGGTCCAGTGCTTTTTAAGGAGCATGTTATGGTTTACTGTAGAAATGGAAGAGGCTGTATATACATTTCTACTTCTGCTGCTTATTATCCCACATGGAAAGTAAAGGAAACGTAAGAATGTACTGAACATGAAAGAATCTATTACAGTTCAGGTACAGTGTATATAATTTCCCATCATGCACAGTGTGTGAATTATTCTTTCTATGTGACATTCCCATGTGTGTGTGTGTTCTCTACAGTGAGCCTGTATTCTACAGCGTGGTCTGTGTGCTTCGGTTGACACAGCTGGTGGGCAGGATGTCAGCTTCAGGCCGCAGTTTCTGTTTGTAATTCCCCCTAAAGAGAGCGGCCTTCCTTGGCTATAAATAGCTTGTGTGTGTGTTTGTGTATGTGTTTGTGCGTGTGCGTGTGTGTGTGTGCCTCAGTGAGGCCTAAGAGAAGGATGTTCATCCGTGCTGCATTTATATTTATGTGTGTTGTGTGAGGAAGATGATGGTGTTGGTTATGATGAAGGTGCATACTGTCTTGCACATTTGGATAGGTTTAATGTGACACACCAGCACTGTAGAATTCACCATAAACTCTTTATTTTTTAGAGTCTTACAGTTGCATAAATCACTCGGACCTTAAACTGATGGACTGACATCAGAACCGATTCTATCTCGTTATGCTGACACGCTTTCGTTATGATGACACGCTTTCGTTATGATGACACGCTTTCGTTATGATGACACGCTTTCGTTACGACACGCATTATGTATGTTCCTGGAGCCGTCATTGCTCTGCAGCGTCCAGAGGCTGACAAACTGCTCTTCACAAGTTTCTTTTATCCAGCCCGCAGCATCAGGTTACAGCTTTGTATTGCTATACAGCATCGCGTTGCAAGTCAGCAACTGGATATCAACGCATGCAGACGTAGCATGATTGATTTAGGAAAAGAAGCCCTAAAGGAAAGTGCCGCAGAAACAGAGAAAAAAAAGAGGGAGAAAGTGACAAAGCAAGAGATAAGAAGCATTGAACTGACTTTTACTGGCTGGTGATCATAGAGTTTGGCACCTGGTGATGAGCAACGTCCCATCATTGCTTGGAAAAACGGAGCCTTTGATGGATACTCCTTTCACACCCAATTATGACACCCTCACCTGCCACCAGTTAATCTGCAGATTCGAGTCTTCCTGAACACTTTTGCTCGTTCATTTTTTTTTTACTTTTGAGCAACATGGTGTCCCATAAAGACACTAAAATCACTTCCTGTGAACTACAGATTGAGGTTTTTGTTGCAGTTTTGAGGTTTATGATAAAAAAGAGATACTATTTCTTGTGAATCAGAGTTACATAAGCAGAACAGGGGAGTTTTAATTGTTAGCCATAATGTATTCTACCGTCAGATGTGCTCTCGATGTTTCCTGACTATGTGTGTGTGTGTGTAAAGCTTAAAACCTCATAACAAGCACAGTAAGCAAGCCCAGCTTTACTGTAAATGTTCCTGATCTAAGGAACTGTCCATATTTATGGGAATATTATGAAAACGTTATGGATGACACATGATATTTGTATGTAACTGGGAGGTGCGTCCAGATCCTTCCCAGTTAAACAACTGTCCCCAGCACCAGGAACAGTCAGTGGGAAAGCTGCAGCAGCATCCTCATCCTCGTTTTTCCTTTTATCTGCTCTCAATCTGAAAATCTTTTTCTCTCTGATTCACTGGTTCAGAGTGTTTTTAGGTGTTTAGAGAAATGAGGGGCGGTGTGGCGTAATGGGCTCCTTTCTTCTCCTCTTCATCATCTCCCATGCAGAAAACTGCTGCTTACACACAAACACTAGGCACGTTTTACCTCCCCAGTTTCCTGTAGATAAATACAATAAGCTGTTCTGCATCTGAGAGGGAATTTCACTGTGTGTGTGTGTGTGTGTGTGTGTGTGTGTGTGTGTGTGTGTGTGTGTGTGTGTGTGTGTGTGAGAGAGAGAGAG
>JBAMHX010000014.1:2744356-2764012 GCA_037177515.1 Pseudomugil tenellus | reverse complement strand
TGTGTTGGATATGGGTTGCATCTAAAAGTTGCAGGATGGTAGATCTCGAGGACCGAACTTGGAGACCCCTGATGTAGTGTGTGCTTATGCTCGAGCGTAGGGTAAAACGGTTGTCAGAGCCGTATTTTATGCAGAATCAAGAATTGTGTATCTCACACAATTTTCCCATTTGAATTAGTTAAAATCTCATTATTCATTCCAGTTTGCAAAATTCTACTCCACTTGTTTTGTTTATGTGTTTTGAATATGTGAAATCTACCGTACCTGTATGCTATATAAACATGCAGCAATAAAAAGGAATGTTAAAAAAAATGGTTTTACTATAAAGTGTATTATTTATCGCGGAGATCACCTGACTTGAGCTAATGGAAAATGTGCACGCAGGTTGAGGGAGGAGCTGGGGCGGGGGAATAAGCACACATTGTTGAGGATCTTTGGCTCCGTTGGTTCAGATGCTTGTATGTTAAAATTTTGTTTGTTTCTTATCGCAAATTTGGTCGAATCACAGCTCATACCTCAAAAATTCATATGTCAATGCACTCAAATCTCGAGGTATCACTATATTTCGTCATGTAACCAATAGTTGTAATTACTAGTCTCAATTGCTAAATATTGTTTTATCAGCAGCTATTTGCAATAAAGCAATTCACAAAAATTAAAATGGCTTTATGTTTAATTTAATGCTCCTGAACTAATAGAAAAAAACCCCTTTAAAATGACCAGATGTGCAAAATACAAAATGAAAATAAACTCAAAACAAGCTATCTCAAAAAAACAATGTGAAAAATCTTGATATTTTGCCTCTTCCTAGTCCAGAAACAAGAGATCACGATCCCACCAATTAAAAAGAAGTACTTCCACGTAGCTGTGTTAGCAAAACTGCGTTGGCGTAGCTAGGATGCATGTCAGGTTTGAAAAGGTGAATATCGACCCTCACTTACGCAGAGCGTATGGCAAATACAGGGTAATCGACCTGATGGAGATGTCGTACGAGTATAAACCGGCCTTTAAACAAAAAGTTAGGTCAAAAGATATCCTGATAAGGTGGAGTTACAGTATTAAACAAAAAAAAACAAGACCTGCAAGCACTCATGCTCATCTTTCTGAGTCATAGACAGCAGGTTCTGTTTGTCCTATATCAGATTAAATCCTGAATGTATCTTCTTTTTTTGCAGTGGGCAAATATGTTCATAATTTGGTTAAGTAGAGTAAAAATCGACAGAAGTAATTTTCTGTAATTCCAGCGAAGAATTGGCGTTTGTGTGCAGGTTTGTTGCTGCGTTCATGCAGGCAGAATCCTCCCAACACAAAGTGTGAACATAGCCAGAATTAGCTCAGGATGGTATTTTTTTGTAATCATTAATGTTTTTTTGTTTGTTTGATTTCAAATTATTCATGTGAATTCAAGACTTTCAGTTTGATAGAGCTTAGTGCTTGTTGCTTAGAAATGAGTTATTTTGCTGCATCGAATGCTAAATTTGTGTCTTACTAAGGCCACGTGAATAACAAATCTTCTAAGTTAGAAAAAGGAAGACATTTTTGGCTTGTATTGTATTCTTATGTAACTCCCTCTAGCTTCATTAATTTTGTAGCACCTCTCACTCGCTTTTACATCTCATTAGCAGGACTTCCTGTTCCCTTTAAACCTCACCGTGCATTGTTGCAGCAGATCATATGGAACTACAAAGCCAGAGAACTGGCAGAACCTATAGGTACTTTGGGAAGGTATATGTTGCATAACACTTGTGAGTCACTGAAATGAGAAATGTCCTTTTCTCAAACATCTTTCCAAGTGCAGCAGATTAGATTTACCAAAGCCAGCATGAGTCTTTGAAATGCTCTGCATTATGGAGCAGGACGCCCATCAGACTCGCAGTTTGAAGTGCAGGGAGAGAACAGAGCTAGCAGGGAACTGTCATTAGCACCATGCCAGGATATGAGCTCATGTCAGCCAGCATCCATATGTTTTTGTGTCATACTGTGTGTTAGATAAGCATTGACTCAGCCTACTTTTCTTCATCATTTCAAGCATTTCCATTTACAATAACTAAAGAAAAAGCTGTTAAAGGATGGTGTGAATGACGTCACATCTCACTTCATGTGAGAAAGAACTGCAAGGTGGGGTGTTAGAAAAATAGATCTGACAAGCGAGGATGAGGCTATTTTTCGCTGCTGTGACAGACAGCAGACTGTTATTAGTTCCATCTTCATATCCACTCATGTTAATTTTTGCTGATGTTTACTGAGTGTGTTCATGTGTGTCTCAGGCAGTGCCTGTGTGTAAGTGTGAAGGCAATAAGAAGCTCTTCTCATTGTGCTCCTTATCACTAGGGAAGAGGTCGTCCTGCATCCAGAACAGCGACAACTGTGATCGAAATTGGCTTATTTCACTTCCAAAATACACAAGCAACAATTAGGAAATGTAGTTTAGATAAACGTCTCCTCATCAGTTCATCGAATAAAGCTGCACAATAGTTAGAAGGATAAACGCACGTGTTTTAGTTTGAAAGGTTGTGGTGTAAGCAGTCTTAGTTATAGTCAATAACTGATTGGGGCTCGTCCAGGATCGTGAATCCTGGAAACATGTGGCTGGTGATTAATTGTTCTCCCAGTGTGATAACTTTAGCTTTGAAGGTCCAGGTCAAACGTTTGGACTCACTCTCTCAGCCTCACTGACTTAGCCTTAAATGTTCAAACCAGGGTTGCTTACTGCCATGAAGCTGTAATGATTAAGATGATTAAGGTTGCAAAGTTAAAATTCAAATTTGATTTACCCACTTCCACTTGTGCATAAAGGTCAGGGTTGAACTGAATTTCCATTTAGGTAATTAGCAAGGGGAACTCTTTCCTATTATGGATTTTTGTCTGTCTTGCCATGATGTTTTTTTTTTACTTTTTAAACTCTTCTTTCAAGGTACAGTAGTGTGAATACAGTGTTCTTTCCAAATATTTGTTTGGATATGGGGGATGTAGCTGGGTCTTTTCAAAGTCAGAAAGAATAATGTGTCTTTTGCTGCACACTTAAATGCGTAACTGATGTCTGACTTAAAGCTAGATGTAAGGCAGTAAGAAGAAAGTCGGAGGAAATGGAAGCAAACTGAAGAGAATGAAGGAAAAGACTGTAGAGCAGGAGATTGTTTTTGTTTAACTTCAAGAGCAACCAACCAAACAGATTCACAGCAATCAGTGTGGCTTAAATTTCCCTTCGATTTCCTGCACAGGACAGTCAGTGGGGATTGATTTGTGCTACTTAGCCTCACATAAACACACACACAGACACACAGACAAGTACACCTATCCCTGTCTGTCTATATTACAGCATGCGCAGAGACACACAATCCCAGGCGCAGTGTTTTCTTCCAGTCTGGTTTGTGAATTCTCAGAGTTTAGTCTGGCCATTAACAGCGCATCCTCTGAGCTTTCTTAATGCTTTGCTAATGCTTTCTAACCGCATTTAGCGGTAAACTAGATTGAAACATCGATTGTTGCTCCCCGGATATGACTATGGCTTGTAGTATCTGTGTGGACTAGCTAATGAGAACCTTGCGTGTGTGTGTTAGCTGTACGATTGCGGGTGGGGTTTCTGGGAGAAAAGTTCCCCAGAGTCCAGACATTATTCATGAGCTCACTAAGTGTCTCATGTATGCTAGAGAAAAAAAGACGAGCCATCTCCGTCTGTCGGTGCAGCTCACCTCAATTCATGCATTTTTATGCAGAGCAGCTATTGAGACTGAAGTTTGAAAGTGGTATGAATGAACTCTCAGCTGATCATCTAACATTAAGATGAAACTTTTTTTACATACATTTCAGAGGAAACGTTTGATAAGAAGAAATAAAATACAGTATTATTACATTCTAGCAGTTCTAAAGACATGAAAACCAGAAATAGCAACTTTTAGCTCCATGCAAAGGGGAAAACAAAATGTCAACCAGCACAGCTACCCCTGACATTATACTTGTTTTTTTAACTTCGCATCTGATCAATTTGATAGGAGTCAAATGTTTTTCTGTCTTCATTTTGTGCTCAGCTTTAGCTGCTTCCTGCCTGTGTTATGGCTGTTTATTAGATTTTTATTTTTTAATTTTCTGTATTTACTTTTAAAGTCTAACCAGGGACAAGAGTTGCACATTAGCCTTTTGCTTAGACGCCTGGCGTGGTATTTATTTGTGTGAGTTCATGAAGCATTTGTCCCTTTCTAAACTCGGAAACATCAACAGAATTAAAGCTTCGGCTCCTTTCTCATGAGCGTATGCATGAAATCTGCACGCAAACTTTTAACTGATCTTACTTTTAATCATTTTAATTTTAACTTATTTATTGGGATATTTGCTATGTATTGTTGTCTTTTTATGCTTTTTTGCACCATCTGTAAACCCTTTAATGTTTTATATAAAGCACTTTAAATGATCTTGTACAGGAAATGTGCTGTGCAAATAAACTTGATTTGTGTTAAATAAACTTGGAAATGAATATATTTGATCATGTTTTGTATTGATACTCAGGAGGAAACGCTTTTTTATGCTCTGTTACTTACGTAAATATGTTTGCCCATTTTAAATTGTTGTTGCTCAAAAATCTCTCTTTCTACAAGCAATGCAGGTTCTGATAAAACCACCATTCACACAATTTAAAGTATAGCTCTGTGCTGTTAATATAAATCCAAAAAACATGTCAAATTTTGTCTGTGTTTCTATGATGCCCATAAGTTTAGGTCATCACCACTCACATCTAACTTGGTTTGTATATTACATCTGATGTCATGAAAGCCTCAGAGGACATAGCAAGTGAATGGGAAGATCCTGCAGAGAACGTGCATTCACGTTCAATACAGATGTCTGTCATTTTTGCAGTCATGTTGGCTGCTTGCAATGTATTTTTAATTGTGAGGTGGATCTGACAGCTCCTGTGATGTGGGGTAGAGTAATCTGCTGTCTGTCAGATGTGCAGAACAGGTTTAGGGAGGTGGTTTAATTCCACCCACTGACATCTAATTAAAGCTTGTGTCATTAGAGCCCTGTACTTTTCTGGGTGTGTCTGTTTCTGAGCCACGCATTAGTGTCCAGTGTGAAAATACAATTTACAGCTTTTTGACTTATCTGGATCATTCTGAAACAAATTTGTATTGTGTGATAACAACTAGACGTGTACTGGAAGACTCCTGTCTTGATGCGGTTTGACTGTTAAAACGCATGTTTGAGAGCTATACTCCAGGTGTTTCCATCTGTTTTTTTCCTGCAGGATGACGTGATAGAGATGGAAAACATAGTCAGAATCATGTGTGTTTATGTTTTTCAGTATGCAAATTCAAAGCCCACAAACGCTGTGCGGTCAGAGCCACTAACAACTGCAAATGGACCACCCTGGCCTCCATAGGGAAGGACATTATTGAGGATGAGGATGGGGTGAGTCTATGGAAATTGGATATTTTGTTAGAGGGAAATAACATTTTTGAGCCTATTTAATACATATTTTTGGACGAAATCTTTAAATCTTGTTATATATTTTATTAATGATTACCATGTAAACATTGAAGCTGTGTCTCAAATACTTCCTCGATCACAAATTGAACAGTACAGAACAGAGTTGTATCATTTCCAGTTACCCAGGAGCCTCATATGTCATGTGTTCCTGTTTGAATGTTCAACTTTAAACATCCAGCAAAAATAGCACAGCAGCTGGTAAAGCTGTGACATAACGTAGAGCAAAACTAAATCTAGTCCTGGAGTTGCAGCAGAGTTCATTGTGACAGTGATGAGTTTAGAAGGGAAATATTAAACAAAGAGAGAGCTCATGAACATACGTCTAGAACAAGATGTAAAACATACAGCCTGGAGCATCTGGAGCAGGACTTGCATAGAGCACTTTTCATGCAGGATCGCAGCACTAAGTGCTTATAAAAACTGTTTTTGCAGCATATTGCTTGTCGAGCGATGTTGAATGAAATTAAATGAAACAGGTTTGTAATCCTGTTCATGTGTTGTTGTTTTTTTTTAAAAAAGAAAACCTGAGCTCATTTAGCATGAGGGGCTAAAGAGCAAAACCCAGAGGTTTGCTAGACTCCTGCTGGTCCAGGACGCGGGTTATGTCAGTCCTTTGCAAGCTCGTTTAAATGAAGCGAAACTATGAATAAAACTAGACATCTGCAAAGTGTTTTTACCATATTTCTCATTGCCTGTGTGTATGTGTGGGTGTATTAAACCAACAGATTGCCATGCCTCACCAGTGGTTGGAAGGCAACCTTCCTGTCAGTGCCAAATGTGCCGTGTGTGATAAGACATGTGGCAGCGTACTGAGGCTGCAGGACTGGCGCTGCCTCTGGTGCAAAGCTATGGTGAGACATCTGCCACTGATGTAAAAATGTAACAATGGTTGACTTGCTCTGGAGAAAAAAAAAAGCCAACATAAACGCTTGTTTGCATGGAGAACAGAACACATTCTGCATTTGTTTCCTCAGGTGCACACAGCATGTATGGACATATACCCTCGCAAGTGTCCTCTTGGTCAGTGCAAAGTGTCCATCATTCCCCCGACGGCACTCAACAGCATCGACTCTGATGGTAGGCAGCACATACACATACGTTAACCCAAAACAACCTGGCTGACTCGCTCCACGGGGTCAAAGGTTGATGCCGGCCTGCACCTGTGAGTGATCATTAAATCTGAGAAGCAAACATAAGATTTCACCCTATTTGGTCAGTTGATGTCTCTTCCTGACCTCCAACTCTGTCACATGGATGGTAGGAGGAGCGAAGGAGGGGAACGTATGGATCATGAATCACTCTGATTGGATCAAGGCATCAACACCCATCCAGGCACATGTTATTCCTTCCCATTTTGGGAACATTTTGATTTTCATTTTTAATGAGCTTCCTGATTGTTAACGGTGTTATACCTGCCTGCTTTACAGGAGTTTTATTTCCTTTTTTATCTCGAGGTGTTTGAAAATAGTGTGTATGACAGCTCAATACACACCTTTCTCAAAATAGATTCTCTGACAACAGCGTGCCATGAAATTATACATCTTCATTCGTCTAAAAAGAAAGTACAGAATGTTTAATCTAAAATGAGGTGAATGGAATCTCATTTAAGGAAATAACACACAACATACCACAATGTGTCTTTATTTATTTATCAGAAAATAAAATGCTGCAGCAGAGAGTGAAAGCATAAATCCAGCATTATTTTTCCATCAGCATTAAGTAGCAGGCAGGTGCTGCTGATTTGCTGCTTATTATATATGTTTAGCTCTCAAATAGCAAAAAGAGTTTGCAGTTGATAGATCTGCAGCATCAATGCAGAAAGCTGTTAAGCAGAAAGCTTATCGTGTCACTTCCAAGCGAAGCCTGGAGCTTTTAAAGAAAAAGAGATTATTGTAGTCAGGTGTCTTCTTAGGAGTGGATGTCCCAGCAACACTCAGAGAAACATCTCAGACTCTCCAGGCCTTAGTTAGCATGCTAAAAGTTAAAGTTCATGACGGGTCTAATTAGAAAAGACAGGATAGAAGAGGTCTGGCTTCTGTGGAAGAGCTGCATGTGAAGATCCACTGATCTGGGCTTGTTCTGCAACAACCTGGATCACGGACTCCTCTGGACTGAATGTATGCTGGAGGGAAATATGGACGGCTAAAGCCTGGACAACAGCCTGGACGTCCAATCAGAATAAGCTTGTGACATAAACACCTCGATTTGATTGAATTTTCTGTTCCCGATCAGTACCGCTTTAAAACTTTCCACGAGTTTTTCATGTATCCACTCATTCTGTTAGGATGCAGGTAGGTGGTGGACCCAAAAGCAGGTGAGGAGGACAAGCAGGAGGCAGCCACGATGCGGATTAACTGGGTTTATTAATAGCACTGACACTCAAGATGACCAGGTAACTACTTACAGACAAACCAACTAATTTAATGATCTTGCAACTAAACAGACAAACCAAGGGACTTAAACACATGGGAAACAAACGAGGGACAGGTGAACACAATCAAGACAGGTGTAACCAATGAACAGAACACAAAGTTGAACAGAAACACAAAGCAAACAGGAAACAAGGAAGTCTACAAAACAAAACCGGAAATCAAACTAACAAAACCCGTAAACCCTAACACATTCTGAATTTGAGGTACAATGTAAAGAGTTTTAATAAAGCGTGGTGTTAAATTGCAGTGTTTTTGTTATGAACTCTGTAGCAGTTAGGGATTAGTGATCATCTGGACTGTCAAAAAGCAAACTGTTTGAAGAAAACCTTCCAGTTAGAACACATTGGGCTTGTCAGAAGCATTACGACATGTTAAATCCTCTCCATCAATGTCAACACGTCAGCTGGAAGATGGGCTCAGAGGTAGACGCTACCAGTCCCAAACACAGCCGCGGGTTTACAACAGAATGGCTGAAAAAGAGGAGTCGACATGAGCGGAGACCTCACCTTCATAGAGCTGCAAGCCAGGCTTGAAAGAAGGCTTCCACACACTCCTACAGCCATTTGGCTTCAGGCTTCAGAAACGACAACATTGTGAGTCTTTTCTGAGGTTGTGTTACCAGATCATTGTTAGACATTTTGTCCTGTTACATAAACAGCTGCACTTTCTCTTCCACATGACTGTTTTTCTCAGAAGAAGACGAGCTCTGCAAGTGGGTGCAATGAAGCCTTGCGCTCCATATGTGTGGGCTTGTAATTCTTTTGTTCATCCACCCCTCTGGGTGTGTGTGTGTGTGTGTGTGTTAGGAGGTGACTGTTTACCAGAGCTCACTTTAAGCCTATTCTAGATGGAGATCAGCACCTGTAAGGCAGACTCAGATAAGCATGTGTGATTGGATTATTGTTGCTTAAGCCAATTGCTGCATCACACACAAACACACACACACATACATACATAATGCTCACACAGCCCACTAAGTCTGAGAAAAGCTGGCATCTGCTAATTGGTAGTTGGGTGAAAGTGAGGCAGAGGAAGGGAGGATGGGGCATCCAGATGAAAGGAGGAGGACAAGACAAGAGCAGAGAAAGGATAGAGGTTACACGAGAAAGCTGATATGTGCTTCATCGCCTTTTCTCTCTGTCCTTCACTCTCGCTGCGTTTCCTCACGTGCTCAGGATACCCTCTGCCAAGAAGCAGGATGACAAGAGGGGGCGTTCGGTTGTAATTGGCTGGGGGGACACGAGCTGTCGCACGTGCTGGAGCGTCGTGACTCCCATCCTCCTCTTCCTCTCTCCCTCTGCCTCCATCCATCCCTGACTGACAACATGGTGGAATCGGAGGCAGAAGGGAAGAAAATGGAAAGATGTAGAAGAAGACGTTATAGAACAGAATGGGGAGGGGAAGCGGGATGCAGCACAGGAGAGGAGATGCTGTGTCACACAGATGCTAATGTTAGCGTAGCGGTTATAGCACAGAGCTGTCCACACAGTGGTGCATGAGATTCTCCGTATGTGTTGCTTTACCTCCTGCAGATGAGTGCATACTGCACGGCACGTGTTTTTAGCATGTGCTCGCTTTATGTTTTGGCCCAAACTTCACATAAAGAGGTGTCGGGTTCGGTTCTGGGTTTGTTTTGATGCAAAGGTTGCTGCTGTCAGGAATCAGGCCTTTCCTGCTGCTTTTATCTTGTCCAAACTGGATCATTGCACCGAAACCTTTTACTGGTGTTGGCTGGTGATACAGAACAATGTTTCCAGATTTTTACCTGGTATGAAGGAAAGCCAGCGTGTCGGTGGCTTTCTGCGACACATTTTGTTGCTTGTGATTAAAGCTGTTTAATCATTAATGATCCAGATTAACCAGAGACATAATAACAGCTCCTGTTGGTAGTAATGGTTTCTTACCAAAGTGACTGGAAATGAGCAGTTTGGGGACCCAAACTTTAACTTTTATTTTGTTTATTCTATATGAAGTTTATTTTGAAATGTTTTTTTATTATTATTGTAAGAACATTGAGCGCAAATGTGACACCTGAAAACCCATGAAAAGTTGTGAAATTTAGCACATGCAACAAACCCGGCGAATCAAAGGTCTGCAATGACTCCATATAAAAACTGGCTCTACAGCGCCACCTAGAAAAAAAAAAAATTTTGTAGTCCTGAATGTTTTCTTTGACAAAGAACAATTAAATTTGGCCCTCATATGCAACACCAGCAAACACAAGCAAAAAAGTCAAACACTTGTTGCCGTGGCAATGAGTTCCTGCTATCGCGGAGTAAATGCCTCTTTTTGTTACTCTACAGGCCTCATATTAGAACGGAGAACTCTGAGGGATTCATGCTATTGACTCCAAATTCATTGTGAAGCTTCCTGACAAGTTATAGACTAAACACACTGCAAAACCGAAAATCTAAGTTAGATTAAACATCTCAAATCAAGGACACATACTGTATGCTTATTTTTTTTAACTAAGATAATTAATCTTACTTAATAGGTCAAGATTTTTTTTACTTGTTTTAGGAATTGTTGACATGGTTAATGTTCCTTGAAATAAGATAAATTATCTGCCAACAGAACAAGAAAATGTGTCTTATTTCAAGGAAAATTGACTTAATTTTTGTAGTTTTTTTCTTGTTTTTTTAAAGCCAGTTTTAGTAGTGGACAGTTTAGATCTCTAATATGTAAACTTTGTTACCATGGAAACCCACAAAATAAAGCGTTCTCACCATGAAGCACAGCTTACTTATATCTGCATATCTGCACCAAAGTAAGTAATAAAAAACAATTGTGATAATAACAGTAAAAAAAATAATAATTATATTTTTGGGACTGATAAGGAATTTTGACTAATTGCATTTTTATTTGTATTTTTATTTCCAGCGCCCGGCTGCAGGTGAAATGATGTTAAATGATCCTTTTTCACTCAATTCAGTTAATCTATTAATTCAATTTTTTAAAATAAATTAATTTGTCTCTATGAGATACAGAGCAGTTCTACCTTCCACTTTGGTACCTATTTTTTTTTTTTTTTTTTTTTTTTTTAGTAACTAATTAAGCTCAAGTCATTGTGGATGTGAGCTGCTAAAATGTGCACCTGAGATAACCGCCATAAAAAGCACCAACATCCATCTGAGATCCGACTCCTCTCTTGAAGACAAAAACTTCAGACAGTCGATGAGAACAAGATGAATTATAGTTTTTATAGATCTCAAAGCATCAAACATGTAATGTCTCCTCAGGCTTCTGGAAAGCCACCTGTCCCCCTTCATGTGCCAGTCCCCTCCTCGTCTTCGTCAACTCGAAAAGTGGTGACAACCAAGGTGTGAAATTTCTCCGGCGCTTCAAGCAGCTCCTCAACCCGGCTCAGGTCTTCGACCTCGTCAACGGCGGGCCACACCTGGGGTGAGGGAGCTGATGTAGAAAACATCCAGGTTCCCCCGCTCAGATTTGCCGATTGCTAAGACCTGTTTGCCTTTCAGACTGCGCCTGTTCCAGAAGTTTGACAACTTCCGCATCCTGGTGTGTGGAGGTGATGGCAGCGTGGGGTGGGTCCTCTCAGAGATTGACAAACTCAACCTTCACAAACAGGTAGTGCACGAAACATAAAGCCGGCGAATTTGCTTGATGTTGAGCTTTGTGCCTTTGCTGCTGGGAGGTTTACATAATGACACAAAGTCATACAACACACACACAGGCACACACATTCACATGGAACTCTCTGTATTGCTTTCAGTGCCAGCTGGGGGTGTTGCCTCTGGGCACTGGCAACGATCTGGCGCGAGTGTTGGGATGGGGCCCGTCATGTGACGACGACACCCAGCTGCCGCAGATCCTGGAGAAGCTGGAGAGAGCCAGCACCAAGATGCTGGATCGCTGGAGCATCATGACCTACGAGATTAAGATCCCACCCAAACACAGCTGCCCCACCACGCCCGAGGGAGTTGACGACTACCAGGTACTTGCAGCACAGATAATCACATGCATCAGCAGACACGTTTAGACCCAGCAGGTTTCCCAGAATGGGGTCGGACTGGGAAGCACCTGATGGTTTTAATTCACCTTTAACAGTTTGTGTTTCTCTGCAGTTTCACATTTCAGCCTATGAAGACTCAGTCGCTGCTCATCTCACCAAGATCCTTAACTCAGAGCAGCACTCTGTGGTCATCTCCTCTGCCAAGTTAGTGTTTCTTTCACACGTTGGTGCGAGACAATATGCCTGCAGCTGCTTTAACTTGCAGCAAATGTGTCTGTTAATGCTGAACATGTGTATTTTTCTATGACTGATGTCCAGATTAAACATATACTCCTGGTTTTTAGGACATGCATGCCTGTTCAGGTGTGTATTAAGGGATGCAAACAGCTTGAATATGAAATAATAGTATTAGTCATCTTCACAAAGCACTTTACATGCAGTTTCAAATTAGAATAATTCATTAATAACCAATTAAAACAAATGACTCCACATTAGTCTAATTGATAACAACTTTGTTTATACAACCTCATTCATAAAAAACAGGATTTGCTGAGTTAATGAAACCAACAGAGTCAGAAAGAGAATGCCCCGAAGTTCAGATTAGGAAATCCAACATGTCTTAAGTCTGGTAATAGCTAAATAAACAGTTTGCTGAGTCATTTCTCAGTCTGTATCATAATAAGAGTCATATACATACACACCAGTGTCCAGTAGGTCTGCCAGTATTGTCACCATTTTTCATGGCTTCTTCAAAAATAGAACTGCAGCAACTCTGGTTGGCTAAGCACACCCGTTGCTCTCTAACATCCTTCTACTGCTTCTCCGTTATTACTTTACTGGTCCTTGAGGTGTCCTGCATGTTTTCCAAGTGTCCCTGCTGGAACACACTGACTTGAACTCAGACAAACTCTGCATGTTTGCTTAATATATATTGATTTGAACCAGCAGGAACACATGGAAAACCTGCAGGGTTACCGGCCCTCGAGGACCAGGATTGAAGACCCCCGCTTTGACTAACTTTAGGTTTTAAGGTTAAAGGTTCCATATTTTGCTATATTTACCGTTTCACATTCTATCCAGAAAATTTATGATAATATTATACATTTCGCAACATGCACCACACTATAGATTTGCCATAACACTCATATCTTGCTGCAAGGTCTCTACCCAGAACTGGGAATGGCTTACTGTGGCTTGCTCCCAGCTCCTCTCCCTCATTTGCACAGACTGAGCAGCCGGAGAGGCGTTGTGTTAAGCACCAGTTAACACTAATAGAAAGTTAAAAGCTCATAAAAGTTGATTTTGTGTAACATGGGAACTTGAATATGAACTTTAAGGGTCAGGCAAAGGTGACTTTTATTGTGAGGAAAGCCTTCATGTTGCTGGTGGATGTTGTAGAACAATTTTCAGGGTTTAGAACACTTCTTGGTGAAATTTCTAAGCAAAATACAGATTTATGGACCCTGTTTGCATTTAAGCTAATTTATTTTCCCAGTTGAATTGGTATTTGTCCTACTTACACAGAGATTAAGAACATAGTTCAGAACTTAATCCCTCCAAACATGCTTCATTGTTTTACCCTGTCCGGCATCCATCACCTACAAGACATGGGCACATGTCATGAGAGGCCAGTTTTGGAATGATACTAACTATAACAAACAAGGACAAAACAAAACACGGACAAAGAAATATATTTACGATTCTCCACCTTCAGAAAAAACACATTAAATCCACATCCCTTTACAAAGTTTCTCTGTTCAGCAGCACAACTAATCACTCATTTTTACCCTTCATTACTATTTATTACCTCTTTTACTGAAAATAAATAACTTGTTGATAGTAAAATAATGAAATATATAAATATTACATTCAAAATGCTCTATTTTGTGTGAATAAATCTGTTTATCTGTTGTGCAAACTGAGAAAACCAGCATTTCTAACACGATGAAATGGTTTCTGTTTCCCAGGATCTTGTGTGAAACAGTAAAGGATTTTGTTGCCAAAGTCGGGAAAGCTTACGAAAAATGCACAGAGAATGCTGAGGAGTGTGACACGATGTCTCTCAAAGTAAGATCATTCATCACGTCCCTGAACTGGAATCCGATGTCTATGTCTAACTGGCTGTTGTGTTCCCCAGTGTGGCATCCTGAACGAGAAGCTGGACTCCCTCCTACAGACGCTCAACGCCGAGTGCCAGCCTCTGCCTTCGCTTCCTCATTCCACCCCTCCTATTGTAGAGGAGGAGCAGGAAGAGGAGGAGGAAGAGGAAGAAGAGGAAGCCAGTGAGGAGAGCTTAACAGAGCTGAAGGGAAAGCTGGAGGAGGAGGAGACGGAGAAAAGAAGAGGAGGAATAGGAGGTTCCCCGCACCAGCTGTTTAAAAGTAGGGAGCAGCTGATGCTCAGGGCCAACAGTCTGAAGAAGGCCGTCCGGCAGATCATCGAGCAGGCCGTCAGAGGTAGAAATAAAGTTTAGATGGACATGTTTTCCAGCTTATGTCCTAAATGTGATGATGAGAGCGCAGACATCAGTGTTGATTCCTGACAGCCTCTCTGTGTTTGCTCTGTTCAGTGGTGGATGAGCAGAACGCCCACACTGAGGACACCGAGCTTCCGTCTCCTCTGGAGTTCAGGAAGGACAGCGAGGAGGAAAACAGAGACAGCGAGAAAGATGAAGACACTAAAGAGCTGGAAGCTGTGTCCTGTAAGTGTTTCAGCTCTTCCTCTCGCCATCTTTCTCCTCCAAACCTTCAAACCTTCTATCTGCGAGAGGCTGAATGTGGTGGGAAAATACGGCCTTTAGGGATTTGTGAGTGTAAGGATTTAAATGGCGCCACCTTGTGGGTGTTGCACTCCCTGTGTCATGCAGAAGCAGAACGCATGGAAAAAAGCTCTGCTGACGCAAATCATGTTTCCTGCCATAAATAAAGTCAGGGATTAGAGCTCAAAGTTAGTATTTCACCTCCTCCCTTTTATGTCCCATTAGTAACTACAGACTTATCCAGAAAGAACAAATAAACATTATATCAGAGTTGTGATGGTGTCTGTGCATCGCAAGCAGGTTGCTGTGCAAACCGTTTCGCATATGTGAGTGGCGGGGATCCTCCACAGGACATGTTATTGTCTCAGAGGCAGAAGTTCTTCCTGTTTATTGTGGGTTTATTTCCTTCCTTCCACACATTTTCCAGCAGTTAGAAGACAAGGAGGATTTAGTCCATCCCTCCGCTTTGTCCTGTTTCCTCGTATTGCCTCCAAACACCTTCCTGAGTACGAAACACGGTGATCTGAAGAGTCTGGCTCAGTACATGAGCTACTTTTGCATGTGTTTAGTGAAGAAAGCTTCATGTGGTGTCCCAGCCAGGTCCTGTTCGCGGAGTAAGACCGTAAAAGAAGAACCTACTTTCATAAAAGATGCAAAAAATAAATAAATGCATGAATTCATTACTGATGCAGTTCATGTGAGTGCTACAGATTTACTGTTTCAGCAAATGATTTATGATGCAAACGCTTCCTGTTCACATCTGGAGGGGTGAATAACAGAGTAGATGCCATTTTAGACACCAGATGAACACATTTTCTGTTTATTAAGCAGATTTAAGAAAGGAGAAGTAATGTAAAGAGAAGAAGTGATGTAAAGGAAATGTAAAGACACCAAAATGTATCTTTAACATCAAGAATAAATTGGGTTCAAATTAGGTTCTAAATCAGAGTATGGAACATGTACTTTTTTAGCCCAAATATCACCTATATGTTACCAATAATCAATCAATTTGAGGGCTTTTTACAACAGCTGGCTCCTTTTAAGGGAAGCATCCTTTTAGCTTAAACAATTTATCGTTTTGTAGATACAAGAGCTGCTTTGACGTGATGTTTTATGACAGCGCATGTCACTGGCAGCTGCAAACCTGCTTAATGACATCTTATTGTTGTCTTATTGTTCACATTAAACCATAATAACATAGAAATGACCAAAGTAGAAGACAGACTAATATAATCTTAGTTTCCTGCTAGTTCCACATGTTTTTGCATCATACAGATTTACAGCTAATCGCGTAACATACAAGATGTTCATAAAAGTTGTGTGTTCAGCGATTCGTATCATGATGGAAACCACATGGTTTATGTGGAGAAAAGACTTGCATGTTTATGTGTGCTTGCAGCAGCTAAAAGTCCCTGCTCCCCGACGGAGAGGAGGGTGAGTCGCAGCACGCAGTCCTACGGCTCCTTCACCATCACCCCCTTCACCACCAGCAAGGAAAACCTCCCCGTGCTCAACACGCGCATCATCTGCCCTGGTAAGCACACGCTCACATGCAAGAGAAGCCACATCAAGTGGAGCTGCAGCTCAGTGCTGTGTGTGACACGTGCAATGTGTGTGTGCAGGCCTGCGAGCCGGGCTGGCCGCCTCCATCGCTGGCAGCTCCATCATTAGCAAGATGCTGCTGGCTAACATCGACCCCTTCGGTGCGACACCCTTCATCGACCCCGACCTGGATTCGCTGTGAGCGGCAGATCTTTTTTTAATCACCTTACCGTCTTCTCAAGCTTTTCCTCTCGACCCGTTCGTGTGCAAATCTTTCTCACGCCTTCTCTTTACGTGTGTGTTTCTTCATCAGAGAGGGCTACATGGAGAAGTGTGTCATGAACAACTACTTTGGCATTGGCCTGGATGCAAAGATCTCGCTGGAGTTCAACAACAAGCGAGAGGAGCATCCGGAGAAATGCAGGTGAGAGGGTTTCCTCGTCTCCAGGATTCAGACGGTCTGAATATCTGTGGTTGTGCAACACTTCCCGCTGCTAAAGGAAATACAGCCTCCAATCTGCCATTATTGAATGTAAAGCATGAAGCAGAGTAAGTGGGAAACATCCCGGTGGTTTGTAGCTCAGCTGTTTATCTGTCCTGCAGACATTGTGTCAAACCAAGCTGAGAAAACAACGTGTTTTACTGCTCCTGCACACTGCTAATACCCCCCCCCCCCCCCGCACCTTACCTTTCCTGCACAGGAGTCGTACTAAGAACATGATGTGGTATGGAGTTCTGGGCACTAAGGAGCTTCTGCAGAGAACGTACAAGAACCTGGAGCAGAAAGTCCAGCTCGAGGTGAGAAAGAAACAACGGCGATGCCTTTCTGAGGCTTAGAAGGAATTGCACCTTTAGGGGTACAGAGGCTTGTAACCAGAGTGGTATCTTCTAATGTACTGCTGTTGCCCCCCCTCAGTGGTTACTTATTTGTGCCTTTGCAGCTTGTAGCTTATAAAGACCAGCACTGGGCCTCTGGCGGTCGTCCTGCCATCTTTAAGTAGAAAACGTCTGTCCTACCTAAGGTCAAAGCAAAGATGATGGCACATGTTCACATCTAGGGATGGGTATTGATCCAGATTTCAAGAATCGAATAAATTCCGATTCTCAAGATTTTTTGTTCATGTATATATAGTTATGAAACATAGTAATACTAGGATTATATTGACATTCAACAACAAAAAAGGAATTAATATGAGAATCGATTCAGAATCGATTAATCGATTTTTTCAACACAGCCCTATTCACATCCCAGTGAGAAGACTGGAGGAGAATCCTCTGCTGTGAACTGGGGAACCTTAGCTGCAGCTTTACTACATGGAAGTATAAATGTACCTTTCTGGATGTGAGAAATGTACACACAGCTACCCTGAAGTTCTGTTCTGAGCCGTAGTTGGTGCATAAGTCCAGATTCTATGGAAGGGGATGGAAATGTGACCCAACTGCACTTCCGGAAAGAGTAGGATGAAAAAACAGCGTAAAAGCAACGAGTGGATGCTGATCTGGTGCATCCTGGTTACATCTAATTTATTCATCACCTAAATTCATCAGTTTGTAAATGAATTAATAAGTAAACAAATAGATTAAAAAATGGATTAAAAAAAGATTAATTTATTAATTTATTTATTCTTTTTTGTAATTCTGATTAATTTATTTATTGATAAATAATTTATTTACAGTATGTATTTTTATGTCAGAGCTTAAAATAAATGTTGTTTTCTTTAATAGTTTCTAATCTTTTCAGAAATATTAACATGCACTACAAAAACTGTTAAAAACAAGAAAAAAGCTTAAGGTTAATTTTCCTTGAAATAAGAAAAATGTTCTTGTTCTGTTGGCAGATAATTTATCTTATTTCAAGGAACATTAACCTGTCAAGAATTGCTAAAACAAGTAAAAATAAAATCTTTAAAAAACTACTAAGTAAGAATAATTATCTAATGTTTAAAAAAATAAGCATATGTGTCCTTTATTTTAGATGTTTAATCTTAGATTTTAGTTTTTACAGTGTGAGAAGCTGAAATATTTTAATTATTATTAAATATTATTAATTATTATTAACCCGCTAGATTTAATTGATCATCATAAATAAATAAATGAGAAGAAACATATTAAAAGTGTTTTTATTGGTTGGGCTGATTTCTCACCCATCAGCCTCCGGCTGCAGATGCCACATTCGCTGATTTGACCTCCTTCGCTTCCCGTTTTGACACTTCTGGATGGAAACGGATGAAATAAAGCAACAGAAACTGTTAAAATGGATTTCAGGTTAAAGAAACTTAGCTGTTGTGTGTGTCTCTCCCAGTGTGACGGCCAGTACATCCCCCTGCCCAGCCTGCAGGGCATCGCAGTGTTAAACATTCCCAGCTACGCAGGCGGAACCAACTTTTGGGGCGGTACCAAAGAGGATGATGTGAGTACTTTCACCGTCCATTAGATGCAACAGCACCCAGGAGGAAGGGGGGTGAGTTACTCCCCAGCAAAGCTCCTGGAGCTGCTTTTCCCTCTATTGTTAACTAATGAGTGACAGCATGGAGGCTGGTTTGACATGACCCCACTTGGCTGGAGGAGAGACGGGCGGAGAGAGATGTGTGTTTGTTTGTTTAAGGCTGAAAGCACAACGGCTGCTGAGAGATTACAGTGTCAGTTTGCACACGCAAACCCCTGAGTGAGGCCTTGTGGACCACACACACACACACACACACACACACACAGTGTTACGTAACTGTTGTTCTAAAGAAGAGGAAGCAGAGTGATGGATCGGCACAGATCAGAGCCATCAGTATGAAATCAAGCTTTTTTTTCACCTTGTTGATGAAATAAATAACACATTTTGGACATTTTGTTTCTCATTTATTAACATAAATAATCCCGAATGTGATAGAGTCGTCCTGCTTTGCTCAGGAATTTTCCACTCCTTGGGGCAAAAGCCAGCTGAGATAGTAACCTTTTCGCTCGCAGTTCGCTACCAGACATCAATGAGCTTCGTCTTCAAGCTGACAGGTAGAAATGTGTCCAGCTTGATGCAGATGTTGCCTCATAAATACTTAATGTCACAGCTGAAGTTAATAGGACCATATTACATTACCATTTTAAATAAGTTTTGAAGAAATTATTACCTGAAGCCTGTACTACCAAGCTGGATTGGAAGCTTGACATGGGTCCTCTTTTTTAAATGTACAATTTAAATGTCAGTTTTTCAAGCCTGTTGCTAATATAATGGTTTTTTTAAGATTTAATTTGTTTATTAGTAATATTTAATCATTTTTTGTTCTGGTTTATTTATCTTTATTATTATTATTATTGTTCTTGTAATATTTATTCTTTATATTTATTTAAGTTTTTATCTCCGGCAGCTCAAGAAATTCAAATTAAAACATCATCTCCTGGTCCATTTATACCGCCATTATTGAAAGCATCCTCACCTCATCCATCACAGTCTGGTTCAGTAGCCTTGATAAATTCTCCCAAAA
>JBAMHX010000014.1:2725858-2740299 GCA_037177515.1 Pseudomugil tenellus | reverse complement strand
ATTGCTCGCTATTGATGCCAGTCATCTAGCAGTGAGGAGTGAACTGCAATTAATCTTACTTCCGCGTCACCATCGGCAGCCAGAGATTTCTGCTCCCAGAAATAATCAATAATTATCACGAATAAAGAACACAAACTAAAACTTACATCAGCGTATGATCATGTTGCCGTCTGGTGGCTGATAAATAATTGTTATGGTAGTTATTTTTCTGGATGAGGATTTATATTTCGTTTTAGTGGAAGTTAGTGGAGCTCAGGTTTGTGTTCATGTAATGTTTTTATTTCTCAGAGAAAGATTTTTGTTTTATTTTGTTTTGGTCTGTTCAGTCCAGGCACATTTTATCACCTCCCCCCAGGAGGACATGTTTTTACATTTCATTCAGTTTCTGGAGTCATCTGGATGAAATTGTGGACACAGGATGGCTGGAAATTAGCTGCTTTTGAAATTAGCTTCTGCACTCTCCACGTGTATTTATTTTATTTTATATATTTGTATGACACAAAATTATTCTTATTTTACTTTTCTTTTATTTGATTTTACTTAATTTAATTTATTTATTTTTATTTATTTATATTTATTTTTATTTAATTTATTTATCTATTTGTAATACATAACCATATTATATTTTATCCTATTTTTGATACATGATTTTTTACTTATTTCATGTTATTTTATTTTTTTATTTAATTTGTTATTTATATTTGTATTACACAAAAACATTTTATTTCATTTTACTTAACAGTGTTTAATTTAATTTTCTTTATTTTATATTTTTTATGTTGTTGATTTATCTGTTTTTACTACATACATTTTTTTAATGTAAAATACAAACATTCTTATGAATGACTATTATGGAGGCACTTAATTAAAATATGGAACACAAAACAAAGAAAAATGCAATAATTTCAATTCTCCAGCCTCTTGCTTGCTGTATACATTTATTTATTTATTCATTTTGTGCAGCATTTCCGAGCACCTCAAGTTAAAAATATGTGAGCATTCAAAAAGAGTCTGCTCCATCACTTTTCTTCAGGCAACCAGTTTGAGCAGAAATGAGAGAACAACATAAAACTGGCTTGTTTTTGCTTTGTCTGTTTTATTGCATAAATTATCACTGACAATCAGAAAAAGAATGAAAAATAGTAGAAATCAACACTTTCTGGTCATAATATTAACATGATGATGATGGTTAAAACTAAACGGACGGTGGACTCAGTTTGGGATTTGGTTTGTTTAAACCGGTTTTAAGCCTCACTTATTCTTCCTCTACATCTATTTTTAACTTTCATGACTGCCCACGTCCTCACGTGCACACGTTTTCACGTTGGTTTCAGACAACAGCAGACATGGTGACAGTGGAGGATATTAGTCTAAGCAGTTATTAATGACAATGGGAACACTCCGAGACCTTGCAGATGTTTGCCCAGATGTGACAGACGTCCATTAGAACCAGCTGAAATTGCTGGTTGTGCAGCGTAGCTCTCATGCAACCAGAGAAAGAAACCAAGAAGATTAAGAAGTGGTGATGTCTGTCACGGCCTAAACCAATACACATCATCATCATCCACCATCACCATGTTAGCTGTTGTCTGGACCTGATGTTGCTGCAACCATGGCAACGAAAAGCATGCATGGCAGAATGTGAACAGGGAACATTAGTGAGGCTAATAATGCTCCGTCCATATGTGTGTGTGTGTATTCAGCGTAAAGAGTAAACAAGGAGTCGTAGTATCCATCCATTTCTCCTCCAGTCACCAAGCTGATGAGATAAGTGGCCTAGCGCCTCCGCCCTTTTACCCCCACCAATAAAACCAGCGCTAAGGCCAAAGGGATAACTGGGCCTTAGATGAAGATCATATTTCATGGCAGCCACCATCTAGATCCTAAATCTTCATGTCCTGTGTGTTGCTGCTGTTCTGTGTGATGTGTCATGGCTTCAGACAACCAGAGCTGAGTAGCTAAATGAAAGGCTATAGGTTGACTGTGCTTATGTACCAGGACCACTCTCTGGGTTACGGCAAGAGGAACAGTCGCAGCAGCATGTTTCGCATAGTGCCCAAGTTCAAGAAGGAGAAAGCCGCCAAGAAGACGAGCCCTCAGTCAGGTAGGGCTGAGCCCACAGTTCCTCCGGATGGGACTCACTCAGTTTAATGTCAGTCGGTTTGAAGTAACTGGAACAAACAAACAAAAAAAAAAAAACAAAAAAACTGGCTGTCCTTAAACTACATGCACAAAACCAGAACATGTTTCTGCCGTCATGGTTTCCACCCTCACCACCATGCAAAAACCCTGCAACATAGGTGTCACTGTGAGTAGAAAGCCAGCGAATGGGTTTGTGTCCCAGTCTGAGCCTAACCATCAACATGCACCTCCCACCACCCTTCTCCTCCACTCATGCCTTCATCCAGCTGTGTACATTTCTGCAGGAGAAGAGCGAGTCTGTGCACTGTGGAGAAGTCTGCAGAGATTTCATGCCTTATAAATTGCTGAACACTGAACAGACAGAAACGTAAAAGGAGATGTTGCTGCCGACCAAACGGGTGTGTGTGTGTGTTCGGCACAACAATCAGAAAGTGTGAGCCCTTCCTGCTTAGCCGGGCGATCTTCCTGCAGACCACACAGGCTTCCGCCTCCCTGTATTTCCTCCTTCTCTGTGTTTTGACAATGGTTGGTGAAATGAAATGCATGCCATACCTCCGAGTCTTCCCTGAACACCACAGGACTTGATCTCACCAGCCTTTGGTGTCTTCATCCTCCCTCCTCCTCCTCCGCTAGCTCCCGCCGCTGCTTTCTCTCTTCCCTTCCTCTCTGATCCTCATAATTGTTAATTTGTGTGCCGACATTTTCACACGTATGTGAAGGCTTGTGTGTGAATGGGCTCGGTGGATACCTGCGAGGCGCTCTGAGCCTCTCTGTGCTCTACTTTGTGTGTGTTTGTGTGTGTGTGTGTGTAGTGGAGAGATGGGGCACAGAGGAGGTGGGCGTCTGGCTGGAACAGCTGAGTCTGGGGGAGTACAGAGAAACTTTCATCCGACACGACATCCGAGGGTCGGAGCTGCTGCACCTGGAGAGGAGAGACCTGAAGGTACACACATTAACACACACACACACACATAGTGAATCTGTGTGAAGCCTTTCCTCCAACCCACAATCAGCTCTTTCTCTCTGTGTCCTCTTGGTGTGGCCTGTAACCTGTTCAACGTCTCCCTGTTTTGCCTCCTCTTGTGCTGCGCTGCATTGCTCTGCTTGGCTTTTCCTGTCTGATGGTTGCTGCGGAAACAGACTTGCTGTAACCCACTAACAGTGTGTATCTGCTGAAGAGGAGGGGAGCCTGCTACAGGACAGGGAGGGGGCTGGTCTGCTTGTTGAAGCCTTAGAGTTCAAGCTTTACTTAACTGGCTCAACATAAAAACACTCATCGTAGCAAACGTTCTGATCTAGCCCAAGCGTCCTGATCCAGCCCTCATGTTTCAATAGTTTCTCATTAGCAACCAGACGTTGTTTTCAGTTTTCTAAAGCAGTTTTGAGGAATCATTTACCAGTTTTCTGAGGGTCTTTTAGAAATATGTTAACGGGTTCTTTCAGACAAAGTTTAAGGTAGAAAAGTTTGTTCTGTACTTGACCATCTTTGGACATTGGCAGCTTTCTTTTGCTCATTTTCAGTCCAGTTCCTGTACTCAACCATTTTTGGTCCCTTAACACAGGTATATTAATCATTCAGGCTTTATAAAGGCTCCAAGCTGAAGGGATGAACCAGTGCTATGTTGTTACACGAGAGTCTGCTTAGCAGAGAACCGATTTCATTGGATCTTTAGATTTTTGTTGAAAGGAGATAATCTCACAGATGCATCATGTTTTCTATTTTCTTTTGAAAACAGAAAAGATGGTTTTAGCAGCTGTTTGTCGTTTGCTTCAAACGGGCATGTGTAAACATGGTGAACAGCGTGTCCTTAAAACATTTGACGTATCCGAGGAAAAAAACAGGATCTGAAATCCAGTAAAGACCCAGACAAAGGACCTGAGAAATGTATCTGGACTTTCAGCTGATACATCAACTGCTGGCTATGTTTCCATAGTCTCCACATTTCCATGGTTACCACGTTTCCATGGTTACCACGTTTCCATGGTTACCGCCTTTCTATGGTTTCCACGTTTCCATGGTCTACATGTCTCCATTGAGATCTTGTAAATGTGGCTGTCATGAAAGGATTCAAAACTTGAAAAGCGCTTGGAGAGCGTTGTTGTTTTTCTCACAGAAGATCATGTCCTGTATTTGTTTTGTAACCAATCTGCGTGTTTTTCATTGAGTTATATACACATATTTAAAAAAATAGCCCTATCTCGCAATGATCCAGACGTGATCACTTCTTCATCTTCCTATCCCTGGGGGTAGCCCCTCGCATGTTCTCACCACCCATGCGAGGGGGGATGGATTAGGGGTGATGTGCAATGTAACTGGGCAGTGACTGGGGGCGGTGACCCTGGCTGTCCGATCCCCGGTTGCAGAAACTGGCTCTAGGGACGTAGAATGTCACCTCTCTGGTGGGGAAAGAGCCTGAACTTGTGCACGAGGTTGAGCAGTTCAAACTAGATATAGTTGGACTCACCTTGACGCACAGCTTGAACTCTGGAACCAGCATCCTCGAGATGGGTTGGACTTTCTTACACTCTGGAGTTGCTTCTGGTGAGAGGCGCTGGGCATACTGATTGCTCCCCACTTGGTGCCTGTACATTGGGGTTCAACCTGGTTACGAGAGGGTAGCTCCCTCCACCTTCGGTGGGGAGCTGGGTCCTGAATGTTGTTTGTGCTTGTGCATCCAGTACGTTTTGGAAGGCACAACTGCTGGGGATTTCCTCGTCCTCCTGGGGGACTTTAATGCTCATGTTGGCGATGATAGTGAAACCTGGAGGCATAAGAATGTCCATATGTGCACTTGGCTTAACATGTATCCTGATGATACGACTTTGTAGTTGTATCATCAGACTTGCGGCCGCATGTCCTGGACAGTCAGGTGAAGAGAGGGGGGGAGCTGCCAATTGATCACCACCTGGTGGTGAGGTAGGTGAGTTGGTGGGGGGTGACAAACACGTTTTGAGGATCTCCTGGGAATGGCTGACTGAGTCCCCTGTCAGAAGGAGTTTCAACTTCCACCTTTGGCAGAACTTCAGCAATGTCCTAAGGGAGGCAGGGAGTACTGAGTCCAAGTGGGCTGTATTCCATGCCACTATTGCGGCCAGCCAGAGCTGTGACTGTAAGATTGTTGGTGCCTGTCTTGGTGGTAATCCCAGAACTCGTTTGGTGGACACCAGCAGTGAGGGATGCTGTCAAGCTGAAGAAAGAGTCTTACAGGGCCTTCCTGGCCTACCAAGGCAAAAACTCGGATATGGAAGGAGTTTGGTGAGGCCATGGAGAAGGACTTCTTGATGGCTTTGAGGAGGGGGAAGCAATGCTACATCAACACTGTCTACAGTGGGGATGGGGGGCTGCTGACCTCAACTCGAGATGTTGTGGGTAGGTGGGGGGAAGACATCCTCAATCCTACCACCATGCCTTCCGAGGAGGAAGCAGAGCTGGGGGTCTCCACGGTGGGCTCTCCCATCTCTTGGGGTGATGTCACTGAGGTGGTTAAAAATCTCCTCTGTGGCAAGATCCTGGGGGTGGATGAGATCCGCCTGGAGTTTCCTAAGGCTCTGGATGCTGTGGAGCTGTCCTAGCTGACACGTCTTTACGACATTGCAGGGACATTGGGGACAGTGCCCCTGGATTGGCAGACTGGGGTGTTGGCCCCCCTTTTCAAGAAGGGGAATCGGATGGTGTGCCCCAACTACAGGAGGATCACACTCCTCAGCCTCCCCAGAAAAGTCTATTCAGGGATCCTGGAGAGGAGGGTCCACTGGATAGTCGAACGTCAGATTGAGGAGGAACAGTGTGGTTTTCATCGCGGCCGTGGAACAGTGGACCAGCTTTATACCCTCTTTGGGGTCCTTGAAGGGCATGGGAGTTCGCCCAACCAATCTACATGTGTTTTGTGAACTTTGAGAAGGCGTTGGACTGTGTCCCTTGGGGACTCCTGTGTGGGGTGCTCCAAGAGTATGGGGTCCCCAGGACCAGCTTGTACGAACTGTCCAGTCCTTGCTCGATCAGCATCATAGCTTGGTCTGCATTGCCGACAGTAAGTCACATTCGTTTACAGTGAGAGTTGGACTTCACCAAGACTGCCCTTTATCACCAATCTTGTTCATTACCTATATGGACAGGATTTCTAGGCGCAGCCAAGGCATTGAGAGGTCCAGTTTGGTGACCTCAGACTCGGATATCTACTTTTTGTGGATGATGTGGATCTGTTGGCTTCACCTGATCATGATCTCCAGCTCTCACTTGAGCAATTCACAGCCAAGTGTGAAGCGGCTGGGATGAGAATCAGCACCTCCAAATCTGAGACCATGGTCCTCATCTGGAAAAGGGTAGAGTGTCCTCTCTTGGTCATGAACAAAGTCCTGCCCCAAGTGGAGGAGTTCAAGTATTTCAGGGTCTTGTTCAGGAGTGAGGGAAGGATGGAGAGTGAGAGTTGAGGCAGAAGGCGAAGCTCTCGATTTACCGGTCGATCTTTGCTCCTACCCTCTCCTATGGCCATTAGCTGTGGGTAGGGACTGAAAAAACGAGATTGCGAATACAAGCAGCCAAAATGGGTTTTCTCTGCAGGGTGGTTGGGCTCTCCCTTAGACAGAGGATAAGAAGCTTGGTCATTCGGGAGGAACTCAGAGTCAAGCCGCTGCTCCTCCACATCGAGAGGAGCCAGATAAGGTGGCTCGGACATCTGGTTAGGATGCCTCCTGGAAGCCTCAATGGTGAGGTGTTCCTGGCACGTCCCTGCGAGACCCAGGAGATTATCTCTCCTGGCTGGCCTGGGAACACCTCGGGATCCCTCCCAATGAGCTGGCAGAAGTGGCTGGGGAGACGGAAGTCTGGGCTTCCTTCCTTAGGCTGCTGCCCCCTCAACCCCACCCTAGATAAGCGGAAGAAGACTGTACAGTACGGTATCTTCCCATTTTGGATATATCCTAAAAATTTCATGAAAACCCATCCATTACTTTGCAAGTTATGTTGTTCACAAACAAATAAACAAACAAGCAGCGTAAAACATTCCCTCCTTGGTGTAGAAAAAGGCTAAAGGTACGTGACATGACCAAAAATTGGTCGTGAGGGGTGTAAAGGAGGGATGGATTTTCAACTTTATTAAAGCAGTGTGGTGCCATTTAAGGAGACACAAAGAAAGTCTTTGCATCCTTCAAGAAGCCTGGAAAACTTTTCCTTAAGACTTCTTAGAGAAATGACAGACATCTTGTCTAAAAAGATTCAGACTGTGTTGAAGAATAAAGCTGTTCACAGCAAATATGGACTAAAAAACTCAGTCATTCATTTTCTACACTGCTCGGTCACAGTGAAGCTGGAGCTCATCTCAATTATTCACCAATGAGAGGCAGGTGCACCTGGACAAGTCACCAGTCCATTACATGACTTATAAACACTATTTATACTATATATACTAATGCCCATCTGAATGGACCTTTTCCTATTTTTATGTTGTTGGTGATGCATAAAGAAGCGATGGCTCAACACTTTTGCACCAGACACACGACTGTGGTCGCTACATATTCCCACTGTGTTAAACAATGTTTGGTAAAGGAGAAAACATGGTTCCAACTAAAGTGAGCAGGAACATGTGTCCAGCCTTCAGAGTACTCCAAAACAAAGTCACTGAAGCATTTATTTGTTTCCCTGCCACATGCCTGTAGAAATATTCCTCCTGTTTCCTGCAACACAATGTCATAGTGCTCACTTCACTCTGGAAGCTTCATGTTTAGAAAAGGTTTTATGTATGTTTCATTTTAAAACATCAACAAAGGATCATTTTGGCTTATCACCCAACTTAAAAAAGTGACAAATAAAAGGTTTTTCCTAAAAAACAATGAAAGCCATAAACATGGCTCATAAAGTCTGAGTGTTGCACAAAGCAAACTAAGGATTTCTTTTCAGTCAAACTTCATCATTCTTTAATATAAAGGTGGCTGTACAAAACATCCGGATTTCCTTAAAAACATTTGGGTTTAACCTTGATTTTAAACTTAATGGAGAAAAACCTGAGCAAGCAACTTTAAAATACAAAGCTATGGTAACTCAGGCTTCATCATATGATCTGTAATGTTATTTAATGTAAGTAAAGCTGATATTTTCACAAGATGAAACATTTTCAGAGATCTAAACAGGTGCACCTGAACAGGTACACCTGGACAGGTGCATGCATCCTTCACTATGTCTTTTTTTTTCCTTCTTTTGGAGAATCAGTGAAGAAATCTACACGTTAAGCAAGCAAACCTGTTTTAGGAAAAGAGCCTCCAGAGTATGTTTCTATATCTGAAACATCAATTTTTTACTACAGTGTCTCTGAATGGACAAACAACTGTGTGGGAAGCGTAAACCCTCTGAACTTTAAAGGTTCCATACCATGCAAAATGGACTTTTATTGGCTTTTCTTTGTGTTAATTGTAACTTAAAACGATCCAGGAAGTAGTTTTATTTTTCAGCCATGCCTTTTATAGCTTTAACACTTTAAAAAGAAGAGTTTAGCTTAAGCAGAGTTTACGTTCACCCTCATGTTATTCACAGCTACCCAGTTCCTTAATAACAATAATAACAATAATATTAACTGCAGAGGTGCTGCTGCTCCTTGGTCAAAAGTAGGATAGAGGTAAATAATAAAGAATAGACAGGCCTGTAGCTGCTCCTGAGCCCACTGGACCCACTCAGACATTAAAAACATGTTTATGCTCATAGAAGACTACTGTTCATTTTCACCATTGCTTGGCATTTGTGGTCATTTCTGTGCCCATCTTTACCACTAGATGTCGTAATTCCTGCACACTTCACCTTTAAGGGTGATATGTTGGTCACAGTGCTTGAGGTCTTAGTGGGTTGTGACGTGTCAGAGTGGGGTCTGATGTGTCAGTGGGGTGTGACGTGTCAGAGTGGGGTGCGATGTGTCAGAGGTCAGAGTGGGGTCTGATGTGTCGTTTTCTTGTTTGCTTTACAGGATCTGGGGATATCGAAAGTGGGTCATATGAAGAGAATTCTGCAGGGAACTAAAGACCTGGCCAAGGTCTCCATGGTTGACCTCTAACCTGGGAGCTGAAGATGCAGGAGAGGGGAAGCAAACACTCCCCTAACATTGAATGGACACAAAGTGGGAGGGGTGGGGGGGGGGGCACCGAGGGCAGTGATGGAGGATGCAGGTATCCAATGAGCACTGGATTTTCATCCTTCTGCCTTTGTGATGTTGAGAACAAGACACATTTAAGTGTTTGCTTGTGCTTTGGTGCCAAATAGGTGAGTGAAGAAAGAGGCAGTGCGAAAGTAAATCATGGATCTTCACAACAACAACAACACAACAATAACAACAAAAGCCATTTCTAAGTTAACAACCCCTCCTAGAACACAAGCAGGTATGCAGCTCGCCATGCTGGTGCCAGACTAGTAACAAAAACTCCCACTTCCACGATGGGGGAGTTCAGGTTCCGTTTAGTTCGGCCATGTGACCTGCAGATGTTTCAATTAGCCTCTGGGTTTCCATAAAGACGGCAGGTAAACATCCGCATCTGCTGTAGGTGTTAACATGGACGTTATGGGAGTCTGTCGCATGCTAAGCTTACTCGACTTAAAGTATCTTTAACTGCATGATTATGGACTTGTTTCTTTCTTTTTAATGTGCAAAATAAGGCTTGAACGAGTTTTACACAACTTGTAAGTATTATGTTGCCATTTCTTACTACTGAAGCATCTTTTTGTTTTTTCTCTCTAGCTTTAATTTATTTTGTCTGCATGACGATGATGTGTCAAAGATTTCTGTCAAGTGCCATATTTTCAGTCAGTTAGGTGTAAAACGTGCTTTAATGCTAGATAAGAAGTGTTTGATGAGGTATGAATATGTTGACACGTTCTCTGTGGATGTGAAAACAGTACCAAAGTGAATGTCTCAGTAAACATGCTCATCTTTTATTTAACAGACCAGTAAGGTCTTAGGTCTTACTTCCAGTTAAGGTGGGGGAATAGTTTTAGCCAGGGAGGAAGTCAAATCGTGGGTCAGGCGCCAACCTACATATAAAATAAGGCTTGTTGAGATGTTTTTAGGAATACTTAAAGGCACTTTTCACCTCTTGCATTATGCAAGCGCAAATCCTCATATCATTCCATAGAATTAACACCTCAGACTTTGTACTTTTTGGCGATTTAACACAGTATTTAACACTAATGCAAATAGCGTTTAGATATACGTTTTGAATACGTACCGGAGCAGTTGATCTGCCGCCTGCATGGTGTCGTTCAGCTCTTTCCTCTACTTATCTACTTACATGTTGATAGAAGACTTTTACCTGTTAGTTTCTTCTAAGACTGGTGGCATTACAGGGTATATTTCTATATGTGATGCTAGGTTTGTACATATATATGCACTGTACATACAGTATACGAGTGTATGCAAACAATGTTTGTGTTGTAGTCTGATGTATTTTGCTGACATGGCATGCTTTGTCAACAGCTCACACGTTGGATTGTGTATATTACACCATAACGATCGTGCTCTAATGTCCTGTACATGATAACGCTGTTGTATTCTAATGATGGTGCAATATTTGATCTCTTATTTTGATAGCGTCTCTGAAACTTTCCGACATGATGTATCTCAGTGGGGGGGGGAAACCTTGAAAGAGTGTTTTTTATACGTACGGACCCCCGCGAGGGTGGACGGTTTTAAACATTAGATTCGTAGACAAAATGGTTTTTTTTTCTTACAGACTCCAAATTTCTTCCAGTCGGTTCTCTGGTTTGTAGTTTTGCTCCTCTGTGCTTCCAAAACGAAGGTGTGTAGGTCGGCAGACATGACTGTTGTGTTGTTACGTAACACAATGCGTCGGCGTGCAGGTGCGCGTGTGACCGCACCCAGTTAGTGTAGCTGTCATATCAGCGACTGTATTCTGTTGGTTGCAGTGATTTTAATGCGGATTCTCCGCTTAAACGTTTCATTTAAGGTGAGAAACATGAAGGCATAAAATTATTTCATGTTTTTTTTTTTTACAAATAAGCCTGAATATGACGTAGAAGCTCAATAAAAATGTTCATTTTAAAACGACATCCAGTGTTTATCCACAAAATTTCCATCTTTTATCCCATAAGCTGCGTTTAATTCATGTTAGTATTACAGACCTGCAGCAGCTTCCAGAAACCGACCCGTACCCTGATCCGACCCATACCGCTGCAGAACCCTGATCTGACCCGTACCGCTGCAGAACCCTGATCCGACCTGCACCGCTGCAGAACCCTGATCCGACCCGCACCGCTGCAGAACCCTGATCCGACCTGCACCGCTGCAGAACCCTGATCCGACCCGTACCGCTGCAGAACCCTGATCCGACCCGTAACGCTGCAGAACCCTGATCCGACCCGTACCGCTGCAGAACCCTGATCCGACCCGCACCGCTGCAGAACCCTGATCCAACCCGCACCGCTTCAGAACCCTGATCCGTACTGTACCGCTGCAGAACCCTGATCCAACCTGTACCGCTGCAGAACCCTAATCCGACCAGTGCCGCCACAGAACCCTGATCCAAATGTGTACCATTATTATTTATATGATCCCAAATTGTTTTTAAACTTCTCTGAAAGTCTTTTGCAGGCCTGAAAAGGGAAAAGTAGATAAATAAATAAAATAAAGTTTACAACACAAAAAAATATCTGCAGTAAAAAAAATTGTATTTAAATGTAAAAATGAAATCTGATATTTTATTCATCAGATTGTCCCAACATGTTCTGGTTTGAGGTTGCAGGTGAGGAATTGGTTCATAACCATGTTATTCCCTCATATTCCAGTAGAGGGCGATGTAACACATCTCATTTGTAAAGTGCTGCTTTCAGGTGCTTCATGTTCTAGTTGCTATGCCGACAATCAGTCCAGTTTAGTTTAAGCAGCTTATTAGCTCATAAAAATGTTTTTATGCTTCATGTTTGCACGTGTGCTGTTGTTCACCCTGCAGCCAAAGATCGGTGTGAAAAATAATCATTCATGGCAAAGATCAGCGATTCGGTGATTCGCTACCAGATCAGGATTTAGCAGCACAGATTTGACAGCTGAATCCTTTCCATCTACATTCTGTTCTGTGTGTCTGCCAGACGGGAGAGAGCTTAATCTTTCCACAGAAAATGGAACTTGCCACCTTTTCTCCCTTGCTACGTTTCCAGTGGTCTGTAAATAATGCTGCAAACTGCCTGGTTTCCAACAACCAACTGAAACCCATGCAAGGATCTCTAAAAGACAGATTAACACGCCGTCTTTGACATGAGATGAGAGAAAAGTGACTTTCATTTGTTTACATTATGTTTACAATGGCACAGTTTTCATTCTTAAGGATATATATGTAGCTATAGAGGATATTTGCATATTTATTGCCTAAGGTTAAATGATATGATGTGTATTGTGTTTTCACATTTGGAATATAATGTTACAGTGGTCACCTGTATTACTATCTGGATGATTTTGGTAAAGTAGTTGATGATTTTTATGACTACTATAAGTGACTGTTTTCTGTGCCTTTTTATGGTTAGAATGCATGGTTAACTATTTATTACGATTTGGAGTCACTGAGATGCGTATTTTTGTATTCTGAATAAATAAATGGTTCAGCTTTTGTTGTACATTTAAAGGTGCCTTAAAACAGGCTACCGATTCATATCTCTCTTCTTCAATAAAAACCAGATACGTGCATTTTGTCTCGCTTGCTTCTTTTTCTTTTGATTTCACCAGGAAGCTATGTTGTATTCAGCAGCATAATTATAGATTCTTATAAGAAATTTATATAAGCTGATGGAGCTAACGGTGCTAAAGAGGAGGCAGAATGCGGATAGATTACTTGTCGGCGGGCAGATGTTTCTCAGTGTCTTGGTCTGCTGCATTTTCGTTAACACATTGCCAAGGAGGAACATCAGCAACTGGTCTAGTTTCTCCTGGCCTAGTTCCTCCTGGTCTAGTTTCCCCAGTTTTAGTTCCTCCTGGTCTAGCTTCTCCTGGTCTAGTTTCTCCTGGCCTAGTTCCTCCTGGTCTAGTTTCCCCAGTTTTAGTTCCTCCTGGTCTAGCTTCTCCTGGTCTAGTTTCTCCTGGTCTAGTTCCTCCTGGTCTAGTCTCTCCAGTTTTAGTTCCTCCTGATCTTGTTTCTCCTGGTCTAGTCTCTCCAGTTTTAGTTCCTCCTGATCTTGTTTCTCCTGGTCTAGTCTCCCCGGTTTTAGTTTCTCCTGATCTTGTTTCTCCTGGTCTAGTGTCTCCAGTTTTAGTTTCTCCTGGTCTAGTTTCTCCCGGCCGTGTTCCTCCTGGTCTAATTTCCCAGTTTTAGTTTCTCCCGGTCTAGTTCCTCCTGATCTAATTCCTTCCCGTCTAGTTTCTCCCGGTCTAGTTTCTCCTGGTCTATTTTCCCCAGTTTTAGTTTCTCCCGGTCTAGTTCCTCCTGATCTAATTCCTTCCCGTCTAGTTTCTCCCGGTCTAGTTCCTCCTGGTCTAATTCCTTTCTGTCTAGTTCCTCCTGGTCTAGTTTCCCCAGTTTTAGTTTCTCCTGGTCTAGTTTCTCCTGGCTGTGTTCCTCCTGGTCTAGTTTCCCAGTTTTAGTTCCTCCTGGTCTATTTTCACCTGTTTTAGTTCCTCTTGGTTTAGTTTCTCCTCACCGTGTTCCTCTTGGTCTAGTTTCCCCAGTTTTAGTTTCTCCTGGTCTAGTTTCTCCTGGTCTAGTCTCTCCAGTTTTAGTTCCTCCTGGTCTATTTTCACCTGTTTTAGTTCCTCTTGGTCTAGTTTCTCCTCACCGTGTTCCTCTTGGTCTAGTCTCTCCGGTTTTAGTTTCTCCTGGTCTAGTTTCTCCAGTTTTAGTTCCTCCTGGTCTATTTTCACCTGTTTTAGTTCCTCTTGGTTTAGTTTCTCCTCACCGTGTTCCTCTTGGTCTAGTTTCCCCAGTTTTAGTTCCTCCTGGTCTAGTCTCTCCAGTTTTAGTTCCTCCTGGTCTATTTTCACCTGTTTTAGTTCCTCTTAGTTTAGTTTCTCCTCACCGTGTTCCTCCTGGTCTAGTTTCCCAGTTTTAGTTCCTTCTGGTCTAGTTTCTCCTGGTCTAGTCTCTCCAGTTTTAGTTCCTCCTGGTCTAGTCTCTCCAGTTTAAGTTCCTCCTGATCTAGTTCCTCCTGGTCTATTTTCACCTGTTTTAGTTCCTCTTGGTCTAGTTTCTCCTCACCATGTTCCTCCTGGTCTAGTTTCCCAGTTTTAGGAGTTCTTCCTGGTGCAGTTTCACCTGGCTGTGTTCCTGCTGTCGTAGTTCCTCCCGGTCTAGTTCCTCCTGGTCTAGTTCCTCCTGGTCTAGTT
>JBAMHX010000014.1:2666155-2679035 GCA_037177515.1 Pseudomugil tenellus | reverse complement strand
GATGGATGGATGGATGGATGGATGGATGGATGGATGGATGGATGGATGGATGGATGGATGGATGGATGGATGAATTGTTGGATGGTTGGACTTCTGTGATCCATGCTTTCAGCAAAGATGTGAACGGAGAACAGTTCTCCACTTCATCTCCAACCAGCGGAAACCAGCAGCAGTTTCGCGTCCTGCAGCAGCTCCATTGGCTCAATATCACAAACCGGGTTCTTTTGAAATGCTTTTTCCTACCAGGCTTTCCAACATTGTCCGTTTCTGATCTCCTCCATGTTTCCATATCTGTTCATACGTCTTCTTCCATCCATCTTGACCCCTCTGCTGACCTCACTGATTATCCACCCCCCCAAACCTCTCCAATACTGATTAATTTCTGCTCTTTAAATCCAAACTCAAACTCTGTTAGTCGCTCTGATCAGTTGTTCTGCATGTTGTTAGTTTAAAATGTCCAGTTGTGATGTATCTTATTGAATTGTATTTCATTTTGCTCCTTACAGGGTTCAGATATTATCATTATGAGGCTTTTTCTCTGTATGACAGGACGTTAAGCTGTATTTGTGGATGAATTGTGTTTACAGTGAATTCTGAAAGTCTGCCTGTGAAACATGCAGTGATTTCCAGTAAAGAACCAGTCTGGGTTTAATGCAGTGCTGCCAGTAGTGCTGGAATCATTTTGAAAATATGAGATAACTGGTTCAAATTTTTTAGACTCTCATCTGAGAGGCTCTGCTTCTCCAAAATGCTCCTTTGTGTTACTCTGGTGGTGGGTGGGGTGTAGGTGTAGTCACGAACTGACACTTGTAATTAAAGTCACTATTAAAACTGCACCTTTATTGCTATTTTTATTGGCAAGTTTGATCTATTTTCTCTCTCTGCAGGCTGGTTGGAGCTTTACTTCTCTCCAGTTTCCCTGCTTCGCAGCTAATTCACACTCGGTTCAGTGAGAGTGTGTCATCGGAGGGTGTGGACGCGCGTGAGGGGTGGATCACCAGTTAGGCTAATAACTTTCTGCCTCGGATGACATAAAGAGCTCTGCTTTACCTGCCAGGCACTCAAGTTGATCCGGCAGACGCTCCTGCTTCAGTTTCAATCCAAGTGTTGAGCATCGCTGTGATTGGCTGCGGAGGAAACCGGAGCTCGCTCTCTCTCTCAGCCCACCCACTGATTATAGGGAGTCTTGCAGACTCAGTTTCCTTTCCTGCATTGAGTCTTGGACCTGGCCCCGGGGCGCTACAACACAAACTCAGAGCGCGCGCAATGGCAGCTACGCAGAACGAGTACAGAGCCTACCTGCGGAACACCGTCGACATCGAGGCAGGTCAGCACCGCTTCCACCCGGTGCAGAGCTCGGAGTCCACTTACCGGCCACTGTTATTCGGAACCCTCGCTGTTATTGGATTGCTTCAGGTGGCCTCCAGCGTGGCGATCTTATTGCACCTTACAGGTTACCTGCAGGAGGTAAGCGCAATGTGTGCGGGCTCATTAGCAGCTTTATGTTCCGTGTTTGTGTTTATTTCCAATCAGCATGTGTTAAATTTGCTTCTGTCTTAATGTTCACCTTCAAAAGAGTCAACATTTCCAAGCTTGCGCGCGTTCAGACAGTCCGACATTAGGCTATTTGCGCAATTTTACAACGTCATAAAGCGCCAGATAAGTGTCCCAGCACGCGCTTTACAGAGGTGCCGGGCGGTGTTAGAGGTCAGACAGTCTGCATGTGACAGAGGAGAGAAGAAGTCGGTGTGTAGCGGCTTGTGCAGTTTGGGGCGCCAAACTTCTTTGCGTCTCTTTGAAGGCGCAGCGCATCTGCGCTTTAAGCTGCCTGATACCATCACACCAAACCTTCACGAAGCTTCCCGCAGAGATTTGTGTTGCTTCCTGCAACATCTTTCTTCTTTTCCAGGAGCTGACATGAGATAACATCTCATGTCAGCCGCGCGCGACGTCTTGCAGCTTACAGATGTTTTCACTTCAGACTGCGAGGCTGCGCTTTTTCATGCACGTGTTTACATGCCATCCGAGGCGTGTATTTTTTATAATTTATACGAGTCATAAGTTGTAAACTTTTGGAGTATAAGCAGATCTGTTTTCAGCAAGAGGTCTAGCAAAGTTCAGGAACTTGTTGCTCCGGTTGGCGGATCCAAAAAAACCAAAGCAGCTTGTTTCCCCACATCCTCTCTCCTCATCTCATGTTTGTCTCTTTCTGAACTGCGTTCCTCTTCTCTTGTAAAATAACATTTACATTCTGCCCTTACTGTTTTTGTTACTTTATGGTGGCGTTTTTTTTCTTTCCCTTTTGCAGTTGAATAATTGTCGTGTTTGAACAAGCCAAGAAAGCAGACCGCATGTCCCCCCCCCCCCCCCTCCCCCAGGATGCTCCGAGTTCACCTGGGGGAGCACCGCTTTTTATGTCAATGATTTTTGCTGTTAAATGACTTTGGCACCAGCATGTAGAGGTATCTTGTTATGTCCTGGATGGGAGCCAGAAGAAACAACACAAAAAATAAATAAATATAAATAAAAATGAGGTAAAAAGACAAGTAAAGCTCTGTTTCGGATTTTGAAGAGAGCTTTTATTCTGGATGCAGATGTTTGCATTCTTAACTATGAGTCAGCAAATGTGTGCAGTGTTCTACACTTATCTGGGCCATTATACACCTCAAAACCTGCAGAACTAGAAGCAGGAATTAAAGTAATTGCTGTGCATTCTAATGAATCTGAGCAGGTTTGGATAGTACGGCTCTACATGCATGGTTGCTTCTTTAAATAAAGGAAAGTTGGTTTTCAGATCACTTTGACTTTCGCTTTGCAGTGGAATCTAGAAAAAACAATGATTTTACTCACACTCTCTCTTTCACACACACACACACACACACACACACACACACACACACACACACACACACACACACACAGCGCCCTGCCGTCTCTGAAGGTTTTCCCAAATACTTCCACTCAACACGTCTGCTATGAGAGGGACAGGCTTTCAGCTCTAATTTGTCCTCTTTCCCTCTGCAGGTAGACCTGTCCACAGCTCCACATCGGCCCATAGAGGTGAGTTCACTCAGACTGACAGGATTTTTATGCATTTGGCTGTCACAGCACAAACACTTTAATGACTCTGATGATATCTGTAGCCTTTTACCCGACTCAAGTAAAGCATGACAGACAGGAGAATAGAAAAAACAATGTCTCAGAGGCAAATGCGGATCAGCTTTAGGACTGTTTTGAAGCGCATCAGGTATTTCTTCCTGGAACACTCGAGGGGGAAGTTAAAAAAAAAGCTGTGCAGTTATTCTGTTATGTTTTAAAAGAGTCAAATTAGCATTTGCAATGTTGCGTTGACGGGAGTCATGATTTTCCCACGGGTGTGTTTTCCATGCAAGGCCCAGCATAAAACCCCCCCAGCTGGTTCCACATGCTGGACTGAGGTCAGACCACAGCAGCACAAACACCTTCGCTCAAACAGCCTCTAGCTGAGGATTTTTCCAGCAGCTCGATTGATCGGCTTCTCACGCTGACGGTAGTTTACAGCCTCGGCTATCACTGAGTCACCGCTTGGCGTCAGTGGTTGCAGTGTTTCTTTGATCATTTGTAACGTGACACTTAAAATATATAATAACTAAAGTCATGTTTTTTCATCTCTGTTTGGAAATGGCTGTTTCCCCCTTTTCTGGCTCAGGCTTTGCCAAGTAAAAGAGACCATCCAGGAAGTGGAATAACAGAAAGTCTAAGTTTTGCTTTGTTCGGTTTCCCATGATGCTCTCATTTCCTTTGAAATGGTGTATTTGTGTTTGCCCCGGATCTCCCTGGCAGAGCGCTTACACAAAGCCACCCAGCCTGTTTTGGACCGGAGAGCTCGTATGATCAGCCCGCGGCTCTTTCCACAGAACGGAGCTTTACAGGGTGACAAGCCTTCTTAACACCCACTGTGTTAATGTGAGGGTCAGTAGCAGGACTTATCTGGGGCTTGTTGGGAAATGGACTTTACTGTTTGACTTGTCGGCTCAACCTAGCTGATGTTTGTACAGAACGCGCAGGCCAGGCCCACTCTGGTCAGCGGTGGCAATAAAGAACCATGAATCATGATCTGAATGTTTATAATGTGTGCAGATTTGTGTAAGAAGTCTGCTGCCTTGTGAAACACAAAGAGACAATCTGCTTTGGTGGCCAAGCTCTGAGTGAGAGGACTTTTGTTCCAGGGTAGCATCTCGCAAACCACTCATCAACATAATAGACATGTTGAATGATGCATGTGGTGCATAGTTAAAGGGCTGAGCAGAAGCCTGCATGCACTGTGGTATTGCAGGACCAAGCATGCGCAATCAAGTCAGCCATAGCCGGGTGCATATTTCTAAGCAGACGTTTCTTCTTCATTTTGCAGCTCCATATGGTGCAGAGTGGTTAGAACTGTGCCACATATCGATCTCAGATCACGCTGTCGATTAGGAAGCTGCCAAGCTGCTGCTACTTTGTTTAAATAATCTCCTCAGTCTGGTTAAAGAGGTATGACGCGGTCTGGCCACAAATCAAGATAGATCCCACATTGTAGGTCCAATTGAGAGCATGCTCACAATTACTCGGTAGCCTTGGCAAGAAGCTGTCTCATTCCAAAATGTGCTATAAACATGTTTGTGCAGCAAATTGCTTTTGGAGGACAGACGGTGCTAATCTTAGACTGAACCCCGAGCAAATTTGTCTGGACTTGTGAGCAAATATTTTCAAGTAATATTAATTCAGTACAGGTGCAATGTTGCAAAAGCGTGTTAACGGTACTGAAATGTGGTTGGCTCCGTCTCGGGTTTGTTTGGACTTCTTGTTTGTGTGTAGCTTTTATCGTCAGGATGATCTGAAGATGCAATTGCACCGCTTTGCAGGATTCCTGAGATCTGAGGAAAGTACTCTGTAACGATGAAGCAAGTTTGGACACATGTAGAATATGATAACACCCCAATCAATGTAAATAAATTTCTCACTGACATTTTTATTCATCACGGTTATTCATGATGTCCAATATGAATAAAACGTTGCACGTTGCACATAACAAATGTCATTTTGCGCAGCCCGGACATTTAATGTCTGCGTGCAGTCAGGTAGGTCGGAATGGCACAATGTTGGCTTGTGTAGGTGAGTTGGCAGCTTCAGTGCTGTAACTGTTTACCTGCATGGAAACCATGTTTTCCCTAATTGTATACGCTCTGTTTTGCCTGAAGCCAGTTTAGCTCAGACTGTGGATGGGGCGTCATCACAGGCTGAATAAAATCAGCGCACATTTGGGGGGTGGTGGCATAATCCAGTCCAGATACTGTTTGAGCCATATCTTTCTGTGAGAATCACTTTCTTTTTGAAATGTAGCAGTCTATTGGGGTCATCCCCGTCATAGCCTCCAACTTCAAACACAGCCGTACATGTAAGCAGGAGTCAGCAGGCTGACCTTACATACCATACACGCTCATACATTTATTGTCTTTCTGCACACCCACACAGTTCCAGGCAGTCATTCGGAGACAGAAGGGCTGTGGTAAGTTTGCCGAAGGAAAATATTGCTTCAAGAACACTTTTCCAAATGAAGAACTTAGGATATAATAACAAGAGCAGGGATGCAGTTATATTGCTTTCTTTGTGATCTTTTATCCACGAGTGCTGAATTTTCTTTTCTTTTTCCCTACAGGAGGTGCAGACTGAACCAGTGTTAAATGCACTGAAAGACCCGAAGAAAACCAGGCGAGGCAAACCCAAAGAGGTCCTGCCATCAGCCCATTTACCAATCAGAGCACCCCAGACTTTTCCTATGAGTGAGTCTATCTTATTTAATTTACAGATCTGGATTCATCACAAACACAATTAGCTTGTTTTAAGGGAAATTGAATCTGACCTAAAAGTATGATGTGAATCACTAACTGACATGATTGACCTGCATCTTAGCAGAATGATGTGGATCTCAGAAGTAAAAGTAATTCCTTAAGAAGAGCTCTTTGTTTTACTCTTGGTGATTTGCACCGTTGTTGTTTGTTTCTTTGAGGTTTATTTTTTTCCATCGAAACACTTGTAAAATAACCTACAACACTCCCTTCTGGCATACCTCCACAGCCTCTGTACTCCACATCAGACAATAGAAACGTGCTTGATTTCCTAATCAAGGAAAACTGATATTTAAAAACTTGATTGGTGTCTTCTATCAGCCTTTTCTCTTCTTATAGCCCTCTTGCTGAAGAAAGCCACACCCTGGCTGATTCTTCTAACCTTCTGGGGTTTAAAGAATTATAAGCTAAAAAATACCAAAACAACATTAAACTTTGGATAGAAAATATGCGAAGGATGCAGCTTTTTTTGTAAACTTGTAAATTAATCAAAGTATTTGCAACCATAAAGCTCCTAAGATTTGGTGTGTAACACTCCAGCTGATGCTTTTCTGTCATGTTTAACTGTAAATATGCACTGCACTGAATAACAGCTTTCTGCTGCTTCTTACTACACTAAGAGTTTCACGTAGCCGGTGGGTAAAAGGAGGATCAGATCAATGATCCAGAAACACAGTTCACATGTCCTAAATGTCCATTTTTCTCCTACATTGTATCTTTCCCCTTGAACACATTGTTTTCCATGTATATAGAGCATAAATATTTCTTTGGTGCTTCAGGCATTTTCCAGTGGTTTAGTTTAAAGAAGGTTGAGCTACTCCTACAGGGAAAAACAAAACTAAGACACTTGAATTAGCCATCTTTTGGTGACTCTTGGTGATTATTTTTTGCTGCTAACCACCGTGGTGTTACTTGTTATTGTCAGTAATGCAAAACTAACTTCAATAAATTAGCGACCATCTGTAACCTTATTTCACATCTGTGTGTACATTCCTGTTGTGAGAATATTTTAAAAAAATGTTCTCAAACTTGTGAAAACAATGTGATGTAAATGGAGCACTAATATTCACGTTAGCATGTTTATTAGGGGATTTTTCAGCAAACACTATTCTCCTTTTAATTCACAGCTGTACCTGTTAGTGCTTAGGTAGTTCTTAATTTGATTAGGTAATATTTTTTACATAAACCCAGGTGTGCTATGCAGCTAAGTTTGTGTAGCTAAGTTAGCTAAGCCTTATTAGCGTTAGCCTGCTATCATTTGATCTGTTGAAAGTGATAGGTGAAATGGCTAATGTAAATTAGCTCAAAACATAGACATCTAATTTTCTGTCCAGTAATGATATAAAGTTGGTACATTTTAAATAAGATTCCACAAAATTAACATGTCTCTGTTTCTAAATATTAACAGGAGCTTTAGATACATGACAAACACAGTAAATCAGATATTTATTGCTCCTCTGAGCCTTTGTGATTCTAACTATTATAAATACATTTCTAGAGGTGAGAATTTCCACAAAATATTAGTGAAACAATTTCCTGTTAGACTTGTTGTTTGGGCAGCATGAATATTTTTTTTAGTTTACATGTTGAAACATGTTGACACCTAAAACTAATAGATGTGTTTTTACTTGTTTTATTTCAGGAAAAAATACAAAACGAACCAGTTGGTTAAACAACCATTTGTGATTTGCTCTTATTTTCACATAGAAATCGAGGAATCCATCATCGAATGGGATGAAGTGCACGGAAACCTACGTACGATGTACTACGAGAAAGGAAGCCTTATGATAAAGGAGTCAGGTTTCTACTATGTATACTCGAAAACCTGCTTCCGCTACTACAAGATCGAAGGAACAGGAGACAGCAGCCAGACTCGCCAGGTGGAGGTCAGCAACGCTCAACTCATCCAGTATGTCTACCACACAAGCATAAAACAGAACAAGAACAGCAAGCCTGCGCTGCTGATGAAGGTGGGCAGCACCATGCGGTGGAACAACACAAGCTACAACATGTACTGCGCCCAGCAGGGTCGAGGGGTACACCTGGCCGAGGGAGACGCCTTGTCTGTCAAAGTGTCCAATGCTTGGATGCTGGACCAAGAGGGAGAAGGGACATATTTTGGGGCCATAAAGTTGGGTAACTGAAACTTCAACACCTGTGGAGCAGACATGCTACTGAACATTTTTATGCCAAAGAACCACTGTTAGTGATTTATCATTTCGTTTTTTTATTCCACGTGTAGGTTTTTCTGTGATTTGTGCTCTTCATCAAAAAGCCATGGAGTCTTTTTTTATAGTTGTGGAAAAGGTAACCACCTTATAAAAACATATATTTCCTGTTTCCCACAGAGCTTTCAGTTGAACCCAAAATAGCACTGGAGTTTATTGAACATTTTTTCTTAGTGTTGTGGCTTGCATTGGATCATTTCAATATTTTGTGATTATGATTAGACCTTTAAGACTCCAGAACTGACATGTGTTTATGTACTAATTAAACAAACCACATGGGGGGACTAAGGAAGTGATTGTTTTGGCACCGAGTGGAGCCAGAAAGGATTTATCAGCAGTCATTGTTGGAAAAAATTGTCCAGAAAGAGCACTGTAGTTGATAGAGCATCTGCTTGTACTTAGTAGATTTATCACAGGATAACAATAACAAGACGTGTGGGCTTCACTCTGATCCACAGCAGTGAATGCATAAATGTTTTCCTGAAGGTTTTTGCAAGTGTGGACAAGGCAGGCAATGTGGCGTCCCCGCAGTAAGTAACTCAACAGCTTAATGCAAAATGTGCATTTAGGGGGCCATTTCTTTATTTCAACCTTAGACAAATCATTAAAGACTCAGAATGACATTTTTTAAGACAACAAAACCAACACAGGCTCCAAAAAGTCAACCAATATTCTGTCTTAAGTGGCCACTGAAGGCGCTTTGCTCGACAATGTCATTCAGACCCGAGGAGGAAATGACTTCTTTTTGTTTTGTTTGTTTGTGACATTCAATAAGCGTTGCAGATAGCTGGACTGTCTGAGCAGTAATGACACGAATAGATTCTTGTCATGAACTAAAGGGACCAAATTGAGTTTGGTTCGTCTTTAACTTAAATTTATGTTTTTCATTTGGCTCTTTAGGGAGGTAAATGGGAATATGCACTAAATATTTATTTATTAGCTATAGAAGTACAGAGACGGGTCATTGTTAAAGTGACCCATCAGCTGTTCAGAAAATCAGTTATATTTTATGTCTGTATGACATTTATTATACAGCACTTAGAGACAACAGTAGACACGCTTTTTGTTATTAAAACACAGGGGCTTAATTTCAAATTTATATTTATGTATCTTGATTTTGAAAATTTTGTGTACTTGCCTAGCCAAAAGCAATATGGATATATTGTCCCTTCTACAAGACTGTAGCATACCTGTAAAAGCTTCATTTGATAGATTTTTCATTCAGTTTTCTTATTATTTATGTTTGTATGTTTTAATAAAAACAAAACCTACTTTTGTAACTGTGTTTTGTGTGTATTGGAGTAACTAAAGTCTGTTTGTTTAAACATCTTCACCTTCTCACACTGACCTAATACACAAGCTGCCTTTACTCTTGTGTTACTGTAATTTATTCGATAATCCCCACAACACCAGTTACAGCCAAACAGTGAAGTAATGTTGCTCCTTCCCTCCACCCCCCCACAACCCAGCCTTTGGTGTGTAACTAACTGCAGCCCATAGCCACCTGCAGAACAAACAGACTGCGTGGGATGGGTAATAATGAACAGAATTTCATTACTTGAGTGCTGTTTTGATCGCTGGCTCTCCCATGAAGCTTGACAGAGAGAAACTGTAATATTGGACCAAACAAGCCTTCTATTGTCTGCTGCTGGGTGTTCACCCGCACATGGCTGGAGGATGGCTGGGCTTCACACGTTTGTGCCGTGCAACGGGACCTCACACAACTTTGCAGCTCTTTCTTCACAACATCAGAGAACTCGCAATAAAACTCTGAGGGCTGAGCACAAATACTTGGCTTCTGACTTGATTTAGATGTGAACAGCTGATCAGTGTGACTGCAGAATGCTTAATTACAGATAATGGAAAAGCACAATGCATCTTAAATGTCTGAGAGAAGGTTTCTTTTGAAGGAAAGCTGCAGAGTTTTGCAACAACAAAACAATTGAGCTGCGGTGTCCGTCGGGCGATTCTGTTTCAGTTTTAAATAGCTGAAGCCATGAGTGTAAACAATGGACGTTAGTGTGCCACCGTTTTGATGTGACTAGATTTCTCAATTGTTGGCTCTTAGCAGAAACCATTAAAATGTGTTGTGTCAGTAAACATTATGGAAAGCCTGGCGTCCACTGGAAAGCCATTCAACACAAACACATACAGTCTCCTCCAGTTGATTTACAGTGGTGCTTAAAGCTTTGTGACTCCTTTGGAAGTGCATGTTTCTGCATAAATATGAGATAAAACATCCCATATTTACACGACAGAGTTAAAAAAAAAAGTTCTACATTCACTCACTGGGCTCTGTGCACAAATATCCAGTCAGCCAATCACGTAGCACCAACTAAGTGCATGTAGATTTGATGAAGACATAATGTTTATTGGGATTTTCACCCACAACCATCTCCAGGGTTCACAGTAATGGTCTGAAGAGGAGAAAACCTCCAGCGGGCAGCAGCTGGAATTGACAGACTGGTTGGAGACAATGGAAAGGCAACAGGAAGTCCAGTAAACTCTGGTTCCAACCAAGATATGCAGAACATCATGTCTGAACACACAACACGTCCAACCTGGAAGCAGATGTTCTCCAGCAGCAGGAGAACACACCGGGTTCCACTCCTGCAGCTAAGAACATGAAACTGAGGCTATAATTCACACAGACTCACCAGAACTGGACAAACTGGTCCGATGAGTCTCCATTTCAGCTCCACATTCAGATGGTAGGATCAGAATCTGCTGGAAGCATCATGAAGACATGGATCCATCTTGCTTGGATCAATGCTTCAGGCTGCTGCTGGTGGAATTTTGGTGTTGGGGAGCGGGCAGGGGTTTCTGGTCTCACTTTGGTTCCCTCAGTACCAACATGGTTTAACCAGCACCGCCTACCTGACATTTGCTGTTATGGCCATTCCTTTATGAGCACAGTGTAGCATCTTCTGATTGAAACTTCCAGCAGGATCATGCATCATAACACACAGCTCACATCATCTCCATGACGATGACTCCAATGTCCTCCACAGTCACCAGATCTCTGTCCAATGAACAACTCTGGGATGGAAGAGGAGATTCTCATCATGGATCTATGTGAATAATGTTTCCAACAGCTTGTTGGATCTGCAACACCCAGAAACGAGGCTCCCACTCGGTAAATGTGAATGAAATCTAATAAAGTGGCTTCATATCTGCGTAGCAAAAACATGTGAACCTTATGAAAGAGATGGAGGAGCTGGAGGACTCATGGATGAATATTTACAAGTAATTTGGATAAAAAAGAACATGTTTTCATTGTTAGAAATATCTCACCTTTGAAACATGGCGGTAGTACAACCATGGTCTTGGACAGCGTTGCAGAATTAAACAGTATTTTATTATTGATGGATTTAAAATAAAATAAAATAATAAATACATTGCTTCTGTGCAGCTTTGATGACACCCAAAGCCACTTGTATGTTACTTGTATAAAAGTAAAGTCAGTATTATTATATAAATTCTGAATTGCACTTGCGAACTGAAAGTTGACAAAGTGGGTCATGCAGTGACTTAGACTCCACCACCCACATCACGTAGTAGTCAACACGGTTTGAAAGAAGTGAAAGCTGTACCAAATGCCTCCCCTTCAGCCTACAGAGCACATCAGTTTTTAAATATGTGTCTGCAAGATAAAGGCTCAAAACCACAAGCATACACATTTAACCCTAATCAAACCTCCAACCTCTCTGGGAAAATACACCCATGCACATTTAACTCAGTCAAATCGGTTTTCCAATCAGCTGATGAAGAGATGAAAGTGACATAAGTTGTTCCGAGACGTGAAATGAATGTCGAGCTCAATATTTAGGAATTACTCAGAAAAACCTCAGACTGTTATCCAGCAGCGATGCTGCAGAAGGACCTGATGGGAGCATCTTGTGTAAAAAAGCTCACCAACACCCCGAGTCAAGGCGGCTTTTAATGAAACACTAAGCTGAAATTCCTCCAAGCTGATGTACAGAACTGATTAACCCGAAGATCTGAGTCAAAACCTGATGTTTGGATCAAATTCATGCAAAAATACTGATCATTCTAAAAGGTTCATAAGCTTTCAACACACACACACACACATACACACACACAAAACGTCTCATTTACTTCACTCAGTGGTTTATAAATGGCTCCATTTGGCACAAATTGAGAACTTAGCGGCCTATTTTATTACTCACATATGTAAAAACACGAGGGGCCGTGGTAGTGAAATGCAATGGTCCGCTCCATGTCAACAGAAACCAGATTGCTGACTCCTGCCTACAGGTTTTCAGATATTCCATGACGATCCCAGTGGAACATGCACGCAGGACTTTATTCATGTTGGATTTTTATGACGCCGCATCGCCATCAGACATTATTTCAGAGTCCTCTCCCTGTGGCTCGGCAAAGAGGTGGAGCTGTTGATTCAGAAAAACAAAGTCATGTGCTGGAAAACATATCAGGGTGTTTTCCCCCAATAAGCAGCACCAAAGGCTTCAGCGTGGACCCATTAGCTAAGCATGGGTGCTTGTCTTTATGGGACTTTGTGGTTTGGAGGAAATGGAGCTCTGAGGAGTCAGTTTTAACAGCAGCTGGAGGGCTTTGTTCTGTGCAGGTTGCTTTGCGTTTCGCACGCTAATTCAGATATCTGCACACTTAAACAATTGCACTATCAATGTATAAGTCTGTGCCCTGTCTCTATAAGTATGTATAAGTTTGAGGGTGGGGGGGGGGGGGGGGGGGGGGGGGGGGGGGGGGGGGGGGGGGGGGGGGGGGGGGGGGGGGGGGGGG
>JBAMHX010000014.1:2642708-2666055 GCA_037177515.1 Pseudomugil tenellus | reverse complement strand
GATGGGTGAGTGTGTTGGGGGGGGGAGACAGACATGCACAACCCCTCCCCACCCCCCCCCCCCCCCCCCCCCACACACACACACACACACACACACACACATATACACACACACAGGCAACCATTCACATGCTGAATCAGCATGGTGTGCTATTTTCACAAGCTGGGCCCTCGCCCTTTGTCTTCACCCCAGTATAGCTCAGATGTTTCTGGCTTTTAATGTCGGCTCTTTTACCACTTGGCTAATGCTAACATTAGTGTTATTAAAACAATACCAGAGAGAGATTTACAGTCCATGCTGCAGACGCATGGGCGTGTGATAGCAGGAGGGTCATTACTGTAACCAGGCCTTGTCATCTTTTGCATGAGCTGTCAGCCAAGTCTCTCTCTCTCTGTGTGTGTCAGTGCTGGGTTGTTTCTGTGAAAGTGTGCCGCTGTGGTCATGTTTTCACTTAAAGGTCACGTTCTTTGAAGACTTAATAAATCGTTTAAATGACAAAGTTGTGACTTTATACCATCACTGACCCAAACATTGGCCCTTTATTCCTTTTTCACTTCAGCACCATGGAGAGCACATCCACGTTTTAAAATAATAAAATTAAAAAATGACATCATGAACACCTAAAATCCATTTTTTTATGGAGGTATAATGGGTTTATGCTGCACTGCGGAGGTGTCGCAGAGCTCCAACTTCTCCAGCTGCTGGAGTTTGAAGGGTTTTTTTTTTTTTGTAAAACGACTGCTATGATTACGGATTTATTTGTACTGTAATGAGCTGTATTTTCTTTCTAGTTTGTTTGGATTCATACAGTCAGATGCTGGTATTTTAAAACAGAAGACACATTATGGTCTCATAACACCCTGTGGATTCTGTATATGTATATATATATGTTTTGCTTGCAGTAGAAAAATAGGTATTTATTGAGCCTAGTTAATTAAAACTCTTATATCTCTGGACCTCCCAGTTTGGGAACCACTGGTTTACGATATTGCAGCCATTAAGTTCTCCCTTCTGGTTCAGCTAAGTTGGTATTTACGTTTTTGTGTTTGTTTAGGAGGTCAGTTTATGTCATATTCGTTGCAATAATCCAACCGGGGCGAGATGAGGAGCTTGATGACTTTCTCCAGGTTTTGCCTAGACAGGAAGACAGAAAGGTAGTCCTAAGGAGAGCATCTTCGTCCTGGTGCCTTACTGCTTGCTCTCCGACAACATTTCCAGTCTGTGAAACAAACATCCTGCGTGGATGAAAGTTCTGGCCACACCATCATCATGACCGTCTGATCTGCTGAAAATTCTGCAGCTTCTACTTGACTGAGTTTGAAATTTTCATGTTTTTTTTTAAAGCTAGAAACCAAAGTATTTAATCATTTGACCAACTTCAGCTTTTCACCTTAAAAAAAACACGTTTGAATGATAAATCTTTGTGGGTTGTGTGCTGAAGATATAGCAAACTGGGCAGTTTCCAAGTTTCTGTGTCTGAGCTGCGGCTTTAAACTCTTCTAATGTGTCTGTGAGGCTCCATTAACAGCAAAGTACCTGTGATCATAGCACTTACAGTAAACAAACTATCATTTGAAACAATTTCCGAGCGTCTTTTCAGCTGTCAGCACATTACACGAAGCCTGCAGACGGAGCCAACAGCTGAGCCAAACATATTTCAACCTGAGCTGGGATTGCACCAACCTTTGGTACGATCATGCTAACAGTACCGTTCACTTTTATAAAATTGCTACAAAAATACAGGAACTATTTAATAATTGCAGCAAGATGTTTTGGAATTCAACTACAGTTAATTTAATTAATCATACTGTAATTTCCTTTAACTCGCTGGCTCCCAAACGTTTTCTGTCAGAAGTTAGAAAATGATCCAGAATCCAGTATGGACTGTCAATGAGTTCAGATACCAGAAAAAAAGTCCACAAACCAGCAGCAAAAATGGTCTATGACAAGAAATAACCTCAACAAAACAACGCAGGATCACAAACAGATGCAGAACAACCACTTGTGCGCAGAGGAAAGAGATGACATGCATACGGAGAAGCATCAAGGGAACTTCAAGATACAAATTAACCAAAAAAATGGAAAATACCCACAAAAACGATGAAAAAGAAAATGGCTACAGCAACACTTTGCATGTTCTCCTTATGGACAAAATGAGCTTCAAGTCAAACAGCAAAGATGTACGAAAAGGGAAATAATGATAAATGGCTTCCTGCCTACCAGGACTGCAGTCGTGTAAGTTCCCAGTGTTTCCCTGCTCCAACACACCTGATAACAACAGCCGAATAAGTCAGATCTTCATAGGCTGTTGGATCCATCTGATTTGAATTGCGTGTGTTGGAGCAGGATTTGAGTAGCCCTGGTCTATTCCTGCCCCCAACACTGTGATCACTGACGCATCTGTGTGAGAGTGATGTCAGTAGGGCAGGACTGTCCTACAGGTGCGAACGTCTGTGCTCCAACACACCTGACTGGCATGAATAGATCACAGAGCAGAAGCTTGATCGGAACCAGCAGAGAAACCATGACAACCTGCTAACAGTGGCACGTGAGGAGCCGAGTAGAAGTTCTATGATTTCTGCAATTTAGCCTGAACTCGTGATAACAGGTCATTAGAAGCAAACCTCTCATGTTACATTTAGTTTGCATTTATTTAGTTAAAATGATCCAACATTTCATGGTGTGCAAATCCACATGAAGTGTTATTTTACTAGTTTACTTATTAATTTCCTTACTTTCAGTCTTATTTCTGAATTCATTTCTATATTGTTTATTGTTTATTCTATATTGTTATTTCTTTCCAATATTTCCTCTGTATTTACTTTTCATGATCAATCGCTGCTCTATAATCTTCATCTGTGACAAGAAAAATGTGTGGCTTTGGGGCAAATTCCACATTTTATCTGTTTCTTAAGCTTCTCATCACATCTGGGGTTTTTCGTGACATTGACATCCACAAAGACACAAAACAACTTAACTACACAAAATGAAGTAAAACTGCCACAGTCTAACATTAAATGTGCTAACTTCCCACAAGGTAGTTTCAAAATGAGTGCAAATACACAAAACTAACCACAGAAATATGCAGCAAGTTTTGTGTCAAGTGTCAAATAATGAGAGCAAAGTGATGCACGATGAAGACAACAGGAAACAAATTGCTGGTGAAGGAGCGACGTGAGAAAGATAAGCCCTAGCAAGGATCAACCAACAAAAGACACAAAACAGCACAGTGCAGGGAAAAGGCAAAAACACATAAAATGCCTCACAGGTAAATGAAGCAAAGCAGGAAACAGAACATGATCGTAATAACGCTGCTCATTCTTCAGAGAGCTGAAAAAGTCTTCCTCAGTCGTGTGCAAAACCGCCGCTGACCCCTCGCTCTCCTCTTCCAAACCTCTCATGTGGAAATCATTCAAGTTTCACCTAATTCATTGTTTTCATTTCAATTTTGATCACACGCCTGCGATTTCCCTCTGCCTTGGCAGCAAACCCTGCAAGATTCTGATCACTGCTCGTCCCACAGATTCAATCCTCCCACTTAAAAATACAGCCAGAGGTGAAAGGGAATGTCTGCGCAGTTAAAAACAGGAAGGACTGTGGCTGGACTTGCACTAGTAGATACAGACAACGCAGGCATGGGCAGAGACGCACTGCAGATGCCGGGATATGTGCAACACAAAGCTGCACACATGCGCCCGGAGAGGGAATCCCCGTCTGAGTCACCCAGCAGCAATCCTCCATGTAATCCTGCCTGGATGAGAAGTCTCAGATGGATTGCTGTGGTTACACCTGGACCAACACATTAATCCTCTCAGGTACACCTGCAGCTTAGAGCTCGGCAGTGGAACCACGCTTTCCACCAGATATCCCTCAGATAAATGATAATCGCTGTTAAGTGGCCGTCTGTCAATCAGGAGGTTTGATGTGTCCTGCAGTAACAGATGAAGGATGAGTCAGACGGACGGGTCGAGCCAGGACAGTGTCAACAGAACCTAAATCACAGAAGGCTCCCAGACTTCCTAAACCACCAGCAACAACAAGGAACACACCCAGAATGAAGACGAGCTGGAATGTCGTTCATATGGTTCTGATTTCATCCTCTTCTGTCCCACGACTATGAGACGGGTTAGATCTTCGGCTGTTTGGTTGGCTGACTGGTTTCTCCTTTTAGTGTGTTGTTAACTGGGTGTCCGATGGCAGCTGACATGCTGGGTTGTGTTGCTGTTGCTTTATCTTACTCTACAACCTTCTCTGACAGGATAATAGTATATAAAACACTTCATTCTATTCAGTATTGTTCCATGAAGCTGAAGAATAAAAATCATTATAGAAATGACAGCAAATATAGTCAAGTGCAAACGTGTTTTATTTGGCCTCCTGGCAGCCAGACTCTGCTGTTCGTCTCCTGCAAGTCTTGATGCTTTTCTCTGGAAATTGCCTGGTACCGGCTTATTTTCAGTCCAGTTTTTGTGTCTGACCATTTTCAGAGGAAAGGTTGTGAAGCATTTGAACACAAACACATGAATCATTCAAGCATGAAAAGGGTCATGACCCTCAGAGTGAACCGGTGTTGTGGCAACAGGAAAGAAGCAATTTTAGCTGGTTTATTCCCATTTCTTTGGCTTTCTTTCTGAAAAATAGCAAAGATAACAAAGTTTTACAGACGGGAAGTAGGATTTTAGAAGGAACAAGGAGATTCCAGAAGAGGCGTTAGCTGAAAACGTTGGCACATCTCAGCATGGTGCTTTAAAAACATTTGATGAAACTGGACTTTCCACACCAGAGGACTAGAATCTGGACCAGAATGTCCCGGAGAACTAGGAACAAATTCAGCAAAAAACTGAACCAGGACCTAAGGGATGCATGTGGACCTTCAGCTGTTTCATCTACTGTTGGCAAATCAAAATTCTTCATGTTTATCAGCTGGTCGAAGTGCAGGTTAATGGGAATCTCTGCCTCCTCCCTCCTCAAGGACCCTTCAGCCCAGCAAAAGCAATGGCAGCATGTACTTACAAAGGAAAATGGTGTAAAACAGAATGAAATGTTCAGACTTTATCTCTAAAAATGGCCATGATGGCTGGCTAAGAAGTTGCAGGATGAAGAAAGGGCCAGAACCCAGATCAGCACTGGCTGAGAGCGAGCTCATCTCCTGGACAGATAAGTAGCTACATACACACTGCTTCGACATGCTAATGGTGAGATTATTTTTACACATCATGAAATGGTGAGTGGGGACGAAGGGTTAGAGCGAGGTGTGGCTCAGGGCGCAGGCAGTGCAGATCATTGACTGTATAAATTACTGGACAGCGCATACCATCACGTGACCCATAGGTTACTGAAGTGCGGATTTGAACCCATAGCCGGATCATTATTGGAAAATCCCAAAAAAGCTGGGAGGGCTCCGTCACGGTGGAGCCAGCAAGAAGTACGCAGCTGCAACCAGTGATAGCGCTCTAACACACATCAATCAAAAGGACATACCTCTAAATTTAAGATTAAAATGACATCGAAACCAAAGTGTTCGAAAAAAATTCAACCTATTAAACCAAAAAAGTTTTTGGAGCCACTCTGTAAACATGTTTATTTCAGCTGTGAAATCAGATATTTTAACATGGAAGTCTATGGGCATTGCTCTCTATTGGAGCCAGTCCTCTAGCGGCGAGGAGTGAACTGCAAGTAATTTCCATTTCTGTATTAGCGTCACCATTGGCAGCCAGAGATTGCGGCCTGGTGCAGATCAGCAGACCTTGCAGTGAAACAATGTCATGGCTTGCCCTGAGAAATGTAACATGACATAAGCTGCAACTGGAACTGATGTGACCTCACTTAATGAAACAGGTTCAGAGAAAAGCCATCAAGGTGTTTGACAGGAAGCCACAGTCGTATCACATCTATTCAGTTTACTATGGATCAACATCTGGATCCAGGGAATGTTGTGATTGTTTCATTGCCAGATTGGACCATTTTCACTATATAAAACTCTATAAATGTGGAGAAAATCCAGGAGACGTTTCCAACAGGTTTTACTAGCAGATATGGATCCTGGAACATTCTAGATGTGACCTTCCAGAACAGGAACAACTTTTCATCCATGCAGGAGAACAAGCATGCAACAAACACCATGATTTAACCAAGACTCTGTGGATTCATGATCTATCAGGAATCTGATGGTGGATCCATAGAGTTGAATGCAGGATAAGATCAATATGGGTGGAAATGAGCTGCACCCTCAAGGCGCTTGCCTAGTTATATTCTTATTCATGCTACTGCACTACTGTTAATTATATGTGTTCGTTGTTTTAGTTGGGATGGAAATTAGCACCTTGATAAATCGGATATATTATGTTTATAATAAATGCACTGTTCCATTCAAAAAAATGATTAAATTAAATATTCACTTGCAAGTTTTATAAAATAGGAAAAACTTGACACATTTACTGTGTTTCCATTTATGTTTGCTGATGTTTTATGTTTTTTCTGGGAATATATTTATATACATTTCTTCAGACTGAGAATATCTTTTTCACATATACAAAGATCAGCCAATAACTCTGGATCTGTCACTCAGAGGCGGAGCTAGATGAATGCCCACATTGTCATCTCTAAAATCTGATTGGACGGCCCAGAAGCTTATTAAATTGTATAAAGGATGTGCAGTCATGTCGTCCCTACTGTTTACATCACCATGTTGGACGGCAAGCATCCAGTGATAACCACCACAAGCTAAACATGTAAACACAAACTAAATCTGGCATAAACACACACACACAGCTAGTATGGATCCGATATCAAACACTCGCAAAATATATCTGAAAAAGCTAGATGGAGTTCCCGCGAACAATTATCTTTTTTTATTGAACAACTGGAAGGTAAAGTGATGAGAGGATATCGCCAGAAGTCTTCCCTACTTGGGATTAACAATCCCTATAATTGCTTAATTTCATTGATACAGAATTCCAAAGAGGCGCTCAGCAATGTACATGAAAGTTCTGATCGTGATTGAAAAATGATTTATAAACTTATCTGTAAAGACGCTGCATTCATCTCCCACTACTCCTGGCTGCAACTCCGCATCCACACGTTGCTCTGTGCAGACTTTGCTGAGGCTGCTCCACATAAAGCCACCAGGCTCTCCTCTTTTATAATCTCTGTAAATGTGCGACTATGTCTGGCTAATAACTTTAAAATGGCAAGATGCTCCTCTGTTACTGTCATCTTTACGTCCGTAAACATGATGATATCACTCATCACTCATATCTTTACCATGGTCTCTTATTCAAGCAGGACACTTTTGGTGTGCATAATGTTCATACAGGAGATCACAAACATGTTGCATTTAATTGGAAATGTGAAGGAATTCTTAACAAGATTCCACAAAATAATCTAAATTGAGCATTATGGACTGCAGTCTGAACGTAGCAAGTGCTAAATATTCATCTCTAGTGTCAGTCAGGCTACTTTTATCATCTGGATTGTGTAATTTTGGTCGGCTAAGACGAAACCTGACCACCTACAACACAAGCTACAAATGTGAAATCCACGTCCTACCCGATATTAAGTATTAACTGCATAATCTGCTGGTAGAGCTGGTTCTCAGTTTTCTCGTTTCACAGCTACAATCCATTTGTGTTTTCCGGTAATCTGTAGAACAACAGGCTGTTAGAGGAATAAACTATACACAGCAATCTGTCCCAGTTTAACTAGTTTAGAGATCGGTTGGTTGCCATCTAGTGACGTCAGCTGCACGTGCTCTATGTGTTACTAAGGGCTAACCAAGCTAACTAAGGCTAGCATCATTTGAATAAGAGGTTAGCAAGGCTGTGAGTTGGGTTTAAAGTAGCTACAGAAAATGCAGAGAATCCTGTTACCAGTTTGATTCTGGAGAGAAAGGAATGAGGAGAAAAGTTTGGTCCCTTATTGTCTTCCGAACTTTTATTGAACTTGCTCTGTTTTGGCTGCAACGACCTTGTGGGGACCGGGAGACCCCCATCCTCCATGATGTGTCTTGTTTTGTGACTGTGCTCTTATATGTGCTTTAATGTTGAGGTTTTTTACTAAGTATTTTAGTCTGTGTATGTTATGCTGAATAGAATGCTGAACTTTTTTCTCTCCTCAGATGATTTTTTTCCCTTGTGTGGTTTTTCTCCTTTATCTGATGAATGGAGTGCTGGACCTACCTGCTACGCCCTAGTACTGTCCAATTCTGTGTGTTTGTGTCTGTGTGAACATAGAAACCGAATTTCCCTGAGGGACCTGTCTAATGAGATCAATAAAGTTTATTCAATTCAATTCAGTTTATTCAGTTCTGGCCTTTCTGTAAATTGGAAGATTCAGACTATGTTCAGACTGGGACAGACCCCAACCCCAGCTGCCCACAGCTCCCGTCAACTGCATCAGTCTGCCAACACCAGAGCTGCAGGGGGCGAGCCGTTGATACTTCCTACCATATCAAGCACCACAAAACAACCAGCTCCCCTTTAATAATGGAGCTTTTAGAATGTTTTGTAAATATTTCTTTTACTTTTTTGTTTCATGTCACTTCCTCAGTTACATTTCAGATCAAATGTTTCCAGGCCTGGTCCTATCTGATCTGCTTTCCTGCCACTCTTAAATGCATCCCTACTTAAACACAGCTGAACTAACAGGCTGAACTCCCTCATCCGCATGTCATTCTTCTCTGCAGAGGTAACGAGACGTTTGATTCCTGTGTGTTAGAGAAGCTGCAGGGCAGTAGATCTAGTGGAGTGAGAAAGTTTTCTTTCTAAATGTAATTCAGCCATTTTGTTGCATTAGAAACATTAAGATGGTTGTGATGAATTAGTTTGCAGTAAGACAGGCTCATTAGCTTACCGGCTGCTTGTTCACCTCATCAGCTGCTCCTTCCCTTGTTTGTTTGTACCACTACTTGTGTAATTGCACAGTGGGCTGTGGTGGAACCATCATGGCTGTCCCCTCGCTGACTGTTTATGTAGATTGTAAATATTACCATTTTTATAATCCTTGTATTGTTTAACAAATTGCGGAGAGGGTACAATTGCTGGTCATCGTGTAAATTACAGCAGAGCAGTTACGTGTCTCAGGCTCACTCCAGGATTGTGTTTAAAGGAATGAATAATTGCTCAGAGCTAAACAATGAGGAGGAGGAGGGTAATTTTCTATCGGAGTCTGAGCAAAACAAGTTCCCCTGGTTGGAAAACGGTGTATGAAATTGTGGCCACAGGGAACTTACTGTAATGTTTAATTTTCCATAACTCAAATGATAAAACTTCCCCTTGGTACTCAGATGGAAATCAGTATCAAAGTTGGCGATCTCTCTGACTCTGTGTCAACTAGGCCAAATTCAACTGCAGTGCGTTGCTTCAAATTCGATCTTTATCTCTTTCTTACAGCGAACGTATTCTGACTAGAGCAGCAGTTTTATACACAACCTTGATACGACCACACAGCACATCCTAACCACGGCCGTGTAGCGCTACCAGGAAGGCCCTCAGACACACTCTGTCAGATCCACACGGGTTCATATCTTTAATGTCTTGTCATTACAAACTGCTCCCACTGGTTTTCCCCCTGTGCAGCGCTGCAAACTCTCAGCCTGTCAGCAAATATTTGGACTGCCGGCTGTTTAGGCACATCAGGAGATGAACTCTCCAATTACACAGTTGGACAATGAGACGAGCCAGAGATGTGTGTGATGCGTGAAGGCCTTTCCTCGTAGCTATGCAGACGATGAAGACGTGTACAGCAGCAGCCTGACACAATGTTTGTGTTCAGTAATGTTCCTGAAAGTTTCAAATGATGTAAAAAAATGACTTCATACGATTCATGAGGAGATAAGTCGGTTCAATGTGGAGTCCAAGACAGAGCAGGAATTATGAACCTTCAGGACAGCAGGAGGAGATCCAGACTGCAGTCCTGCAACACAAAATAACTAGGTTCAAAGTGATTTTTGATTTGGAAAATGAGCATGTAAATGTCTCTTAAATGATGAGTGTAAAGCTGCGGTGATGACCTTTTCATTCCTAATTTATCAGGAAAACCGTAAAGCCAACAAAAATGAATAGACCGCGCAGTTTGTTTGTGGTCGCTGTGATGATGTCAGTGTGGTCTGAAATCCATATGGGCCCAGATAAAAGAAAAAAACAGAACTACAACAATAAGTAGTCAAACGTGGTTCAATCAGAGAAGAGGGGGAAAAATGGTTAAATAAAACAACAGAAAGATATTGGATGAGATAAACTGCAGTTTTTACATTTACGACATAGCAAAAAAAGAATAAATGTAAATGCTTTAAAAATGCTTTAAACACAACACTGATGAATCTAAAACAAAAATGGTAAAATGAACTATCCTCAGTGAGTTTAGTTATAAATATCCAGATTAAATTCACAGCATTTATTCTATCAGCCATTTGATTCAGGATATGCTTACATCAGGATATGCAGAACATCATATCTAATCACACAACACGTCCAACCTGGAAGCAGATGTTCTTCAGCAGCAGGAGAACACAACGGGTTCCACTCCTGATGGATGGAAAAACTGGTCTGATGGGTCTCCATTTCAGCTCCACATTCAGATTCAGAATCTGCTGGAAACATCATGAAGACATGGATACTGCTTGGAGCAATGCTTCGGGCTGCTGCTGGTGGAATGTTGGTGTTAGGTGTGGGCAGAGGTTTCTGGTCCCACTTTGGTTCCCTCAGTACCAACATAGTTTAACCAGCACAGCCTACCTGCTGATCATGTCCATCCATTTATGAACACAGTGTAGCATCTTCTAAAGGAGACTTCCAGCAGGATGATGCACCATGTCACAAAGCTCACATCATCTCCATGACGATAAGTTCACTGTCCTCCGATGTCCTCCACAGTCACCAGATTTTTGTCAAATAGAGCAGCTTTGGGATGTGGTGCAACGTCCTAATCATGGATGTGGTGGAACTTTCTCATCATGATGTGGTGGGATGTTCTCATAATGGATGTAACGAATATTCTCATCTTGATGTGGTGGAACATTCTCATAATAGAAGTAACGGAATGTTCTCATCGTGATTTGGTGGTATGTTCTCATCATGATTTGGTGGTATGTTCTCATCGTGATTTGGTGGAATGTTCTCATCATGATTTGGTGGTATGTTCTCATCGTGATTTGGTGGAATGTTCTCATCATGATTTGGTGGAATGTTCTCATCATGATTTGGTGGAATGTTCTCATCATGATTTGGTGAAATGTTCTCATCATGATTTGGTGGAATGTTCTCATCATGATGTTGTGGAATGTTATCAACATGATGTAATGGAATGTTCATATCATGATTTGGTGGTATGTTCTCATCATGATTTGGTGGTATGTTCTCATCGTGATTTGGTGGTATGTTCTCATCGTGATTTGGTGGAATGTACTCATCATGATTTGGTGGTATGTTCTCATTATGATGTTGTGGAATGTTCTCAACATGATGTAATGGAATGTTCTCATCACAATGTGGTGGATTGTTCTCATCATGGATGTGGTGGAATGTTATCATCATGATATTGTGGAACGTTCTCATTATGGATGATTGAAATAGTTTATTTGATGTGTGATAAAACAAATGAAAACAAATGAAAATAAAAGCTGTTCAAAGGGAGTGGAAAGAAGCATAAGCTTATATAATTCCACCCCTTCACTTCCCCTCGGTACTTACAGCATAATCTATATCATTATCAAAAATTATAAGTACTACATACTTTACAATAAATCAACAGTCATATTGAAATAATACCTTAGTGATGAGGTGGACCATTCTCATGATGTCGTGGAAGGTTTTCATCCTGATGAGGTGAAATGTTCTCATCATGATGTGGTTGAACGTTCTCATCATGATGTGCTGGAAAAAGTACATGAACAATGTTTTCTGTCCGATGAATCTGAATTTAAAGTGTTTGTTGATTGTTAAGGTAACCAGGAAACTCACACCATGCACAGGCTGGCATGTTGTTACTGTTGTTCATGTTCCTGGAAACACACTAACGCACCCTGTGAACTGCAACCACTAGGATGAGTACAGATGATATCAGTTTACTTGTGGGGTAGGTTGCTTCTTCTGTTTTATTGCATCATGACAGGCCTGCTGCTGTCTGCTTTAATAGGATCATGTTCTTAGAGTGTCACTGTGTACAGCATGTAGGCAACCTGCAAGACCAGTTTCTGGATAAGCAGTCTTATATTGTGTCACTGCTCTGCACTCTTGATCTTGTTCTGACAAATGGCATTGATAGTGAAGAACTAACAGTTCTGTCTGAACATTTCTTAATAACCTTTGAATTTACTTTACTCGAAATAATAACCAAAGAAAATAACCACTCAGAAGAAGTGAGCTCCTTGGTTTAATTCATAGCTTTGAGCTTTTAAACAGACATCAAGGCACTTGGAAAAGAAATGGCATTCATCTGATCTGGAAGAGTCTCATTTATTCTGGAGTTTAATAGTTATAAAAAAAAGCCCTGCATAAGACTAGAAAAGATTATTATTCATCATTGATCACTGTTCTGATCTTGTTAGATCCGGGTTGACTATGTGTGTTTTTGTTATGTAGAGGTGATAGGTAAATGTATATTTGTGTGTGTATGCGTGTGTGTGTGCTTGATTATGTGAAGGTTGGTATATGTCTGAGAGGGCCTGGTGTCTGCGGAAGGTGTGTGATCTTGTGTTGGTGGGTGTAGGGGGTGTCTGTAAAGCTTATTACATACTCCACGAGAAGCGATAACTGAGTTCTTGTTCTTGAGGTCGCAAGAACAAAAAAAAAGTTCTTGTTCGGCATGGCATTCACACTCCACAAGAAGTCCCCCTGCCAAAGTGTTCATACGGCCCACCCACTCTAGCATGCTTTATGTGCACGTGTTGCTTTATGTGCACGTTCAGCCAATGCAGAGACAGATAAAGGGCCGATACTGCCGGTTTTCGACCAGGGTCCCCACTCTTTCTCTGTTGAATTCGGCGTTCAGCTATAGCAAATTTGTCGCGAAGGTAGCGCCGCTTCCTTCCGCAGACGCTTTCATCGACTGATAAAGTTTTGGCTATTTCTTTCCACGAGTTGCTAGCCATGAGCGTATCTTTATAAGTTTTTAGAGACAGTATATGTTGTTTTTCTTTTTTCAAAGGGTTGAAAGAGTGTTATGGATGTTTAGTCAGTGTGCAGGTCACGATGAGAATGGAAATGGGTTGGTGTGCCGGTAGGAAGGGACTGTGGAGAGCCCTTGGTGGGTGTGGGGGATGGGGCCTGGATTCTTCTCCTGCTGTCGGCATGTGTGGTGGGTTGGTGGTCACTGGTGGAGTTTGCTGCAGGCTCAGGCGGTGGGACGGTTTGTCCTGTTCTTGGGGGCTCCGGGAAATGGGGGTGCCAACTGTCATTAGGGGCTCCCATTCCAGAGGGAAGTGAGCTCCCTTTAGACCTACATCTTCGGACTCTCCAACCTCCCCACTCAGCATCACACACACGGGTAGGGATGTGGAGGGCAGGTACATATGCTGTGTGTGGTGAGGGGGGCTATGAAGGTGACACCACTTGCTGCACTCAGTGTCTGGTCGTCTCTCAGTTTTCCAACCACCCATCCATTATCTACCACTTAAATCCCCGCTCCCTCTCAGTTTTAACCACACTTATTCATTTAACACAAGAATACAGTGACAACATACAGACAACTTTTGAGGGGCAGGGCATGTAGTGCATGGTTGGCGGGGCTGCTTAAGTGGCCATGCCTCCGGCACGGAATTGTTGCTGCCACTCAATTTTATATAAATTGGATGGGAGTGTGCACATGTGTCTGTGGAGGAGGAAAGTATGTGAGTGCATGGTTGGGTGGGCAGTGAGAGGGTTATGAGTTTGTGTGTAGGTGTGGAGTGGGGAAAGAAGAGGATGGGTTTGTGTGGGTGGGCCAGTGAGTGTCTATGAGTATAGGGGGTGTATGGGCCAGGGGGACCAGGGGTGAGGACGAATGTATGTGGACATATGAGTATATGTATGAAGGAGCATGTGAGGGTGGGCAGGGGGACAGAGATAGCGATAGTGTGAACAGGTGGGTACGTATATGTGTGTGTGTGTGTATAGGGGGAGAGAGTGGTAGCGTGTGTGTGGATATGTGTGTATATGCATGTAAATATGGCTGGCCTTCCCTATCACATTTCGCCTGGGACAAAACGCCGTTCTGACAAAACGGCCAACGCTGTCAGACGCTCTTAAACGGCGTCAGGCGTTCTTATATGCCTGACGCCGTCAGACGCTTTATTTTAATGAATTTTGTCCCATTTGTTCTCACTCTCGCTGTACATAGCCAATCAGCAGCCAAGAAAAAGCAGATATTAGTAGTCCATTGACAAGGGTTAGGGTTAGGGGGGTTTGGGTTGGGGTTAGGGAGAAAGTTTCTTGTTATAACAGATATGTCTCGTTAAAACGAGAAACTGATCCAATATTTTTTATGCTTATTCCCTACTGATACCTATTATTATGAAACCTATTATTAAAATCAAAATAAGCTTGTTCAAATGTGTTGTGAATTCCTTTAATCACACATGATCGGTACAATCCACACTGCAGTGACTGGAGTGAGCCTTCCTGGGTCATAGTCGATGGATTACTACTGTCTGCTTTTTCTTGGCTGCTGATTGGCTACGTACAGCGAGAGTGAGAACAAATAGGACAAAATTCATTAAAATAAAACGTCTGACGGTGTCAGACGTAAAAGAACGTCTGACAGCGTCAGACGTTTAAGAGCGTCCGACGTTTAAGAGCGTCTGACGGTGACGGGCGTTTAAAATAGCGTTTGGCGTGAAAAACGGCGTTAAGAACGGTGTTTTGGCCCAGGCAAAATGTGATAGAGATGGCCAGCCATATGTAGAGGGGTGGAGGGTTGGTTCCCGGGGCAGGCACCTGGTGTGCCAGGGGATTGACTGGCCCCTGCTAGGTGGTGGTCTGGGGACTCTGGCCTTCCATGGGTGTTGGTCAGCCCCTCAGCCTGTGGGGGTGGGGGAGGTGCCTCCAGGCTCTGCCTGCCCTAGATACCCGGTGGGGTCTGCCATTGCCAAACTGGGCCCCCTGGGGTCCGTTCCCCTGACTGCGGGGGGCTCTGCCTGGGAAGTGGACAGATGCTGGCTTGACTCCTGGTGGGGTGGTCACCATGTCACTACATACGTTTTGCATGTTTACACTGTCACTGAGCTTTACTTGTTTTTTTTTTTTTTTTTTAGTTTTTTTTTCTTCATAACAACCATTTTTGTGTCCAGTAAAAATCTGAGTTAAAATACACATTATTGCATTTATATATTTACATAGTCTGCTCATTCATCTCTGGTGCTCCTAGCATTTGCTGATTTTGTCTTCCTGTAGAGCTCCATAAGATATGCTTTATGCTCGTGTCCAGGTGTAGTGGATTGACTAGTGTGTGTGGTTAGTTTGCCGTTTCGCCTTTTTTAGAGACTCTGGGAACCACAAGTAGACCTGCAGTCTGAGAGCAAAGCGCTGTGTTTGGAATATATGGAACAATGAGATCTCTGATATACAATGGAGCTTGATTCTGGAGAGCTTTATATGTAAAGAGAAGGATTTTAGACTATCCTAAATTTAACAGGGAGCCAATAAAGAGATGCTAAAACTGGGGATGTATGATCTCCTCTCATCAGAACCCACATTTCAACATTTTAGATTAGGTAGAGACTTTTCAGGGCATATTTGGGACAGAACAAAAATAAGGAATTGCAATAGTCCAGTCTAGAAGTAACAAAGGCATGAACTAATTTTTCTGCATCACTCTGAGACAGGATGTCCCTAATTTTTGCTATATTATGTAGGTGAAAGAAAGCGGTTCTAGAAACTTGTTTTAAATGCAAGCCAGAGGACAAATCCTCATCAAGAATAACACCAAGGTTCCTCACTGTAGTACAGGAAGCCAATCTAATGCCATTCAAAATAATTACAAAGCTAGACAATTTTGTTGTAAGTTTTTGAGGCCCAGAGATAACGACCTCTATCTTGTCTGAGTTTAAAAGGAGAAAGTTTAAAGTCATCTAGGTCTTTATGTCTTTAAGACTTCTTTGTAATCTAATGGACATATTGGTTTCATTGAGCTTCATGGATAAGTAAATCTAAGTATCATCTGCATAGCACTGAAAGTTTATACCATGTTGTCTGTATAGTGTAAAAAGTACTGTTGCAAGTACAGAACCGTGAGGAACACCATAATGTACTCTGGCGCATGAGGAAGACTCATAATTTACGTTAACAAACTATCTACTAAAATCTATCAGATAAATATCACTTAAACCAGCTTTTGAATGGCTGATTCAGCAAAGAAGCCCAGATAGAAGAGAGGAAAAGAGATGGGACAAAGCAAGACCTAAGACAAAATTCAGCATCTGACGGACTTTTACTGGATGAATGGAGCTCAGAGAAAAGACAGAATGCAAAATGAAAGCTGATTCTACTAAAATGCAGTAGTTCTGCTTTAACATTACTTATTGAATTATTTGGTCGATGCAAGATGCAAATCATAAGTGCATGACACAATTATGTCATGATTTGAACCTTTTGTGTTAAGTTGGTTTTGGTTTCCCGTTTTATTTAGTAGTTTTTCCTTGTGTTTTGTATCAAGCTTTATTTCCTGTTCATTAGTTCACCTGTTTCTCATTTTGTTCTGTGTATTTATAGTCCTTGTTTTTCAATTCACGTTTGCAGGATCATTATTTAGGTTTAGTTGTTTCTGGTTCTTGTTCTGCTCCCAGCTTTTTATTAGTTTGTTCAGTTTAATTAAATGACATTTTTTACTGCATTCTACCTGTCTCCTCTGCCTTCACCAGCACTTGGGTCCACACCTCTGCACAATCCATGCAATTTATGACAATTTGTGGAAAGATTTTGGGGGCCTTGATTATGAAAAGGAAAGGAGAACTCTCTGGAGTAAAACCAAATCTCCTTCATGGTCGTAGCACTCGTCACACTAATCAGCTGCTACGTACATGGTGTCACAACCAGTTCCATGTGCTGGTGCATGTGGGCAGTGCTTCTACATCTACATGTGGAAGTAATCCTTCTTTTTCTCTTTTTCTGTTTTCTTGTGCATTGTGGAGCTGTCATTGGTAGGCGGTGCAAGGGTGGAGAATTATGCATTGCTATGCGTTATGTTAATTCTGATTTAACCCTTTAAAGCCTAACCTAAGAACAACTGGGCCAAGTCCAATTTTTAAAATAAGAAATCTTTATTTGGTCATGGAACAAAATAACAACAATAATAATAAAAAAACATTAATAACTTATTGTTTTGTCTTTTTGCATTTTTACTATTCATGTGATTGGACAAAATTATTGTTGTTTAATCTTCTGATTTCTGGTTTACACCAGGGGGCAGGAAACCAGTATCATACGGTGTATAACTGGGTCATGAATTATGTGAGTGATGCAAAATGTCTCAGAAACTATATGTATCAAATATTATACGTCTGGATTTGGTGAGTTAAACTAAAAAACAAATGATTAACACATAGTTAGCGTCAACAGTTTTGCACCTTAGCTTGCAGATTTATGCAAAAGCCCACAGAGAGCAGCTGCAGGCTCATGCTAATCTGTGACCTCTCCTCCCCCAACAGGTGGAGCCAGGTTAAGTATAATCTGAGAAAATTTGGTTCAGTTCATATTTAACTGAACTGAAGATTTGACGTTGTGTTTCCTTGGCTGCGTTATTACTGCTGTGATGTTGTGGCGGTTTGTTTTCATTAGATTATAACTGAACTAGAATGAACTGGACTGTTTGTGTGTATTGAGATGACTTTCTCATAAACTGCTGTTGCTGAAATTAATATTAGCCTGACTCAGGCGGGGAGCCAGAAGATTTGCATAGGGTGGGCCTACAGAAAATAAGGTGGGCCAGCTTTTTCCAGAGCAAAATGATTACTTGTCCTAGACATCTAACAAGAATTTCTCATTCTGACTTTATTTATTTTATAAAAATCAAATCTACAATAACTTGAAAAAACAATCCAGACTTTACATTTTTTTTTTGAATGTTTCAGATCTTTTCAATGATTATTTTAAAAATAATAAAAGGGGGAATAGGGCATAACTGTGTCATGGCAGGCCTGACCCTGGACTAATCCAAAAAGTGGGTGGGCCTAAGTACACCCTGGCCCATATATGGCTCCGCCCCTGGTCTGACTAATTCTATAACATCATATTTTTAATCAATTATCAAAGAAAATGTGCAAACACGAGGAGGAAAGCAAATGAACAAACTGTTTACCCTGCTTTAAAATGGTGTTTTTCCGAGAAAGACTCATAATGTGGTCAGAATGTAAGAAATGTTTGGGTTTTTTTCGGGGGGGCTCATTAACACTTACGACCCTGTTAACTTCCTGTTACAAAAGAAACATCCTGTTGCAGAGCTGCAGTCATCCATCTGCAGGAGCCAGCTTTGCATCTGAGTGGCATATTACTGCAACATCAGAACCAACGTGTTGCAGAACCAAACAGAACCCAAAGTGGGCAAAATCCAGACTGTTGTTTAAACGATTGCATGTGTTCGCTCTGTGACGTTTATACCGAGTCTGTGCCTGATTGCAGGCGATTAGATCCAGCAGCTAAGAAATGTCTACAGAAGACATCTGAGCGTTTCACTGAGATGAAAGCAGCATGACAAGATTTTCTAAATGTTCATGTTTCAGTTTTACTTCATTTTAGTTTTTTTTTTTTGTTTGCTTTCACATCCTTCCCGAGTCCGCTTTTTCCATCCAAACTGGTTCTTACCGCCTGCTCCTGTTATGCCTCCAGATGACTTAAGTGTTTGTGAAACTGTGCAGTTAAATACATGTTTCTAATTCTCCAATGAAAGCAAGAATGACAGTTGTACGTTGGCGCAACAATTTCAGAGAAGCATTTGCAGAGTCAACACACTGGGCTAGTAAAAACTTCCACCCGCAGGCTTATTGACATGAGCGTGTGCACCTCTGCCAAACATCCTATTACCAGAACCCGGCTGACCTTGGGATGCGATCAAACTCAAACACTGCTCCTATTCCTGGATTAGCCAGCAGTGAGACCACATTCGTGTGAGTGTGTTGTCAGAGATGTATCACCTGGGGAAAAAAATGGTGCCAGTTTATTTTTAGTTCATCCTTTTGCACTAATTGGAAACAAACATGTCATGTGAAGCCGTTTCCCTGCAGCAATCTGTCAGTATGTCAGCAGTAAACCACGACAGCGGTAGCAGTCTGGAGAGAGGAATCCAGGAATCAACAACCGTCTGTCCACGTGGTGTGAGGTTAACATTCGTCTCACACATACATGCTTGAATATACGCAGGATTACATGCATGTATAGGCACATCCAACACACAGACACATGTTTAGAATTACAGCCTGCGTGATGAACTCCCAGACATCTCTGCAACTTATGCAACGCTCCAAAGCAGATGAGAACGTGGGAAAGCATGTAATATTCATTAACTCATACTCTGCTTTGACAGAGACAACTCTTGGCTTGAAATTAAGATCATTATCTAACAAACAGGTATATCTTTCCTAAAATCTGCCTGAGGGGTTTAATTCAAGCTGCAAAAAGAGAAAACCTAGGTCTCAGCAGAGACTGTGGTTTGAGGAGCAATCAATCCCAATCATCCCTTCACTTTCTGAATTCATGCAATGCAAACACTTGCTTTGACTCATTTCTCTGCTACATATAGATGTGTTGTTTAGGGACAAACTGTAGAAAAAGCCAATGGATGCTTCAGAGATTTTTATTATTTTCAGCCATACTGACACAAACACATAAAGGCAGTGTGAGAGCGCAGACCCACCCTTATCAGCTCATTCCCACCACATTTAGATGAGCTTAACTCCTCGTTAGTTAGTGTTTTCTGTCCCCCCTCAGTCCAATCAGAACCTTCCTAACCCATCGCCCTAAAGCAGAACTAACGGAGAATAAAAATATTTTCCATGTGAACCTGAAGGAGAAACTTCAGAATGAGTCATTCCAAACTAAAAACACAGAACCAAGGCTAATTCCTGGTTTGTTCTCCTGCAGAGATAAAAAGTTGTTCCCGGTAGGATCCAGAATGTTCCGGGATCCGCATCTATCTTTTACATCTTGTAAAACCTGCTGGAAATTCCTCCTGGATTTGATCCATGTATTGTGGAGTTGAGTGCATGTATAGTGAAAATGGTCCAATCTCACAATGAGAAAAATCCTTCACAACATTCCTGGATCCAGATGTTGATCCGGATCACTCCCAACATTTTATGAAGTCTAAGTTAAACCGAGATTTGCTGTCAGAACCACATCCTGAAACTTTTTGCATAAAGTTGCTAAAAACATACAAACTAACAGAAACTCCTGCAAAAACATAACCTTCCTTTCACTTAAGAAAACCAAAAAAAAATATTTATCACTTTTATTACAGGAAGACAATAAAACAGCTGTGTATTTTGTGAGAAGGTGAATATGAGTAAAGTTTAAATCCCATCTCACGTCATGTTCTGTGGCTGTGGGTTGCCTGTCTTTCCAATCCAGACTTTGTTTTGGGGTTTGTGGTGTTTTCAGTATTAATCTGATTTCTACGAAATGAAAACCAGGAACTCACCGTGGTGTCTCAGCAGGTGAGTGTTCATAACAGCTGTGTTTAATCTATGACTTCCACATTTCTGCTCAACAGCCATTCTTACAAAATCTGTTTCAGAAAGTGGATCATCGGAGATCAGGAGAAATAATTTGTATTAACTGCTCCGATGTAATGATTTGCAAAGCTCATAAATCCATACTGTATCCCAAAGGAATATTAAAAACATATCAGATGAAACTGAGATATTTTAGCATTTCATGGAAAATATGAGCTGATTGTAAATCTGATGGCAGCAACACATCTGTAAAAAGCTGGAACAGGAGCAGCAAAAGGCTGGAAAAGTAAATGAACAGCTGGTGAAGCATTTGTCAGCCTATTAGGTTCATTAGCAACAAGTCAGAAACATGAAAGCTGATAAAAGGAGCATTTTAGAGAAGTAGAAGGATGGAAAGAGGTTCACCAATCTGAGGCAAACTGGGTCTAAAAATTTAGGACAATTCCAGAAAAAAATGTCCCTCAATGTAAAATTGTGGAGACTTTGAAGATCCCACAATATAAAGTAGGAATGAGGAGGAATCTCTGTGTGCAGGGGACATAAACAGTTTGCTGGTGGTAGTACTGGATTAAAAACAGGCATGATTTACTGGAGATCACTGTATGAAAACAGTTCACCCTGAAACCCACAAATGCAGGTTAAAGCTCCATCATGCAAAGAATAAGCCAGATGTGAACAGGACCTAGAAAAACACTGTCTCATCTGGACTAAAGCTCATTTAAAATGGTCTGAGACAAAGTGGAAAACTGGATAAAATTGTGGAATTCTTTGTGGGAAGCATGGATGGCTGTCATGCCCTGCTCCAGACTTTCATCACAATCACCTGCCACCAAACTCATTACCCCTGATCACCTGCACTTGTTCCTGATTCACCTCACAGCTTTACATCCCTCAGCTCACCATTCTTTCCTTGGTCGGATATTGAATGAATGAATTAACCTTCCTTCTGGCACCGGCTCACTACATTGTTAGAGAATGTCCGACCACACCGGAGCTCAAAGAGGCCTTTCTGTGGATCCAGACTGGACCCTCCGGAGAATTCTGCTTCCCTCTGCGCCTCCTGCCCACCTGACTTCCTCAGGTACACCATCAATCACTCCAGTCGCAGATTATCTTGCTACATTTTGGTACATGCAAAAGACCACTAGAGCCTATATTGACTGTATGGGTGTCCTCTACCCCATCCCTGAAAAACTAAAAAACTATTTGTGAAAATGGTCAATTAGCACCTTGAAGCCCTGGATCAGGAGGGCATGGCAGAGCTGTGGGAGGATGCAAAAAGACACGTCTTCCTCCTCGGCCAGCTCTGCCCTGATCCTCCTGAGTCTCCGCCAGTGCAGACCTGCTCGTCCCTACCAGTCTAGCCCTGCTCGTCTCCGCTATTCCAGCCCTGTACCTCCCCAAATTTTCCATACAATTTTTGAGGGGGGAAGTGACTCCCGCTCTGTCTCCCGAGGCTCCACGTTCCACGTCGCCCGGGAGATCAACGCCAGTGTTGCCGCAGCAGCAGCTCTCCACGCCAGTGTTGCAGCAGCAACCAGGCCCGACGCCAGCACCCAGGTCCCGTCCTGCGCCGCAGCATCCGATGCCAGATCCAGATCCTATGTCCCAGGATGTCTCACGGGTGGACGCTCCTCCAGTTCCTGTGTCCCAGGAGGTCCCACGGGTGGACGCTCCTCCAGTTTCTGTCTCCGAGGGGCTCCTGTCCTCGTCTCCAATGGGGGTCCAGGGTCGGGATTCTCCTCTTCGTCCTCTGCTGGGTACTGGTCCAGAGGACGGTGCTCCTCTTCCTGCTCCTACGTGTTGTCCGCCGGATCCGGACCTCCTGTCCCTGCGGCCTCCGGGCCGACCTCCTGTCCCTGCGGCCTCCCAGTCAACCTCCTGACCCGAACCTCCGGCGTCTTCTGCCTCCTGGTTGACCTTCTGACCTCCTGCAAATTCAGCGAGACAATGCTGAACCACATCAATTCAATTAAATTCAATCCAACTTTATTTGTATAGCACCATTTCAGGACAATGTCGTCTCAAGAAGCTTCAAAGAGATCTGACAATTCAAAAAATAGCCTTATATAAGGAACCACGAAGATTGCATCGAATCTTGACTTTGATCAAGATTTGATGCAATCTTCCATCCTGAGTAAGCATAGGGCGACAGTGGGAAGGAAAACTGCCTTGTAACAGGGAGGCAAAACCTCTGGCAGAACCCGACTCAGGTAAGGCAGCCATCTCGACTCGCTGGGGTTACAAGGACAGGAAAGACAGATAATTATACATTGCAGCTTCTATCCAGGAAGACCTGCAGATAAAGGAATATAAAAAGTAAGACCTGCAATAAAAAAAGGAATAAATGAGAAATAAAACCTGCAAAACAGAAGAAAGAAATAAGACCTGCAGAAAAAAAGAGAAATAGGTTAGTACTGTCCAATACATGGAAAATAAGCAGACTATCCCTAACTGTAAGATTTGTTGAAGAGGAAGGTTTTAAGTTTGATTTTTAAAGGCAGAGAGGGTGTCCACCTCTTGTACCCACACTGGGAGCTGGTTCCATAAGAGCGCAGCTTAATAGCCGACCTGCAGTCTGAGAGCAAAGTGCTCTGGAATATTTGGAACTATGAGATCTCTGATATACAGTGGGGCTTGGTCATGGAGAGCTTTATATGTAAGGAGAAGGATTTTAAACTCTATCCTAAATTTAACAGGGAGCCAATGAAG
>JBAMHX010000014.1:2603386-2632232 GCA_037177515.1 Pseudomugil tenellus | reverse complement strand
CCCCCCCCCCCAAAAAAGAAACCCCCCCCCCAAACAGCTGTACGTGACTGGGGTTCAGAAGGGGGTTTTTCCGATTTACTTTTTGTTTTCCGTCATGTTCAAAGAGAAAGGGGGTGAAGTTTTTTGGGGGGGTGGTTCCCCCCCCCCCCCCCCCCCCCAGTTCCCCCGTGCTTTGCACCCTGGTCATCAGGGATTTTTTACAGGCTGCTTGTAGAAGGCTTTGTTGGGTTCTGGGGAGGATCCATCCCTCCACCCGACCTGTTGCCACTGATCTTCAGTCCTTGTCAATGTTCTTGAGTCATGTGACATACCTCCACCCTACCATGGCTGTGTATATGCACCCTAGGCCCTAACCCCTCATTCACTATATAGCGCTGCACTACATAGCACTCTATATAGTTCCCTCAATTTTGTGATTCGGACACAAAGCTCACTACTTTTTCCCTGTCGCCCGTCACGTGACTGCCAGCTGTAACTATGGCGACCACAACAGACTTGAAAGTTACGTTTCAAATCTAATCTAATTTCGAGTTTTAAATGTATTACTTACTTATTTTGCATTTTTATTGTTGCTTTGTATCATATTTATTCAGTAGAAATTGGATAAAAATGATGCTTTATAGTTTTTTTGTTACACGTTTTTGATGTCCGTATCATTTCCACCATTAGAAGCTCTGCTCCGCAATACATTGTGGTCTATATTGACCCGTCTAGTGACCATTGATGCTCACCACTTGATGCATTGTGGGTCATTTTGAGTGCACTACTTTTTTCCCAAAGTACATTTGGACACCCTTACAAAATGGCGTGAGCACTATATAGGGCACTATGTAGGGCATAGGGTGCACATTCAGACACAGCCCATGTTTCCCTTCTTTAAGTATGGCTTCTTGGCAGCCTCGTTTCCATGGATACCTTCTATGATGAGGCCCTAACCAACAGTAGATGGATCACCTGAAGGCTCAGGTGCATCTCTCAGGTCCTGTGTCAGAATTTCTTCCTATTTCTCCAGAGCAACGCTTTCAGATCATGTTAATGTTGTAGATAGCTTTTGGTCATGACTGTTATTCTTTTGTCCTCCACGTGTCCAGTTTCTATTCATCATGCTAAGACATGCCAGGTGTTCAGCTAACAGCTCTGGGAATCACCTTTTTGCAGCGAAAATATTATTTTCAGTCCATCACACTTCTGATTCTTTTCTTGATAAAAGTAAAGAAATTAGATTAAATTAGCCTGAGAATCCCTTTTGTGTCAACACAATACTGGTTCACGCCTTAAGTTGGGTTTTTTATGCTTGAATGAGTCATAGGTCAGTGTTAAGAGACTCTAGGATCAAACAAAATAAAACCACCTATTCTCCTGATATTGATCAGCTATAAGAACAGGACTGAAGATTAAAAAATCCAAAGAAAAACCTTCAGAAAGCTGGAGAGCTGTTTTCCAAGACCACTTAAAAGGATTGCAAGAAAGTTGGACTCCTTGGCAGCAAAACAGAAAGAAATTAGATGTGGTCCGAGACTCGCAGAACTGTAGATGTTTGGAAATGTTATCAGGGCTTCTGCACAAAATAATTTGTACAATTCTAAAGCCTTTCACCACAGAAACTGGGCAAATTATTTTCCCTCAGACCCACAGAGGTTTTTCAGATTTCATTAATCCTTTTAACTGTGCAGCATGAGCTGGAATGTTTCTCCTGCTGCACAGGGAGACATTAGTCTCATTTCAACACAAGAGATGGCAGGACGGCTGATTGTCATTTGTTTCTGTGCTACAGGACCTTAAACACGTATCTTTTTCTGGCTGGATTAGACAATTTGAGCAAAAATACATGAATACACCAACCAGCTGTGTGTGCACATTTGCAGCCTCGTGGGATTTTCCAAAAGTTCTTTCCCAGACATGGAGACATCTCCTGCTGTAGCACAGTAGGTACCATGCTCATCCCTTCATGAGCAGGACCTCCACTGTTGTCCTAACCTCCCATTACACACCATCAATCTGTCACCGTCACAGCCATGTTACTATAAGGTCTGCTCCACTGGAGTCAAGCCTCTAATTATACACCCCGTCTCCTCCCACTGGACCACATACTGTACACGGCGCTATCCAGCCACATGGCACTAGGTCTGCAAACTATGTCATCTCCTTATCTTCCTTTCTCTGAGTGCTAACGTATCCTTTCAATTCCCAAAAGTCCACTCAGAACTGCACAAAGGAGCAGCCACAATGCAATTTAACACCCCTCCCAACAAGCTAATGACACAGCTGTTGAAAGACGCAGCATTAGCATGAGCGCCGTTGCTGCGTTTGGGTCAGGAGGTGAGGATATGAAGCCCAGACCTGGTTAAACAGAACAACTCTCCTTCTATATATATTCTTCCATTTGCAGCATTTCTTGACCAGTGGGAATCGACACAGCAGGCCTGAAATGATTAGTGGCTTTAGTCATTTTCATCCCACCACATGTGTGTTAGCGTGTTTGTTTGTGCCTGAGTGTAAGCAGTAAAATAGAAACGGGGCACCGGGCAAATCATCCTGTGGGTGGAGGAAACTTAGAAGCAGTCCGATGATGACATGGCCTTTGGTCGCGCTGTTGACAGTTGCTAAGCTGGAAAGATGTTATTTTGGCTTTTTGCATGAGGACGAAATTGCTACAACACGTGTTTCCCTGATATCAGCATAAGATTTTCAGATGTTTGTGTTTGAAGCTTTGTTGCTGAGTCTATGCGAGCATCTGAACCCAGGAGCCTTTCACCTCTGTTTCACCCCAATCGTTGCATAGTTTAAGGAGCTGAACGTACAATCTGCTTTAATGCTGATGATTAGACAAGAGTTTGCCATTCTAAACACAGTGAGTCATGTTCATTAGAAGTGAGGTCAGGGCTCTAAAAAATACCAGTTGACGATCAGCTCCCCTGTCACAGGCTGCGGTCTTCCTCATCCAACATTTGTGGGAACTCTGGGATCTCTAACTGATATTTCTGTTGCTTTGATTACATTTCAGAAATACTAAATGTTCTCATTTATTTCTTTTGGTCACATTTTATATCCTATGATCTTATAGTGCAAGTGAAAAGTAGTCAAACTGTAAAGTTGTGTCACGGACTTGGACGCACTGGAGGCCAAGGGATTCAGTTAAACAGTGCAGTGCATATTGTCTTACTGCTCTGTGTTCTCTGACATGTCACACAGGCATGTAATAGGCCATAAATCATCATTAGCAGCTAATATCTGAGCTCTGACCCGGGTTCTGTCTGTTTAGTCAGTGTTGGATGCGGACTGTGTAACAGTACACACTAAATGTGGACCACACAGGGAAGGATGAGAACATCCAGATACAAACTTATCTTTGTTGTGAGTGCTTTCACCTAGACTTTACCAGAAATCTGTGTTTACAATGTGTGTGTTTTTAATTATCTTTCTTTTACGGGTGGATTAATGGTCCTGAAACATTTTGGGAGCAAGGAGGTTCTTTCCCATCTGTTTTATTAAATAATTATTTTTTATGTATGTAGACGTTTTCTCAACATGACAAGCCTACAGAAGGATGCTGCTTATTGCTGAATGGGCTCCAGTTTCCCTGCGATTCTGAATTAGACTAAGCCGTATAGAAAATGGATACATGGATGCATACGTTCTGTGTATGACCATCCCAAGCAACACACCACCAACAGTTAAACGGCAATAAACTGAATGAAGGCCCTTAAAGCTGCTGACATTATCATTTGAACTGATCTGGCAAATGAATGCTTTATCTGCAGCCAAAGCACACAGACATATTAGAGTGTGTCATTATAAATGAAACAAATAAACAGCCAAGTGTCAGGCATAATGTTGGAAAAAACATTAGAACATTGTTCTAAAGGTCTTCTAGTTTGCTCAGACTGGACTCTTCAGACTTAATGTTCCAGGCTGAAGCGTGTTGACATGAGTTTGACCATTTAACATGCTAGCTGACATTTACTTCAAATGTCAAGGACAGTCATGAATGGATGGTGGCCATCAGTGGCCAAAATCCTTCCAGACATAAACACGTTTTCTGTGTTAGTGGATCCAATAGCCTCGTGCAGTGATGACTCCACTATGGGTATCTACGTTTATTACTGTTTAGGGTGTTATTTATTCCAAACAGTGCTTGGACACTTTGCAACCTGAGCGAGGACAGCAGTTTTAATGCTTGGAGGGTTCTTACTTTACTCAGAGTTGTTTATCCATTTAGAGACAACATAGTAAAAATGGTGACAGAAATATGGCAGCTGCCATGTGTGTGGACACACAGCAAATGAATTTAAATGACTCATTCTAAAATAATAAAAACTTAAGTTGTTTTTGTAAACTGGGTCAATAAAAACATTGATCTGGGTTTTTTTAAGGTGCACATTCAACTCCTTACAATCTGGCCATTTCCAGCTAAAATGGGGTGTATGGATAAAATACTGGTGGTGGACAAACTGTTTTACTGGACTTACTTTTACTGGACCCTTGCTGATAAAATGGAGCAGTTTGGTTGCTGCATTGTCTGCTGCTGGAGCACAGTAGGGCTTCAGAGAGCATTTGCAACTGGTCTGAAATAAGCATTTAATATGTCTACGGTGTTGGCTGCAGCCTAGAATGGTGAACATCATGAGTTTTAGCTTTTCAACAACATAGAATGTGTAAGTACGGAAAAGGGAGTCCTGCCAACTGGACACCTGGTCCAACAGATTTGGATCTAATTGCTTTTTGCATTAAGCTCTGATGTGTAAACCCGAGCCATGCTGACTGTATAAGTGCACTGGTATGTAAATATTTCAGGTACTAAAACTCAACAACGGTTCTTTTCTGACACTTAAGTGTCATATCTGTGCAACTTCAACAACTCCTCCTCAAACTGTGGAGTTTTTCCTCTTCGTGTGACCCCAGTCTGACTCCACGGTGCTGAGATCAGGACTCTGACGGGTCAGACAGTCAGCTTCTTTTTCTTCTTCAAGACTTTGGCTTGGGTTTGGCCCAAACTCCTGCTGCAGAGTAACTTGATCAGACTCCTCCATGTTGGTGTTATATGATGGATAAGAACCATTTAACATCTATACAATTTATGAACAGACGAGTAGATTCCCAGGACCAGGCGATGCATTAGGCGCAGACAAGTGTGAGAGGAGTGTATGGGAAAGCGCATGACATGTGCTGCTGTCAGCGTAATCGGCCAGCAGCAGAGTGCTTCATTGCCCTCTGCGTGGAGCCAGTTTTCCCTCAGGAAGCAAAGTGACTCAGTTGTGGTTTGACATTGTTTTTGAGTGCATAACGTGTGTGAGTGTGTGTGTGAACAGAGGATAAGGGAGGATACAGAGTAAGAAGCGTCTGCATGCACGTTGCGTGCTTACATTCCTGTGTATATCTATTTGAGTTTTGTGTGTTCAAAGATGTCTCAGCTCCAGGACTGACATGCTTTTCTCAGGTCAGTCTGAGGTTTTCTGGTGTCCTAAAATACACTTACCTCTCATTCTTTTCTGTGGTTCATGTTTTATGACTATTGGTACAGACTTCACGCCACTACGCCTCAAATGTAAAGTGTAAGAGGAACATGCAGGGTGTTGTGAAAGCCAAAACACTCCCAGACAGCACACCACCGTCCTCCTGGATGAGGAAATGGCCTTTTGCTGCGTGCATGTAAAGCCGAAGTCAGCCAACAATAACCCAATGGCTAACGATGCAGATAGTTCTGCTTTCATGTGCTGATGTTTTGAAATATCATTTTGTGAGTGTTTTTTGCCTCTATTACAAAAAGAGGTGTCTGAATTTCTGCCCGCGTTTCTGCCCACTTCACCGGGACGAGTTTTCATCTGAAGTCACTACCCTTCTGAGACAGTCCCGCTGCATGTCATGCAGAAAGCCCTGTGGATTATCCAGGACATCGCTTTTGGGAAGGACCACTGCTGCTGGAGGTGTAACTGTCCTGTAGTGTCTTAAGGTGTCTTCAGTAACTCTTGTCCCAGGCAAATTTTTAGAATGTTTGTGGCTTTTCTCAAGCAGAATAAAAAACAGGGATTAAAAAAAAATTGCATATTTTTTATAAGGTAAGCAATGTTAAAAGCATTTTCCATGCTTGAGTAAATATATATAATTCTACTCCACTTCTGGTTATTACCTCCAACAAGCAGGTTATGTTTTTCTGGCGTTTGTTGTTTTGTTTGTGTACAAAATAACTTAAAACTTATTGGTGGATTTTGGTAAAATTTTCAAGGAACGATGATAATGGGGGAAATCATTAGCTGAAAACGGTTTACACCCAATAAATTTTCAACTAATGATAACTGATACCAACTTCATTCCAAAGCCTGGGGCTATGTTTTTATGGTCAATGAATCTAATAGAGTAGATAAAATCCATGTAGGACAGTTATTTCAGTGGGAATCGTAAGGGAGACCGGTCATGCTTGGTTTGCGCTCTCCGAGTGCTTTTCTAGCGATCTTATAATCTCAAAGTTAAATGGCATTTATAAACTATTAACCATTCAAACTCGTTGTTATTGACTAGTTGCTATGGTAACATACAGAAGCTGCTGCTTGAAGGAGTACTGCTGAGCTTTGGCGGATTTCCATATATTTGCACCCCCTAACAACAGCATCCTTCTTGTTTCTTCTCTGAGCTCTCTTTAGCCAGTAAAAGTCACTCTGATGTTGAATCTTTTTTTTTCTTGCTCTGTAACTTTCTCTTTTTCTCTGCTAATGTTCTTCTGTCTTTCTCTGATGAATCCGTTAGTATAAGTAACACAGAAACAGAGATTTAAGGTTGGATAGTTTTGTAGACTTGCACATAGGTCTGAATGCGTCATTAACCAACATTGTGCTGGGATTTTATAAGGACATATGGCCTAATTTTATAGACCAAACTGTTGATCAGGGACATAGCTAAAGTTCTGCTGCAGGAATATGCTGCTTTAGAAAAATGATGTGTTTGACTTAATAATAAATATAATCAAACCAGTTAAAGATCTGCTTTTATTGCATGTTGGGAGGCTTTTACTCCACCTGACATCAAAATGAAACCAGTAAACAATAATTAGGCGTAGAAGTGAACTATTTTGATTTAGCTTCTTTGCATATTTAATCTGTTTTTCGAGGGGTAGGGGGATCCCACCTCCCACTGTTGAGGGGAACAGTGGTTTGTCTGGCAGGAAAATAAAGCAAATGTGTGACTTGAACAGCATTGATCACTCATGAGCTCAAATTGTAGCTCAGTGTTGAATAGTCTTTCAAAGAAGACATTTCCAGAGCTATAAAAAACAAATGGAGAAGCTTCCCAACATATCAAGATGTTTTATGCATTTTAAACCGATATTTAATATCCTCCAGAGCTTTATAGCTGTGTGACTGTTGGGGTGTATCTGAAGTAGACATTTTCAGTGTGATTTTCACCCAGAAGTTTTGGGGTTTGTGTTTGTAACACTACAGAATGAGGTGACCTCATTCTGACTGCGAACCACCCTCTGGGAATCCCCCAACTCTTAGTCTCACAAATGTTTGTTGGCCACTGCATCCACACATGTGTGTTAGTGTGTGTGCTAGCAACTCAGTCATATGTTGAGGTAATAGCCATCCTCAGGGGACAGCTCATCCTCAGAAGTAACTGCTGGGTGGTCCTTTAGGCTTGAAGGTGCAAAAAAGCAGGAAGTTGCAAGGAAACTTCCAACCTGAAGCTAATTCCCTGAACAGGCTCCAGTGTTTACGTTAGGAATATGCTGGAAAAGCTGAGCTGCAACGGTTTTTACAGCTGCGAGGCCTGATGTTAATGTTTTTAGGTAATGAATGCAAGTTCTGTCTAAATAAATTCCACTTTTATTTGAACCTCCTGGAGTCCGTTTATCACACCGTTGTGAGGATGCTTGTGCACAGAAGTGGCTAACCGAGGGAAATGTAAGCCATAAGCATGAGAGCGAACAGGCCGTTTTCCTTCCTGTGATTTATCTCCATTCAAGAACAACATTATACCAGCGCTGGTGACCAGACAGGAAAGGATCCTTCCCTCTGATGGGAGATAAGTGGGTGTTTTGTGTGTCAACCTGTGTGCTGGTGCTGCACATGTGCGCTAAACATGTGTTTACTTTGTGCATTTTGGATGCAGTTCAGGGTAAAAACCACTCCACTTTGAAGTTCTTGGAAAGAATCTGTTTCCTCCTGCACCTGCCCCCATCCTCCCCCAGCTGGACCAAACCTCCCTTGTCTTGAAACGAGCAGTGACTTCTCGTAGGGAAAGGGACTGGTCTCATACCTACAGGCTAAAGTAGGTCATTCGTCAGGGTTAAAATGACTCACATGAGCCTTTTTTCAGAGTCTGTAACAGTTGTGGTTGAGGTTAGACTAAAATTACAAGGTTTAAGTTATGCAAAATTGTCATCAGGAAAAAATACCTGACTGGCACAAGGACAGTAGACACAAGGCAGCAGTTCTTATTTTAGACATTTGCAGTGATCGTATTACTACAACTCAAACCCACAAAAACAGCTTTTAGGCAAATAGCAAAAGCAGAAATAAGATGCAAAGATGCGACTGACATACCTGTATTTTTAAGCTGATGTTTGCAAACTTTCTGTTTCTTCGACATTGCGGACACTCAGTTTTAATTGTTAGTTGCATTTCATTGCATTGTTAGTATTAAATGCAGGTGCAATCAGGAATTTGCTATCTGATTCCCTTCCCAGTAACGTGAACAGAAGTGTGTCTCAGAGTTTCTCATAGTCTCACCTCAGCATACCAAAACACAGAAAAGCTTCAGGTTTGTAAGTTATTATTTGGGAAAAAGCTCAGTTATAGACATACCCCCCCCCCCCCCTCTCTTCTCATCATGATGTGGTGGAATGTTATCATCATGGACGTAGTGCAACACTCTCATCATGATGTGTTGGAACATTCTCATCATGAATGAGGTGAAACATTCTCATCATGGATGTGTGGAATGTTCTCATTAAAGATGTGTGGAACATTCTCATCATTGATGTGGCAGAACATTCTCATTACAAATAAGGTGGAACTTTCTCATGACATTGTCTTATGTCATCATTATGTGGTGGAACGTTGTCAACGTGGATGATGTGGAAAATTCTCATCATGGATGTGGCGGAACGTTCTCATCATCATATGGTAGAACTCTCATCGTGGATGTTGGTGGAACATTCTCATGATGATGTGGTGGAATGTTTTCATCATGGATGTGGTGCAACATTCTTATCATTGATGTCTGGAATGTTATCATCAAGGATGAGGTAGAACATTTACATCATGATGTGCTGGAACATTCTCATCATGAATGAGGTGGAACATTCTCATCATGGATGTAGTGCAACATTCTCATCATGACGTGGTGAAACATTCTCATCATAGATGTGTGGAATGTTCTTATCATGAATGATGTGAGACATTCTCATCATGATGTGGTGGAACATTCTCATCATGGTGTGCAGGCTACAAATCTGCAGCAACTATTTGATGCTTCATGTCAATATCAAGCAAACTATTTAATTTCTAGTTTTATATCTGTGATCTTTAGTAATATAATTTCATTAAATTCGGAAGCAAAATGACTTTATTACAACCTGCCATCTTACTCAAACAAACTGTACTGAAATAAATAAAGAGATAGTTTGATTCAGTGCAGCTGGAATTTACATGAACCAGGAAACAGCCCTGGGGTGTTTATGTGGGGAAGTAGCATAATTTCAATATACATCTTTTCAAGCAGGACCAAATAAACTGCATTTCATTCTTCAGTTGTCTCACTTTACCATAAATGAGATGAAATATGAGAAAAACTCAATCACTATATCAGTCAAATGGTAGACCAGCAGCATGTCCAAGTACAATCCTAAACATAAAGCATGCTTACTACTGTTAATGTTTTCCCCCTTTTACTTCTGCTGCCTGTTTCCATCAAAGTGCTCCAACATATAATCTGCATCAATGAAATGATTAAGTTTGTGGCCAAAAGTCGTGATATTTGTTAAAAATCTGAAGCAATCTCATGTAGTCTGTGGGCCTTTGCATTCACTCCCAGCCCCCTCCTAAATAATAAAGTCACGCTACCTTCTGCTTTGGCCCCGAAAACAGACAAAGTTGTTTTCAACTTTCTGCAAGAGTGACTAATGCCATCACTTCCATGAGGACAGCCATAAACAAAGAAGCCCAATATGGAAAGTTTCCCTTACAAACACTAATAAATCAGCTTCCATAACCCTGCAACTCACATAAAACACACACAAAACAACATTCTGGCCTTTTGTAATAGATAGGTTGGCTAATAGGAAATACTTTCCTGAGTACAAGTCCTTCTGCATTAATCCATGAAATAAATCTGAATGGATTTTCATCCAGATAACTCAGTAGACCTACTTGTTAGAACAGGACACAACCCCAAAGCTGTTTCCACTTGGGCTTATTGTAATGTCCGAAAGAGCTTCACACACCCCGAGCAGACATCATCCGATACCTTCCCACACCATCATATCGTCAGCTCGCAGACAGCGCTGAACTGTATTGATTAGGCGACGGAGTGGTGGTGTCTCCCAACCTCTCTCCCACACAGCTACACTCACAGTAAAGTCATTTCCAGGATTTTCCGGCTCATTCAATAGTGATACACTCGAAAAGGTGCCAAGATTAAGTAAAACAAATGTACTTTCTATTACTTTCCTTGTCACTGATATAAATGAAGCCTTGATACAACCCTTCCCCACCCAGCTTTAACCTTTACTCACACTTGAGCTTTAATGTTGTTGGATAAAAAGTACAAACAAAATTCCTGTTGAGACCATCCTTCTTAACTACTTCATCAAATTCAGGGTCTCTGGTAGCTGGAGCCTTTATCAGCAGTTATCAGTCGAGAGGCAGGGTACACCCTGGACAGTTTGCCAGTCCATCACAGTCCTGATGAGACCAAAACTAATACATTTAAATGACAAACTACAATGTGGATCATGTTGGGTATTATTTTTTTAGGGTTTTTATATATTGTAGGTAACAATACGTAGGTATTGTAGCTAACGAAGATATGTTGACTTAATTCATTTTTCCTAAAACATTAAAAAAAAATTTATAAAATAGTTGAAAAAAGGAAATAATTGAAAAACATTGACATTTCTGTTCTGATGTATTTGTGGTGTATTAGTGCAGGAGGTTAGCTTAGAAATTGACTGTAGAGCTAAGCTTCACCTGCTAGCATTGACTATGCTAGCTATCTTCTTATGCTATGCTGTTTTTGTTTTGATTAAAGGGGGGAGACTCTTGTTTTTCCACTTACTCTTTTTTAAACTTTTAATTTTTAGCTTTTCTGCTGAATGTAGCATTTTTGTTGCGTTATTCACTAACTTTTACTCTTCTTTGTGCTGTTTGCCAACACTGTTTCTTCTCTCCCAGCTAACTAGACACCACAATGCCTCATGTCCCCATCCGGTGGTACAACCTGGTATTACAGTAAAAAGAGATCTGTTCCCAGATTATTTCAGCTGTGTAGGATATTTTTATATTTTCTTTTATTAGATAGTTTCTTTCTGAATCCTGTTGATAGCTGCTGTTAGACTTTGTGCTATATGTTCAGAAGGTACCTTTGACAGGAATATATCCAGGTTTCCAGTGTTCTATTGCCCAGGATAGGGATGCGAGAAAAATCTCTGGTTAAAACAAATCAGTATCTTTTGGGCTACATGCAGACACGTCCCCAAACCTTATATCACTGCCATGGTCAAACCTTTTTGGTTTTGCAGGGGTAAAATGTCCCTTTGCTTTTGGATGTCAACATATGTCATCAAGCCCTTCATGCAAGGCGATTGGGTCTATTTGGATTGTTAGAAGTTACATTCTTAAATTCCTAAAAAGCTGCACCGTATCCCAGTAAAACATGTTTTTTATATTAATTGTAAAATCTCTTTTACCCCATATGTTAAAAAAAAAGGTGATCAGTGCATCGTTTACATTCAATTCAGCTTTATTTGTATAACGTCAATTCGCAACATCTCATGGTCGTTTACAGATACAATTAAGCCGACCCAATTAATTGTGATCCTATTACAAAAAATCCATATTAATAAATTTAGAATAACAGTGTTTAAACAAGTTAATGCCCACATCGCATTGCATTCAGACGAAGGCTTTGTTCTGCTGTATTACTGTGCATACTAACGTATCAGTTTAATGCAGAGGTTCTTACTTCTTTTCGATAGGATTCCTTAAGTTTGCCAATTATACTAGAAGAAATCACATAAGCAACAGCTGAAACTGCTTCACATCAACCAGTTACAAGATGTCCATTACTCCACTCAGTCTTTCAACAGCCCCAATCAAACCAGTGATAAATGCATGAACAGAAATGATGGGATATAAGGATATTAATATTTTCTTACACCTAATTTTCTAGCAAACGGAAACATAGCATCACTAACATCTTAGGTTAACGGACTTTTCAGTGCAGAGATGTTGTGTCCCTTGTTGATCTCTGGAGAAAAGACACTGGTTTAGATGACATCAACAGTAAACATGACTTCATGCTCAATTAGAAGGGGATTTTCAGCCCCTCTTGTGGACAGCACCACCCATTGTTCTCACTAGTCTCGGTCAGGTGATAATCATCTCTGCTGTCCAGTTTGGCAGTTTTGGAACTGACATTTACAGCCCTGACAGCAACTCCAAGCCAACTGGCCTACTGGAAACCATCACCCACACGAAATTTCTTAATGCAGCTCGGAAACACACGTTTGATGAACACATAACAGAAAAATGTCTAGCGAAATTTTAATCTCCAATTTTGCTGTTGTGTTTCACTTTAATTCTAAAATAAACAACAAAATCTTAAATCAGGTCTAGCTTTTTTTTCCCCTGAAGCGCACACTGATTTAATTAAAAGCATCAAATCTGATCTGAAGTTTATGAGTCATGAAGCAATGACCGTCAACCAAATATCGAGAAAACAAACATCAATTCAGGGTAAAAAACCAACGTGACTCACCAGTGCATCCAGACAGATAAAAGACACCAAACACCCAGTGATTAACAGCGTAATGAGAAACAGATTAGAAGAAACACAGACTGTTCTGGTTCAACTGAATGCTGTTGTGTTTTAGCCTCCAGACCTTTTTTTTGTTACTTTTGTCCAGCAAAGTGCTGCAATTAATCTGCTTCTAGCACCTGGGCAGCCATCAAACCTATGAATCTGGTTTAATATCTAAAGTTGGGGTCATATATATGGCCCAGGGGCCAAATCTGGACCAGCATTGGGACCAATCTGGCCTGCAGGACCAATCTGATAAACATGAAAATGACTTTAAAACACATTTTCTGCCATTCTTTAAAAAGAGTTACTAATGTTCAGCATTCATTATTCTTATTTTTTATATGCCAAACACTTCCCAGGCCAGGGAATAACTTGTTTTTCATCTATATCTTTCTTACATAACAGCTGACTTCAGTTTGTATTATTCATTGTGACAGGTACATCTAAACGTGCGTTACTTCCAGAACTTTGTTGACATTTCTGGTTGCTAGCTACCTGCTAGCTACAGCTACTTTAGCTTATATAGCATGATGCTATATAAGAACATGGTCTCTGGTGTTTTATGAGGACATTTTTACAGCAGTGCTGAGAGCGAAAGACAATCAACGCTGTTGCCACTGACACTAAAACAGTGTCCTTGTAAGCCGGCGCGATGAGCAGGACGAGGCATGTCGGTTCACGTGCTCACCATTAATTCATGCATACATATTGATAATGTATTTCTGTGAACTCAAACAGGGTAAATCAGGTGTGACTATTATGCTGATATTTTTTTGGTTTTGCCAACATGAGCTCATATTTCACTGAATATGAGCTCTGAAATAAAACGAGTTTGTCACGCTTCATCTAAAGTTTCAATTGCAACATGAATAAAAACACTTTTTCTAATAAAGATATATATGAATCAACTGAGTGATGAAATGAGCAGCGCGTAGGCCTGCTTGTAGTCCCCGTTGCACTGGGTAAGGATCTCCTCCAGGAAGTCTTTGGAGCAGTCTGAAAAGCTGTTCATCAGTTTCATCAAGTCCCAGTTGTAGTCAGGGTCTGGGTCTGGAAAGCAGAGGAATGAAACAAATGATCTCCAGAGTTCTTCTTTTTTCTAATTCCTCCCGCAAAGCTACTAATAAACACGCACATTCACCATCTCCATGTTGCTGGTCTTCTGTACTTATTGCTTTTTTAATTGTTTTAATTGTTCCTCTACAATCGTCTGCAGCTGTTTTGAAGAACACTTTTTAAATAAAATGTATTATTATTATACCTAACAAAATGTAATAAACTAAACCTTTTTAGGGACATTTACCATTTAACATGCAATATGTTAACAGTTTACAGATTAATCTTGTGCTTTCTGGTTTAACAGTAATTGAATCACTATTCGGTAGTTTTTACCATAAACTGATGCAAAATGTCTCAGAAAAAGTTGGATCTTATGATCTTTCCTCAGCTAAATGATAAAGAAAATGCTAAAACTTTTTTTTTTTTGCTGCTTTAACATATTTTCTGAATGGTTCTTGTGTCAGCTCTCCAACAGGAAGAGAGCAGCGTTGGTAAATAAGCCATCCATCCGTCGCCTAAGGCAGTGTGTCAGACAGGTGACAGGATGGAAAAACAGCATCTTCACGCTGGTGAAACAGGCTGAGTTTGCCATATGTTATGGGATTGCGACATGCTGAACTTCACCCACAATGGCAGGATTATTGTTTGGAATATTTCTTTGTATTTTGGCTTCAATTCTGGACTCGTGAAGTCGCCTTGCTGTGGCGAGCGTTTTCATGGCAGCGATGGTGAGGTAGCGAAAGCTGCCTGATTAATGGCTTTCATATTATTAGATTATTATTGTACATGGAATAATCTTTCTTAGAAGTTAAATCCTTGCACTCTGTTAATACCCCACAAAAACAGGTGAATGTGTGTCTGCATTTTCATTTTCCAACATGATGCTCTGGTTTCATAAACAGCAAGATGGTGTGAAACAGACTGCTTTAATAAACAAACCCACAACTTTGTTCTCTGCTTTGCTTATTAAGTCCTGATTCCCCCAAAGAGGAGGGCTCCTTGTCCATTGTGCATGGATAAGGTACCATTTATCTCCTCAGGATGAGCAATAACGCTCATCCAGCAATAATAATAATAATACATTTTATTTAATAGCGCCTTTCAGGACACCCAAGGACACTTTACAATAAAACAAATAAAACAAAGATAGATACAATAAAAATGCTACAATAAAAACAAGATAGACAAAATAAAAGGCAATAATAATTAATAACTACTTAAAAAACCTGGTGGACATACGGATAAATGTTAGACATTATATTCAGTTTTGAACAGATGGGTTTTGAGTGTGGATTTGAAGAGGATAAAGCTGTCGATGTTCCTGATGTCTGGGGGAAGGGACTTCCAGAGTCGGGGAGCAGAGCGACTGAATGCTCTGCTCCCCATGGTACGAAACGGGGAGAGGGAACGGTGAGATGGATGGAGGAGTGGGAGTGGGAGTGGCGATGTCAATGAGGTCAATGAGGTCAGAAAGGATGGGGGGTGGGGGGTTGCTTGTAGATGGCCTTGTAGGTATGCAGAAGGATTTTGAAGGTAGGTCTGAATTTAATTGGAAGCCAGTGAAGCTGCTGAAGAACAGGGGTGTTGTGGTGGAAAGCGGGGGTCCTGGTGATGACGCGGGCTGCTGAGTTCTGGACCAGTTGGAGTTTATGTAAGAGTTTGTGGGGGACACCAAAGAGGAGAGAGTTGCAGTAGTCGAGGCGGGAGGTTATAAGACTGTGAACCCGGATTGCAACAATGTGGGGGGGTGAGAGAGGGACGGAGACAGTTGATGGAGCATAGATGAAAGTAAGCAGCCTGGACCGTATTATTAACATAGGCATGAAAAAAAAAGGAGCTATCGAGGATGACACCCAGACTCTTAACCTGAGAGGAGGGGGAGATTGTTTCGTTGTCGATAGTTACAGAAAAAATGTTAGTTCTGGAGATTGCAGATTTAGTGCCGACAAGAAGAATTTCAGTTTTATTTCTGTTAAGTTTGAGGAAGTTGGAAGAGAACCTTCTTTTTTTTCTGAAAGGCAGGAAGGTGGGAGAGAGGAGTCGGGCTTACTAGAAATATAAAGCTGGGTGTCATCCGCAAAGCAATTAAACTTTATATTAAATTTGCGTAAGATGTTGCCAAGTGGGAGGAGATAAATCCTAAAGAGGAGGGGCTCCAGGACAGAGCCCTGGGGCACACCTGAAGTGACTGGGGAGGGACGTGAGTTGAAGAATTTTAACTGGATGAACTAAGTACGGCCAGTGAGATAAGAATGAAACCAGTGGAGGGGGGTGTGAGAGATGCCTAATGTGGAGAGTCTACTTAGGAGAATGAGATGTGAGATGGTGTCAAAGGCGCCACTCAGATCCAGGAGGATGAGGATGGAGACAAAACCAGTATCAGCAGCCATGAGGAGGTCATTGGTGATCTTGATGAGGGCTGTTTCGGTGCTACGGTGGGGACGGAAGCCGGACTGGAACTGTTCATACAGGCTGTTACGGGTGAGATGGAGCGGAGAATTTTGGAAATGAAGGGTAGATGAGAGATGGGGGGGAGGTTATTGAAATCATTCGGGTCTGAACCGGCTTTTTTCAGTATATGACTGACTGCTGCAGATTTGAAGAGGGTGAGAATAATTCCAGTCGACAGTGAAGAGTGAATAATGGCCGAGATGAGCTGAAATGAGTAGGCAGAGAGGGAAGACAGGATTTAACTAAAACTGTGGGGAGGGGGGCTAGTTGACAAGTGGATGATTTGGACGTGGTGATGAAACTAGAGATTTCAGAGGGACGAGGGAGTTCAAAGGTGGAGAAAGGATGGCAGGGTTGGAGAAGTTCAGCGGGAGGAGGGGAAGGAGTGGAAGGGCCAAGATGCTGATGGAAGTTTATGACCTTATCATTAAAAAACTCGAGAAGAGAGTTGCAGTAATCTGTAAAGTACAGGTGGGCGGGTAGGGAATCAGGGGGCTGCATGATGGCGTTAAGTATGGAAAATAAGGTCTTGGTGATGATGAGTGTAGAGTAGTAATGAGATTTAGCATGGGAGATGGAGTCCTTATAAAGAGACAACTGTGTGGTGTACATGTCTTTATGAATAGTGAGACCAGTTTTCCTGAAAAGTCTTTCAAGTTGTCTAGTTTTGGACTTCATGGAGCGGAGGGCTAGAGTGAACCATGGAGCAGACCGGGTAAAGAACAGCACGGGTTTTTACAGGAGCAAGTGAGTTGAGAATAGCTGAGAGACTGGTATTGTAATGGGTGACCAGATCATCAGGGTCAGAAGAGGGGTCCAGTGAAATGGTGGCTATCATGGAGGAGAGAGACTCAATGTTTATGTCTTTAATGTTACAGAACGTAATGGCCCGAATTGGCTTCGTGATGAAGAGATGGAGGGGAACAGTAAATGAAACAAGGTAATGGTCCGTAAAATGGAGCAGATCAGCTGTACAGTTGGAGGGTGTAAGACCAGAACAGCAGATTAAATCTAAGCACTGTGTTTGGATGGAAGCCAAAACTGTCCAGAGATGAGATTAAATCCTTGGTGAGGGGGAGAGCAGTATTGTACATATGAATGTTTAGGTCACCGAGCAGAAGGACAGTAGGTGAGAGACTGGAGAGGTGAGACAGAAGAGTTGAGAAGTCATTTAGAAAATCACTGTTGTACTTAGGGGGGCGGTAAACAGTAGCAATGATTGGCGAGAATGGGTCCGGGTATTTGACATGCAAGGCATTCTACACTGTTGATGTGGTGAACTGACACTGGGAGGACTTTAATGTTCTCGCGATGCAATATCGCAAGAACATTAAGACATCATAAACAGCATAAAAAGCAAGTAGTTGACTGGAGAGCAGCGGCAGCCATATATGCCAGTGTTCACTCTCCTGATCTTCCCACTCTTGCCCTTCTAGTATAATCTGTCATCAGTGGTCTGGTTGGAGGAATTTCATTCCTGGAAAAGTGAACTTCTGACATTTCTACAGGAATGCTTCATCAGAGTGAGAACGACAGCTTCCCTCTGCACTTCTACAGCTTCCAGTGGATTCTGGACTGCGACGATTAATCAAAGTTAAAAATGGATATTTTTCACTGGAATTTTAAAATCTTATTCATATTTATGCATTTTATTCAAATTTGTGGCTCATTTAAGTAAACAAGAATAAAACGCTTGCAGATTTGATGTGTTTTATAGTTTTCAGTCTAAATTATGTCAATATTTAACTATGATATGTGGGAATACAGTTAATAATCCATAAATTTTAACTCGTTGGCTGCCAAATACACCTTAAGGTCTTTTGCTGCTTCTATATATGGAAAACCCATTTGGGTGTGTGCACGTGTCAGAACGTCCCCTAAACGGGCTCAGAGTTCACACACCAAAGACGGTCAGACTGGTCCTCCACATCTGCAGACACGGTATGGCTCCTCATCGCGGTAGGTGGGGGTGTAAGCGGCTTGAAATAGCACCGTCAGTCAAAGCCAGGTAATTCTTAAAGGTGAGTCGTGAGTCTAGCCGGGTTTCGGCGCTCCACAGAAATTCCCTCAAAAAGACACTCATCAACTCGCATTGCGTGTTTACGCTGAGGCATGATGCTCTCACTCTCTGTCTGCTCTGCAAATTCACACACATCTGATGGATATTTTTGGCTAAATTACAGTTTGAAAAGGCAGAAAAGTAAAAAGCAGCATTCTTACTCATACGTACTGACACACGCACCTTTCCCATAAACTCCAAACGCCTGGAGCGATTGGAGGGTCACTGCGTACCACGCATAACTTCCTGCCTGCATCTCTGAAGCGTTTTAAGCCTTTGATTTAACATAGACTAAACAGACAATCAGAAGGGATGAGGAGGGCAACTCTCCTCACATATGAGTTAAATCAGGTTTATTGGTGTTGAGCCAGATTTTTTTTAAAGCATGAGAAACGGAAGATCTGTGGTTTATTCTGAACCTGCTCACCAGTTTCCTCTGTCCACTGCTCTGGACCTGGCTTCAGGTGAGTCAGCGGGGCTTGTCCGGTCGTCGTCCCACTACTGAAGTCATCCGAGGCCGAATGAGGAGGCTCCTTCTCCTGAACGCTTTTCTTTTGGGTCTCCTCGCTGCCTTGGTTTTTAGCCTGGATTCGGTCCAGAAAGGCCGCGTTCACCCTGTCACAATACAGCCGGAAAACAAAGATGTTTCTCATAAAAGCTCTAAATGTTGTACTTTATTCTGTGACGTGCCTGCGAGTTCTAAGTGACAGTGAGGTCTGCGTGTTTGACATCTTTTTAAACTTCTGTTCTCACTGCAACACAGAGAAATTAGTAAACTGTTTGCCTCTACTTAGTATTTACCGACCAGGCCGGCCTCTTCTGGTTGGACTCCATCGGGACAAGCAAAATAAACGATTAATCTCTCTTTGGGGTATGCTTTCGCCTGTGTAATTTCCATCTAACTTCAAACATGTTTCCATTTCCATCCTTAAAGCTGTCTTTCTCTTAGATGTGTGCTTTACCTCTTGTGTTCCAGCTGCAGCTCTTTGAAACTTTTCAACAGCTTCTCTCCTTGTTTGTTCTCCACATCTTCACTCTGACAAAAGACAAAACAAAAGTTTGTGTATTGAAAAGAGTGAATACCAGTTTTAAGAGGTGAACATGTCCACCACATGATGTGTTGGTTTCACTAATATTTACATCCAGTACACCTGTGTTTTTGTCCCTTCTTGTCATTTAAACCTCAAATTATTAATATTTGTTGATTCAAGCAACCCATCAGAGTAGAATGATGGCGACTTAATGAGAGCACCTTCTTGGATCTTGGAATACACTTAATATATTTTATGTACAACTATGTTATCACCCCCAATGGGTGCTGTTCCAGATATTTTTCTCACTTTTAATAATACATTGAATGAATAAACATTGCAGATTTTCACGATGAGACACCTCCTAACGACAGCTAATTCAGCATCCATCTTGCAGCCAGTCTCCTTTCTGAGTGCTCTTCAGCAGGTAAAAGTCAGTTGTTCACTCGTTTTATCTTTTTGCTCTGTTGGTTGTTGGCAAAAACTAATACCTGCAATTCATCATGTTTCTCTCCTTGTTGCCACACTGTGGATGTATCCTACAGCGGTTTTCAGTTTAGAAATGTTGATATTGTCCATATGAAACTATTTTGTCAACCTTTTTCAAGACGTGGCACAAACAGTACCGCCCCTCGCATCGACTAAGTCAATGCTGGGGAAACACTGACGTGCCTGCAAATGATATCCAAGCGAAAACGCAGCCGTCATGCGCTGCCCGAGGCTGGAAGTGCAGTTTCTCAGGACACTGCAGGGCAAACACGACTCCAGGAATCTGCATGATTAATTTCAGAGTGCCATCGAAACTAATCAGCGGCAGAGTTGTTGCTCTAAAAAGGGAAATGCATATAAACTGATTGGCTGCCAGTCATTGTTATAGCTGACGTCGTTGACAGTCAGCGAGTTTAAATGCATGTAAAAGTAAACATGTATGATTGTAGGTGAAAATAAATACCATGTTTAGTCACTTGGCAGATCAATGCAATACAAGATTCAAGACCTTTATTCTCACTATGCACGCAGAACGAAATTCCGAGGAGTCTCTCAAGTGGGTCTCGCATAAACAGAAATATAACAGGCACACATTTAGTAATATAAAATATAAAAGAACAGCTCTATGTTTACAGAAAATGAGAAAAAATTCACAACAGACGGTGATGTTTACAGAGTGGATGAAGGGCATCCTCGTGCAAGGATGGAGGGTGTGTGTGTGTGTGTGTATGTGTGTGTGTGAGATGTGAATCTTTCATGTTAGTAGCTTTGGAGTGTTGGGTGCATGTGTGTAAGTACTGTAGGGGTTGGGGGTGTGCATGTTGCATTACAGGGGTTTTTACAGCTCTGGGGTCTACACCATGCTACTATAAGTATAATAACAGAAGGTAATGAATAGTGATAGGAGGAGGAGAATAATAAGATATACATTTAAAAAATAAATATTGTTGCTGTCACACTATAAAGGATGGAGTCCAGAGTGAATCTGAGTCCAGATGAAAGAGGTTTTTCCTCTGCGGTGTTGCACCGTGCATGCTCAGGGTGGGGATGGAGTAAAAAGAAAGTTTATTCAAAGTAAAACAAATAAAATCTACTTTATTCTCGAGATTACCAAGTTCTGCTTTCAGAGTGAACAACACTAAGCTACCGTTTGGATTTCGTTTGGCTGACATCCACGTCCTCAGCTCATGGAGCAGAGATTTAATGCCTGGCTCCATGTTTTATGTGCACAAATCCAACTGCGCTGCACGCTAAGGTGCAAAGATGAGAAAAGCTGCAGCAGAAAACAGCAAAAGGCTGAAAAACAACCTGCATTTCTAATATGACACACATGTTTCTGAATTGCTGCACATTCTTATGCATAACCCCTCCTCATGCCTTACAGATAACCATCAAACTAGTTTCTAATTGCACGTCCTACATTCAGCAATAAAGAAACGTGTTGTCCGTCTGTGTAAACAAAGTCTCACCATTCACACAAACACTCCTTTATTTTTCTCTCTCGGCTTTCTGTCCCAGGAGGCCTGACGGGTCAGCGAGGACAGAGGGATTGCAGCCCACCTGTGGGTGCGCTCTGCTCCCTCCACAGCTCAGCATCAAATTCACACACCAAGCATGCACACACCCCCACAGCCAGAGGATATGGGGAGGAGGAAGTTCTGTCTATTGGAGCCAATTTTGAAAAAACAACAGATCCCAGGGTCCCGGTCAGAACCACATCAAGCAGTTTGACTTCTGCTGCTCTGCATACGCAGGCTTTCATGTCTTAATCTGTGACGTCTATCACAAAGACAAAGCTGGATAGTCAGAGGGAGGGGGGGTACATAAAGGGAGAATAAATGAGGGAGTATGACTACTAAACTGGAAAGAGGGAATAAAGACAAGCGCATCATCCAATAAGCCTCCCTGTGTACCCCCACTGGAAAACTGATATTAAATATAAATAAACTTATAAATAAAGAGATAAATGCTGATGTGAATTTATCCAATAAAATGATCAGGAAACGGAAAAGCTAAAACCGGTGAGTGTTTCTTTTTCTTCTTCCACTTTCTTTCACAGTTAAACTTGCATAAATTAGGCCCCGAAATCACATTTACATCATCGTATGTGTTATTTTTGGGTTTCCATCAGGCCCACATGGGTTCCTCAAACTGCACATGCTGCATCAGCTCTTCTCCTTCATCTTAAGTGATGCAAGATAGTTCCTCGAACAGCTCCTGGCTGCCATGATGCAGACATTTCACACTGAAACAAAGTGAATTACAAGTGATTTTATCAGGCAGATCTCCAGCAGCATATGAAACTACGTGGAGAGGAAACCCCCCCAGGGGACAACATGACCTCTTTAACTGACAAGACACCTTGTTGGGGAAGACGTGGGTTTATTCTGCAGATACTTTCACCAGCACGGGTTGTTCCACTGCTGTCTTCTGCAGAAACCTCTCACTCATGTCGTTCTGCAAGTCTGCCTCTGCTTAGCGTGAACTCTGGGAAGTCCCGTGACCTCTGCTAGCACTCCCCTCCTTCCCTCCCAGGAAAACCAACATTCAGAGGAAGAGAGGCAGAGAGAAGAAGAAAAAAAACAGAGTGAAAGGGGCCGACAGATGCACAGCGCTCCTAACCAGAGGCCTTTATGTCTGGAACGGGTAGATAATTGTCGAGGTATCAGGCTTCTCACCTCCACCCGGCCTGCTGGGGATTGAGCTTAATACCCCGTCGGCCTCTGATGATGAAAAGTCTGCGCCAAAATGTATTTATTCAGAAAACGCCTTCTACAGGCAGACCTACTGGTGTGAAACATCACAGATTTTCATTCTCCAGCTCCACAGAATCTGAGTCTGTGCTCAACTCTGTTGCATGCAGCGAATGCCAGCATGTCCACATGTCTGCAGAGAAAAGACACACGTGTGGTCGCGGGCTCACCCTGGATGACATGCGTGCGGCGCTGCCGGATGGACCAGCGGCTCTCCTCTCCACGCTCTGCAGGAAACTCTCAGTCTTCCTGCAAAAAACAAACACAGAACATCTTCAGACAAACCCTCCCAGAAATAAGGTTTGATGGCGTATTCTTTTCCTCCACAAGGTCCGTGGGGTTTGTTTGTCCCCTCCTGACACTGTCGTCCCTGTCCACGGAGCATCTGATTCCCCCCCCCTATTAGCCGCGTCTCCTAAATATCCTCTTTGTTCCTTCAGCTTCCCAAGTTGCTCTGCTGTCTCCTGTTTCTGTGTCTCTTGTATGGAAGCCAGAGATGCTACTTGACAGGCAATTTTCCTCAGAGCCGCTTATGGATTCCAGTAACATTAAAGCTGTTAAGGTAATAGATTTAAAGTATGTATCTGGAGAATATCAGATGAAAACCGCAAACATACTGTACGGCAGACATTCCAAGTCACTTTGGTATCTGCATCCAATATGAAAGCCCCATCGCTCTGACAAGGCACAGCACAGGTTTTATATGTCACTTAACTATGATAAGCATCACACAAGGATTTATAAGAGGAATTGTTAGAAAGTAGACAATGATGTACTTTCTTTCTTGTATCTTGAACAGATTAATCTGCATTTTATATTAACCTAATTTTCAGGATTAAAAAGGTTAAAGAGGACATCATGGTGGGTTAGAACCCATCCATTTACATCCACCTCTAACTTCACATCATGTTGCATTTGTTCCATTGGATCCATCCTGTTGTTCCTCGGGTCCATTATGTTGTACATTGGGTCCATTTTGTTGTACCTACACTACAATTCTTCAGAACATCTCTGTAAACCTTCATTTTTAATCATTTGGTAGCTTAATTGGGAACTAAATTCTGAGGAGTGAACATGAGATTTTTTCTCCATGTTGGTCTTTTGACAGACTGGTTTTCCAGGATGTACCCTGCCACGGATTGAATTTGGATTTGTTCTTTACATGGTGATGAGTAACCTTTGCATTTAACATGAATGCTAAGTGGAAGCCCTGCATTCTCAGTAGCCAATTGTAGCAGCTGTGGTCATGTTCTGAGTTTTTCCATGAAAACACTGATTATTAAAACATTTTTCACTCTGGTTTGGATGCCGAACTGCAACAAATAGATTTTCCATTACTTCAAATTCTTTCTCACATCTGGAATGTCAGTAACCATGCCAACCAGATAGTTATTTACATGTGGAAGTGGCTGATTGGCTTCCTGATTGACACCGTATTTTTTAAGGTTTCCTCTCAAACATTTAAGGCTCTAAATGAGGCATGTTGAGGACCACCATCCTGCAGGGTTTTAAACTTTCCCGCTTCAACATAGCTGATTACAACTGACTGGGTTCTGCAAAACTTTTTAACAATACATTAGGACGAACCATTTCATACTTATCAGGTGTGATGGCTTTTCTTTAGTTTGAATCCTTTCTAAACCGCCGGTTTTACTTCCATAGCTAAACGGGAAATGATTTATTTAAGAATAAAGGCTGCCAGGTTGGTATGTGAGGGTAGATGCTTCTGGCTGGTCTGCATGGCAGTCTGAATGGAAACAGAGCTGAGTGGGAGTGAAGAAAAAAACTCAACAGCAACATCACTACTTCCCCTCAGGGATTAATGAAGTATTTTTCCATTTAATATACTTTTGCTTTATGAATTTCCATCATGTGGGGCCCCTGATCCCAATGCAACATAAAACCAGCAGAATGTGTTAATGACCTACTGTTTTAGGTTCCATATTGTTTTGCACTCTCCGCTTTACAGCGTCTGTAATCACACTCATTCAAGACGAAGTGCATCTTGTCTGGAAAGCAGACAAACGTGGCCTTTGCAGTGGGCAGAAAAGCAAAGAAGCAGCACTGCTGGACAGTTTCCACAGACAAAAATCCCCAAACATGACTTCCATTTAACATCCATTCATCCATTTTCTGCTGCTTATCCGGGCCGGGTGGGGTTAGGCCAACATCTAAAGCAAAGATTTTCACTGAGTATAAGGAATCTTATTACAAATGTGTGGAAGTAAACCAGTCTGAACCATCTGGGTTTGGGTAGTTATACCTGTTTGTTACCTCACTAGCTTCAAGACTTGCATTTATTGTTATTCTCAGTTTTACTAACAAATATCAACCCCTGCATAAAAAACATGGATTTTTATTTTTATTGTCCCTAAAAAAATAAAAAAAGGAAAAATGAATTTTTTAATATGCAAACATCAGAGTTAAATGAGATGAATTGTGAATGGAGTCAGCATCATGTACATTAGCAGCTTCACAGGAACCAGGTGAAGATACCTGAACTTCCCAAACTCTGCAAGCAGCTAATGGAGAAGACGGGGAATCTCAGACTGTCTGGGTTTTACGTCTCTGCAGATGTTATTCCAGGAGTTCTCACACCCCCCCTTACCAGACGCTTTGGTGTGAAACAAGTCCAACATATACAGTTCGATGAGTTATGATATATTGTATGCAGTTTATGATCTGTAATAGGAATTCCCTGCTGTCTAAATGATCGTAGATCACACATTTACTCTCTTCAATGAACAAACCTCCACTTCAGGGTTCAAGTGAAGTGAAAGAATTTCACACAAACGCTGGACTGTTGCACAGACTTATGATCCAATCAGATGTCAGATCAGGTGGGATCTAACATCTCATCATTCAGTGACTCCTCAACCGCATATTGATTATTCAGGGATTTTTTTTCCCTATTTTTTTCTCAAAGAATTCATTCATTTGATATTGTTACTTGGAGGTTTACTTTTCATTTAGAGCAAGCGAACGTGTTTCCAGACTGACCTGCTGTGATCCTGCTGGAACTGCTGCGACCTCCTCTGATCCTCCTGCTGCCTCTTCTCCTGCAGACGCTCAGACTGCAACACATCGTCACACATACTTTAAACCATGCTGCCGTTGTACAGCACATAAAATCCTTATGATGCAAAGCTTCTCTAACAGGAAATCACACATTTTTCAACATAAAAGCCACTTCGACCTTTAGAGAAGTGGAAATTCTTCAAAACCTGCCCTTTATCTACGAGAGCTTCTGGTATTTTACACCTAAAATGTGTTTTATTTAGTTTCACTCATAAAAAATACAGACAGCTTCTAAAAACCAAAATTTTACCACTAAATATTTAAAGAGACGTCTAATTATCACAAATTTTTGTGAGTAAAAAGAAGCATTGTGGTCCGTAAAGTTGATTATCAAATTGATATAATATACTTTCAGTACCAGACAGAAGGTTGGAAACTCTGTAGCTGATCTACAGATGTTTTCCAGGCATTTAGATCCCATCTATGATGGTTAAAATCTATCATTTATCACATTTCCATCATAGAAAGAGATCACTATCACATTGCTAAGAGATCTCTTTTTTCACCTGGACATGATGATAATGTCACTTCCTGTCAAACTTTCTACCAATCAGAGAGCTTAAATGGATGATTATGGCCAATCAGGAGCCAAAGATCAACAAGTGAGCAGAAAATAACTACCCTGTATGTTGGAATAAACCCAAGACAAGGTGAGGTGGTTTAGTGAGGTTGGAAGGTAAATGTAGCAGGAATAAGTGTAAATATGTAAATAATTTCTGTTGTCAGTTTGTTTCAGATGTAAGAGAATGATGTGGAGGTGAGAAAAGGTTTGGTTTCTGTTGATCTGCCAGTTATTCCTACAAAGTTCTGTTAGAAATAAACTCTTTATAGACCCTTTTATAGTTCCTGGTACATAATCACAATCCCTTCCAAATTTCCTTCAGGAACCTGTTTTTAAACAGTTCAATGTTTTTTTTTTTTACTGCTTTAGAGACAAAATAAAGATATTCTACCCATTTTTAATCCCCAAACACTCAACATTTCCTGGATGCTGCGTCTGCACTCTGATCAACTGCGGAAATGTTTTCAGTTTCATCACTGGTTGGAAACCGTTTGGTTAAACGTGTTGGCGGACAGAAATATAAACAACTGGTGCAAAATGAAGCTGCCAAAACAAAACATGACATATATTTGCTTCATTCTGTCTGCAATGGATTTAAAGTAGTCATTATTTATGTAATTTCCAGCTTTCGAACAAAACAAGCATCACAAGCATCTCTGAGCAAAACGGAGCAACAAAGCAGAAGGGTGGTGGAGAAGTTTGGGTGATGGACTCCAAGCCAGAGGCAGGTCTTTGCCAGCATCCTGTTCGCTCACGTCTACGCTCTGGGAAGGAACCGGTTCACATGCACGTGTTTATCTGCTGGATTATCGGCGCAGGCCTATGGCGCAATGGGAATAAGGTCTGCAGACCGACGGCGCTTGTCTCTGCTGACATCTACAGGCTGAGCAGCAGATTACACTCTGTGGGAACACCATGATGTCCAACTTAGCAGAACAGGTGCACATCTCTGCACATCTTCAGCATTTCTTTAGCTGTTCTGCACTGAGCTCCCACAGATGATGTCTGCAGTCTTGTTTTGAGTAGATTCCGTCTAAAATAAGTGGTTCTCAATTCTCTTATTTATAACAGGTACAATGCATATTAATAAACATTTCTGTCAAAATGCCAGAAGACTGTTTTTCACCTGCAGTCTCTAGACAGATATTAAAATGTCACCATAAAAACAAAAATGACAACTACATAACACAATTAGAAGTAAAATAAATATAGTAAAAGAGACATTTAAGCTAAAAGTACATACAGAGAAACTGCAGACCAACAGTCAACAACATTAGAAAAATACAGTACATGGACACGTACAGTACACACACCTACAGGACAAGAAGGCAGCAGGGCCCAGCGAGGGCAGCTCTACTTAGTGTTCACAGCGCTGATTGTTAAAGAGCATTTCTTTAACTGCATCTTAAAAGAGTTTTATGTATTTAGATGTCTGATGGTTATGGGGGTAAAGTTCCACTCAGTCGCAGCTCGAACACAGAAAGCATTCTGACCAAATACACCTTTTCTAAAGGGAATCATACAGTCTCCCCTCGCTGCACCTCTATCTCTGCAGTGATCAGCTGATTGGATATTAACAAACTGATGAAGAGGAGGGGATGATAAACCATAAATAATTGTATATATCAGACAAAGGTTTAAATATTTGACCATGTTTTCCCATCTGAGTAATCTGTGTTTTTGTAATATTGTACAATTATGTGTAAAGTTGTGTTTCTTATCCAGAGTTTTTACAGTTTATTTGTAAAGTGATGGCAGAGGTTTTAAAGACGTAGCACCAGTCTGTGACCATGCGTGGAAACAATAAGTGATATGTGAGAAGATCATGGATTGCATGTAGATTTTTCCTGCCTGTGAGGAGATCTGATGGGAAATGTGTCTGACGTTAGTGAGATTTTCCAACATGTAACCTCTTCAGTATCTTTCCCCCTCCCCCCCTTGGCCCAAACCAGTAGGATGGACCAGTACAACCTCTAAATAATAACGTGCACTTTGTTCCTTTGTTTTGTATAAAGAAGTGAATCAACAAGATGTTACTTTATGAATTATTCTTTTAGAAAATATGATTTAAAAAACCCTGAAATTCATTTAAATTCCAAATATTTGATTCATCCCTGCAAACATTCCAGGTATTCAGGGATGAATAAAGGACTTAGCAGAAAGGTTAGGAGAAGCATGTGTATTGTTTTATAAATACCAGTTTTATTTGTTTTTATTTTGTTTTTTTGTTTTTATTATGTACATTTCATATTGAAAAACTAAATATTCTCACTGATTTAATGATTCAGGGAATAAATAAATTTTAGAATTTTTAATAATATATTTAATATATTATGTTAACATTATC
>JBAMHX010000014.1:2525248-2547235 GCA_037177515.1 Pseudomugil tenellus | reverse complement strand
CTTTCATGTACACAACAGTTCAAAGTGCTTTACATAAAAACATTAAAAGCATTACAGATGTTGAAACAGAAATAAAATAGAATTTGACTTGATTAGTAGTTTTAAGACCCCGAGTCTCCAGGTGTTTACTGAGGCTGTCCCTCTTCTCTTTGCTACCAAACAGAATTATTTCAGTTTTATCTGTCATAACAATTATGGCGCTTCAAATTTGCTGCTGGATTTACCTTTTCCACGAACCACATCCGACTGGTTCTGGCAGGGGTCGATGACTTTGACAGGGCACCTACACTGTTCCAGTAGTGGAGATCAGTTTGACGATCTGATCTGGGATCTTCCCCAGTTCTCGTATCATTTGGACAAATCCAAGGAATTGTGTCAGCCAGATCTGCAGGAGCAGGCTCCACATCTGATGTGATCCCATATACAAAAACTTGAGTTAGTTCATTTGAAGGCTCGACAGCTTGGACAAGGGTTGAAAAGGAGTCGATAAAATCCTCATTCACCTGAATTCCTTTTAATGTTTCAATTCTCTCCATGAGCTGTCTTATCTTCTGAGACAGTTGCTCACACTCGGTGTTGGGAGACATTCCACTGGTACTCCGAAGACAAAACAGTAAAATTTGTTAAAAAAATATTCCAGTGCTTTGAAAGTAACCAGTCTTTCTTATTTCTTGAAATTCTTGCCAGTAAACATAAGAAAAAGCAGAAAAATGCAGAAAAACTAAGAAGTGTGAGAGAGAGAGCAAAGCAAGAAGCAAATGCACGGCAGCAATGCAGGAAGTAAAAAAAGGGGTAAAAAGCTAAATCATTTCACCTCAAGGCTTGTCGTTGCGCACTTTGGACCAAACTATAGTGTGTCATAACCCCGCCCACACACACACACACACACACTCACATCTGCAAACACAGAGCGCAACAACATCACATTAAAGTAACTAATGTTTACGTTACTTACAGCAGAAGAAGAGCTGCAGCCTGTTGGCTCTGGCAGAACTCGCCACTTTCTGTCCCTTTTTATCTGACATCTTCCTCACCGAGCATGGTTTCTTTAGAAATGATGTCCTTGTCATCCTCAGATGAACGATTTGTTCCATTCTCTTCCATATCTCACTTCGAACTTGCATACTGCCATTGTTTTCTTACTTGAGCTTGTTATTGGGAGGAAGAGCTGCAAGGAGGCGATTCACATCAACATCTGCAGGATTGGCTGGTAAACATGGAGCTGGAGATGAACGCGTGTGTTACGCTACCCTCCACATGAAATTCCACCTCTAGTTCTTCACATAGTGATGTTTTTCATTATTCTTCCTGCAATGTAACATCTCCAGTAAACATTTCTAAATATGTCCACAAACAGCAGCTTTTTGAACATCCCAGTTGAAGAAAAGTTATCTTTCTGCAGCTGGACTTTTCTCTGCAAATGGCTGTGATTTCCTCTCAAGGTTGCCATCTACGCTGCTTTTCCAGAAATTACTTCTGCCTTTTGCTCCTATGGATTTAAAATTCTCCCGTTATGAAGCATCTGCAGCAAAGTTTAAAGGTTTTGTTCAAACCTCCAACGCAGAACGGACCGGTATTGTAACGTATTGCTTCAAAGTGGAAACACTTTATCACAGAAATACAGCCAACAGATGCAGCGTAAATGATTAACACATAGGTAAAAGTGGCCTGAAAAAATCTTGCTCCTTACTGCAGGAACTCTTTTCCCAACCAGCGAGATGCTCACTGAGATCTCCTCTTGGGAGATGATGAGCCTTCCCACACCAGAAATAAGCTTGCTCTGCTGCAGAGGTGCAGAATTATTATTCGCAACATAACTACACCAGTCGTACGAGGCATGAGGAGAACACTGGATTTTTAAGGATATAAAAAGTAATTTGGTAAAAACACCCAGCTTTGTAGTGATGGTTGTAAGGAAAAAAACTTCTTGTAACATGGTTTACAGAAGGTGTTGTCTGCTAGTATTATTGGTGTTTTGATAAGGTCTGAGACATTCAGAGGAACCAATTAAAGCTGCATGACGTCCATCTCCCATTTGGACCACTGCATTTCTCTGGAATCAGAGCGTTCGGTCGTTCAAACCCGCTCTGATATCACAGCTCCCACTGGCTTCCTGTTATTTATCTTTCCACTGTACAATGTATTTTTAATTCAGTCTGAGGTGGTGCATGAGCTGCTTTCTGATACAATCATAACACAGAAAAGCCTGCGCTTCAGAGCAGGTATGATCTACTGCAGGGAGATGGAATTTAAATTGAATAACACATACAGGCTGCAGAGGTGGAGGAAGGGCCGTGTCTGTCCATTGGTTCTTACATCAGAGGTTCAGCTGCAACTTATTTTTATAAGAATTAGATATCATGAGTCCCGTTCTGTTTAACTTATCACTTTTGTGTGTTTTGGTTCGTAAGTGTGTGATGTTTTAATTATTTTGTGAAACTTTTATCAGCAGCGATGCTCACTGTTTTCAAAAAAGAGAAACTTACATCACTGAAATGTCAGAATAAAGAGTGAAGAAGGTGCAGCGAGGTTCTCGGTGCATCACTGGACGCTTAACGGTAGAGAACCACAGGTTCTGCCTCCCTTCTCTTACAGAACATCTGGACCTGCAGTCTGAGAGCGAAAAGCTCTGTCGGGAGAACAGGAACGTTGTGTGAATTCATGCAGCTCAGAAAGAGCTGAGCTTTGAGTTTACTAAACACACGGCAACCACGCTTATCCTGGACGCTGAGAATAAACGCTGCATCGCTGGATTTGATTAATTGTCTTTTTTTCCTACCTGAAGGATTAAATCTGGAAAATGATGTTGGGCTATTTTTTATTCTTTTAAATAAGCCCAGCAAAATGTCACAATGCTGTTCAGATCATGTTATTGAGCTGCTTTTACATCCAATCCAGTTTGTTCCTCATTCGCACCTCCCTCTCCTCCTTACCGGCCACTTTCTCCCTTTCTCATTTCTCCCATCCCGTCTTGGTAACTGGACTTTGCAGTGACCTCCATACCTTTTGACAAGGTCTCTCCTCTATACCTCGGTCTTGATGGTCTCCATCAGCCTTTCTGCGTTGTCGGCCCAGCTGAGCGTGTTCCTGTTACACCCTCCCCTCGGTACGCAGCGTTTAACCGGAAAGAGTGAAGCAGAATGCAGACGCAGACTAATCTTCCCATCTTTCTGCTTGTATCTAGTAGCCATTGTTTCTTTTGTGACTTTTTCAGAGTAACTTCCCCCCTTGCTTTTGCTGCATTCTCTTTTTGATTGAATCCTTAACTCCAATTGCTTTCTCTCACCTTGGACTCTTATTCTGGTCTTTTATCAGTTTCTACCTTCCCTGCTTGTGCAACTCATCGCATGTCCTTCCAGTAGCAGGAGAAGATACAAGCTGTAGATGTGAATGCACTTTAAATGCATGTTTGCATCACTTTTAATTCATTTTCCAGGAATCTTCTCCATGTTTTTTCAGCTCAGTAATGCACTCTGATGTTCTATAAATCCCCAAAGAAAATGAATTGGAATCCTGCCCTTAATCTCATCTCCTTTCCTTTTGTCCTTCCCTTTCTCCTCACCTTGCACTTTCTTACTTCCTCTTCTACCTCTCAACTGACATCCTCCTTTTTTCCACCATCACCCACGTCTCTTATCCCTTACTCATGCTCTGAGTCACCTTCATAAATTTATTTTCTTCATCTGTAACCGTCCTCCTCCTGCTCTGTTTTCATCCTCTCTTCCTCGTCTCCTGCTTCTCAGCGAGCAGCAGACTGTACAAGCGTCTTTGTTTAGTTCTGGCGCATCCATTCGCACGCTTTTGTGCAGTTCATGAATATTCATTACCATGACCACCGACTAGTTGCTGAGAATACTTCTCTAGCAGTTATGCTGCAGCTGTTGGAATTTGCAGATGTGGTTTTAGATGAAATCAGTCACAGAGCAGCAGTGATGCTGTATGTTTAAGCCAGAACTGGCTGGTTACAACACATTAGTTGAAAAGATGGTCAAATATGATCACCCAATTTAGAATTTGAATTTTTGTTACTGTCCAACAGGTGTTTTTTTTTTTTTGTTGTTTTTTTTTTTTTTTGCTTTTACAGTAGAAGAGACAAAGTGAGGCTTATTGAGAAAAAGCCTGCAGAAGTCAATCAATTGTATCTAAGACAGTAACCCAGTTTGGCTCATCCATCAGGAGGAAAGATGATTGTTAAATAAGGTAAATAATAAATAAATGAGAATGTAAAGTAGATTTTTAGAATCAGGTGAGAAGTCGGAGGCAACTTAAAGGATGAGACTAAATCCTAACAAAGTAAACCTGGACAGGAAGTCTGTCCATCACGGGACCGACACAGAGACATGCAACCCTCACATTCCCAAAACTTTTCATTCCCATCCATCCTCGAGGTCCAGGGTCCAGCAGGTTTTAGTTGTTTCGCTGCCCCAACGAATGAACTTAATGAAATCAGATCCGTTTACATGGAAAACTATTTCATGTATCTGACTGAAATCAATGAAACTGAAACGTAAACTCGACATGATGGGCAGCTTTAATAGCATTGTGATGTTTTGGACATGCACAGTGATGCATGGTTACAGCATCTGCAGAAGTAAAATCCACCACAAATTATCAGTGTGTGTGTGTTTGTTTTTGCTTGATGATCAGATCATGAAAAGGTTTTGAGATGTTTAGTATTAGCTGTTTTTAACTGATTTATTAACTTTGTCCAAGTTACCGATGGCGATATATTTTAGATCCTGGTTCAGGTGTTACGGTGGTTTGTTGGACTCCCTTTAAGAAGTTTCTGGGTTTGAACCCAGCGTTTCTGTGCACAGTATCTATGTTTTGGCCCTGCAGTGAACTAGCAGCCGGTCCAGGGTGTACCTTGCCTCTCACATAGTAGCTGTTGGAAAAGACTCGAGCATTGCAGAGACCCTTCGTAGCAATAAACGGCATAAAATTATGAACTACATCAACCAGCATTATTATCAAAATTCCTCGACTGCATCATCTCCTCACAACTTAGTGACTCCAGCCTCGTGCTGTATTGACATTTTAGTATGAGAACAAATGTCTTTAGTTATTAACCTATAGACACATGACAGTATTGACCCTTTTGTTTCCCTACTGGAAGGAGCTGACCTTTACAGAAACTAGCAAGTTGATCTAAACAGAACAAAAGCAGAGATAGAGAAGAATATAAATGGTATCAGACTTGTTGGACAGGACACAAGAAATACATAAATGTAATTAATCAGCATCCAATTACCTAAACTCGTTATACACCAATGAAAAGTGAAGCTTCTTGAGATGTGAAGACGTATACCAGTTCGGACTAGAATCCTAACAAGGTTCAGAAAAGATTTCTTCCAAAAAGATTCTTGGCTCCACTCATGAATCTTTGTGTATCACAGGAATGAGCATCCTAGTCAGAGTGGATGATCTTCCTTGTGTGTTGCTAACTTCCTGAACTGCAGGACCTGAGACATTACTGTCCCACTTCTGGGGGGAAGTATCCTGTGAATTGCAGTTTACAGCCAGTGAACATGTCAGTCAAACTGCTTTAAAACCAAAGAGTTGTGTAAGTCATTACCAGATCGTTCCTCTGCTGTGACCTAGAATCCGCTGCTGATACAAGGCTGCACCGTCATGGATGGATGTTGCAGAGAGTTTAAAGCAATCAGAGTGAGCGCTATCATCATGCCCTTTCTTTCTAAAGATATGCAAAAGATATAAAAGAATAAAAAGATAAAAACCACAAATGAACAATGTACAGAAAACAGCTAATCAGCACATAAGAACTGAGAAATGTAAAATGACACAACTACGTCCAACAGGTAAGATTATTCGACACCGACGGCATCTCATAGTGGCTTGATAGCCAAATCGATTTTAAAACGGATGAGAAGAAGCTTGTCCCACCTGCGGCGCAACTTAGCAGTTGAATGAATGCTTCTCAAAGATTCAGACACTTTCATTTATCCTTCCTCTTCAAAGTACCTCAACTTATCATGAAACCAAACTAAACCTTGCGTTCCAGGTGGACCAAGAAGCGCAGAAGTTGCTGTAAATTTGTTGATAAAATTTTTGGTTCAATCACACTGAATGTTTTCATTCCTTTAAAATACAAACACATATAGGGAATCTCACATTTTAGTGGTGCTGGGACTTACTTTGGGGTGCGACAACTAGAAATACCTGGTTCCTGCATGCCTGCTTTAGATGGAACATCTTTCTCATCAAGTTCCTGTTAATGAGCCATTTATTTCATTAAGGTCCATTAAAGTATAGTTATTTCTAAAATACATACACTGTCAGTCGTAAACTGGTGTCAGTTCAGGAGTAAAGAAAACAGTGTGCAGGAGTTTGACTGATGAAAGTTTGACCTGAAGATCATATATAAAAAAAAAAAGTTATAAATAGATCAATATTAGATCAATTCACCCTTCGATAGTTGCTATCTAAGAGTACCTTAATAAGAAAACATTAATTATGTTTTATAACATTGATCATGTCATAACTGGCCTAAACTGACCAGCTCGAGGTGGCCCAACCAGCTTGTCCTGATCCAACCAGCTCGACCAGACCAGCTCAGGCTGATCTGAGTGACATGCCTGTAAAGTAAATAAATGAAATGTTACCACGACGCTGTAAGACATGCAGCAAATTGGCCGGCCTGGTGCAGACATCCACCCACAGAATAAAACATTTGTTTTCTTCGTAATGGAACGTTTAACTCCATCAGTGCGTTTCTCTGGTTCCAAATTATGTGACTGCAGCTCTTTATGCTTGCTGGTGATGAATGGTATGTTTTTTTGTTTCCATGGTAACATCATGGCTTTTTAAACTCTATAAAATGTTTGGTGGGTCCTGTTGGATCAAACTTTCCTCCAAATGTGTGATGTTGCCTTATAATGTTTGGAAGTAAGTAGACTTGGGTGAGTGTGAGCATAAGCATGCATTTGAGTTTGGTTTGGGGGTGGGGGTCGCTGAGTGAGTGTAAGGACCCACAGCCTGAGTTTGTTTCCCACTCCAGCCATGTCTTACCTACTGTTGAAGTTTGGGGAGGGTAATTTTACAGACATAAAAACAGAAATCCACCAAACCCATTTAGTTAATTTCTAACTTTACCAAGTTATGTTATTTTGCTTAATGCAGGAAGGTTAAAAAAGCGGCCTTGCTGTCTGGTGGATGCATGTTCTCCTGCTTCCTCCCATCATCCAAAGATATGCGTGTTAGGTTATTTAATTGCCTATCCCAGCAACCACTGGGCGAGAGGCAGGGTACACCTGGACAGGTTACCAGTCCATCACAGAGAGACAAACAACCAACACACATTCACTCCTAAAGAGGAATCAGAGACCAGTCAACTAACATACATGTCTTTGGACTATGGGAGGAAACCGCAGAATCCAGACAGAACCAACACTAACACAGGAAGAACATGCATACTCTGCACAGAAAGGCCACTGTAACCACTTCCATCCATCCATCCATCCATGTTTTTTTCCACTATTTTCCAGCAGCTTTTTTATCTACCAGCCTTTCCACTTTCCTACACTTTAATTTAAACCAAAGAACTGATTTCATTCATGTTTTTGTCGTTTAAGAGCTTCCTACTAGAGAAAAGAAGGTAGATATCGGATTAAAGTTAAAGCTGAGAAGCTCCGTGGCCATTTCTCACATGGGTATTGAATCAGCTTTGTTGACGGCCCAGCGGGATGTTATTGAGCCATCTCATCTCAGCAATTACTGGCAGAGTTTGTAAATAACAGCACAAGAAAGTGGATGAATAAATTAGATGCTTGGAGCCAGTCAGCTATACAACGATAGCACAGAGCATAAAACACAATCCATGGCCTGACTGTGGAATAATGGTTGTAATTCTGGCTGGCCAGGCCTCCACATGACAACATCATGATGAATTCTCCATGAATGATGAGGAAGGCGATTTCCATAATGTCCTGCAGGGTTCTTTATCACCTGGATGTGCATATATCCATCTGGAGGCAAGACATAAGTTATATCATGACAACCAGAAGCTTTATTGGCTATTATTTGCTTCGAGATTTAAGACTTGCTGGTCAAATTTGTATGTCACCATAAAACACAAACGCATGAAATTTCCTAAATTTTCTGCCTCTGGTTTAATGCGCTGTCCCAAGAAATGATTCAAATGGATCTGCACGTATTCAATAACCATAAATACACACAGCTTGTCCTTCTTATCACAATTGGGCTCATTGTTCTCTGTCTGTGCATGTGACAGTGTGTGATAGGAGGAACCCTTCCCCTGTGTGTTCTGTGCAATATTTAGATAGAGATGGCCAGAGATGGCTGGCGAGCCTCACAATACCAGGTTGGACGGATACCTGCGCAGATCTTCAGGGAGGTGGGGGGATAAGGGTATAAGAAAGAGATGCAAGGTTTATTTAAGTCCACTTGTCACTGTGAGTCCATATATTTTTACATTTTCTGTTCCTTTTGAGGGTGAAATGAAACTCTGTCCTTCACTCATCCAATTTTATCATTTTGAAATGTTTCAAATGATTTTTTCTCTTTCAGCATTTCTGTGTTTTTGTTGCTCCTCCGTTCTTCTACTTCTCATCTGATCATGTTCTGTCTGTACACTGCGTCATGAAATTAACCATGACATGGATCCAAGCACAGCAGCATTAATAGTCTTCCCATCTGTCTTTTCAGTGGGCTCATTAGCCGGACCGTGTGGTCCTTTATTTCTCTGCAGCATTTACATTGGATGGTTTTAACTGTCCTCTGCCTCTTACTTATCTTTCTAAAAGTTTGTGAGCATCTAGGTCCTTTTTCATGATTACTGTCTTTGTTGCACCCTCGATGTTTGGCATCCAGTCAGAACTCACTGGACCCACCATCACAGAAATGACTGTCTTTTTATATTATCGGATCTGAATCTATTCAAATAAGCAAGACTGGAATATTTTTTCCTGTTCTGGATCCAGAACATTCTGGGATCCAGATCTTTATCTGGTAAAACCTGTTGGGAACTTTTCTTGGATTTTCTGAGTCTGGACTTTCCTGGACCCAGATGCTGATCCAGATCCCTCCGTAATGGGATGTAAATTACACCAAGACTCCATCCATCCATTATCTACTGAACGGGGTCACGGGTGGGGCCAATTCCAGCTGACATCGGGGAAGAGGCGGGGCACACCTTGGAAAGGTCGCCAGTACACCAGAACCCATTCTAAGAAAAAATAAAAAACGCGTAAAAATTCATCCAGTAATTTTGCATTTAAAAGTCCCATATTTTGCTATATTTACTGTTTCAGAGTCTATCATGCATAATTATAATATTATGCATTTTGCAACATGCACCATACTATAGTTTTATCAGACCACTCATTTCTTGCTGCGAGGTCTCTACCCAGAAATGGCAACACCTTACTTTGACTTGCTTCCAGCTCTTCTCACTCATCCGTCTCGCCCACACTCTGTAGCCAGAGAGGCATTACCATTTCCCAACCCAACCTGTGACGGACTTTAGGTGGAATGCTAAAGTTTTCAGGGTCGCATGGAGTCTCCACCATGCAGCGTTGGATTGATGGGGTCAGCCGTTTGCATTGCTTAAGCTGCACTCTTATTTTTAAACCAATAAAGCTGCAGAACACATGGATGTGAAATAAAACTATTTCCAGGATTATTTTAAGGTACAATTAACACTAATAGAAGGTTAAAAGCTCATAAAATTCAATTTTGCATAATATGGGACCTTTAAACAATCACAGATAAACAGCAAAAACAATTATCTTCAACATCTTCTTCCTTCAACAAGGAAAATCCTTTCGCACGACCGTCCATGGCCAGTCCTAACTGGATCAAATTTAATATGTTTTGCATCACATTATGATAAAAACTTTGCTCAAAACCAAGTTGAACACAATCTGATGCTTGTTTGGTCTTCATCCAATTCAGGGTTGCGGGTAGCTGGAGCCTATCCTAGCAGTCATCGAGCGAGAGGCGGGGAACACACTGGACAGGTCACTCGTCCATCACAGGGCAACACAGAGAGACGAACAAGCAGACAAACCAAATAAAAACTTCATATTAAAAACGTTAGACTTTTTTGCTGTTTTTTATGAGTCTGGCCTTTTAAAGAGTTAAAAAAAAAAAAACTAATATCTTTGATCTGATCAGGTTTCTTGGCTTTGTACATGATGATCAGAGAAACCTGTCACAGTTTCTGGATGACCCAACAAGATGCATTTCTCCGTTTGATTTGAATCAGTTTCATTTCATGCTTTTTGAATCGCTGTACCACGACGGCTAACACCTGTCCAGGTGTGCCCGGCTCCTCTCCGTCGGAATAAGCTCCATCTTTCCTTCAACCCTGGATCGGATTTAGCAATGAATCGTCACACCTCCAACATAAAACTATTTTTGGGAGTAACAAAAAAAAAAAAAAAAAAAATCAACTTTTTTTCTTCTGTTTGAGCAGCTTAATCCCAGTCAGTTTGATGCTTCTGGGAAATTTTGAGGGAACTAAGAAAGAACTGTCAGCCTTACTTTCTAATGGATCTTACATCATAGAATCCTCTGCTTCCAGATGAAGCAGCGTATTTATGCTCACATGCATTTGCAGTAATTCATTTGTCTGTTTAGCTTCCAGCAGTTTTATTTTGTTTAATCTCTTTAGCTTTTCTTAAGGAGAAATCAGGATCGACATATTTTCGTATCACTTTTTTTTTTCTCCTGAGATGTTTGCTTGCAACAAGCCAAGGCCGGGTTGTGAAGTACTGTAGTGATGGCGTCCAAAGTTTATTACGACTGGCTCTTCAAGGATTATGCGCAGGTATAGATGAAAAATAGAGGCATAATACAAGGCAAAGTTTGTTAGAAATACATTTTTTCCTTCAACACACTGCATGGGTCTTATGTCCTCAAATCCATTCAATTGCAAAAGAAAACATCTTGAAAATTGATTTTCAGTAAAATTATTCTCCAATAAATTTAAAAATGAGAAAATCTAAAAACATAAAAACAACAAGGTCTATAAGCGACTGCTAGGAGTCTAACTCTGAACGGCCCCAAAGCCATACATGTCCTATCACAAAGCTCCACCTGGTGTGGAAACTTTGAACCAGCCCTGTATCAGGAGAGTATGCATTCTGAGGTCATGACCTTTTTATTTGCACTTGATTTAAAGTCAATGAGGCAAGTAGTTCCAGAGATATAGCCAAAGATCTGTTTTTGTTTTTTTTTTTTGTTTGTTTTGTTTTGTTTAGTTTTTTTTGTTTGTTTTTTTGTTTTGGGGTTTTTTTGTGCCTAAAGCGCCACTCGGTGGGGAAACCATAAATCCAATGATTGTGAAATCCGAACCAGGACGTCCCCTTGGGGATCTAAACAGGCACAGAAAGTATTCCAATTGTGTTTTTATTGATTCTCAAACAAATCAGTATATGTAGATATTTTTTACTGGCAAGAGTAACGTCTCTTCCAGTCTCTCTTCTGTTTGGAACAAGGTTGTCCGTCTTCAGAAACAGAATGCATATTCCCATCCACAGTCTTTCTTTAATCTTAACCAAAGTACTTTTGCTGCCAAACCTGTTATCAAACCCTTAGATCTGGAAGTGAACCCCTCTTCCAGCAACGAGCATCATCAGCAGCTGAACTGAGGAAAATGACCTACTTCTGAATGAATTTCTGTCCATTGCGGCGGTGTCATCAGGACACCCTGGGGTGGGACTCATCATCCAGGTATCAAGGCAGGCTAGAGGTGTAATGATGGTGATTTCTTTACATTCAGCAGTCAGGAGATAAAAGCTTGTCATTTTATGCAATATGGCATGGGGAGGTGGTGCCACGTAAAAAAGGGGGGTTTTATCACCAAAATCCACCCTGAGTACAAGATAAAAAGGTAAAGGTAAAGCTAATTATTCTGCAACATCTGTTTACCAGTTTGTTCACTGAAGTCAAACGGAGGGGTTTACTACTCCTTACTCCTGAGAGAACACACCAGAATCCAAAAACAGCAACTATGTATCAGACATTTCTTTTTTTATTCTATGGCAAGACATGATCAGCAATAATGCTCTATAAATAGCTTAAATATTACCTGTATAGTAGTTGTATGAGCCACCACATATCAAAATAGCATCTAATAAGATTTAACCAATTTGTTGTGATTTAAACAAAAATAAGTGATGCCATTGCCTAGTGGTAATGTGTTGCCCATAAACAAACGGCTTCTAAGAGTTAATTCTGTGAAGTGAGTCAGAAGATTGCTTTCGAAAAGAGCTGAATCTTTAAAATTGGCTGGACTTTATTTTGGTGGACACGCCACATTAATTGCATAAGACGAGAGACTGGGATCATACCACTATGTAAAAAAGGTAAGGGAGTAGAGTGGTACAGACCAGGTACAGAGCAGGTACACTGGGAAGCCAGATTTAAATTGCAAATGTGTCAGGGAAAAAAATAGAGAATGATCTCATTTAAAGTGTCCCAATATTCAGACTTTATCTACTTGATTTGCTTGGTGTGAAATGAAGGGTTTGATTGAAATAACTTTTTTCCTTATGAAAAGTGCACCAAAATAAGACTCTTATGATCAAAGAAATACAATAAAAACTGCTTGGCAATGAAAAAGGGGGGGGACAAATCTAAGTTAGACTAAATAAAAGCCCTGAGTGATACGAAATGAAGAGCCATTTGGAAGCTAAAAGTCGATTCTTCTAAGGGAGTCGAATCAAAAGAGCTGAATCTTTCAAAAGTCCTGAACTTCTCATCATTACTGCCAAAACCCAACAAGGATGTGCAATAAGGTTGTAAATTTTAATCCTAATGATGCATCACCAGGCAACCAAGTGGCAACACTGAGTCTAAGTAAGTCTTCACTCTGATATTGATGTGTTTATACAACTATGACTCATTTTTACATTGGAATATGTTGATTTACATTAGCTTCAAGCCGAACTTTGCTACTTTCATTTGAAAGATGACTGTTGTCTTTATTTTGCCAACACAATACAGTACAAAAGATCTTTGCACACAGACGAAGAACCAGTGATACTTACATTTAGCACACCAAAGTGACGGGAGAATCTCCACTAAGAGTCTACCAAGCATTGGCCTCCAAACAAAACCCAAACGGTATACAGAAATGTGACGAGAATAAGAACAGCCCTCTGATTGTGTATTCTATTCTTTGTTTGAAATGAAGATGAAGATTCTGCTAGTTTTCATAGAGATGAAGGAGGCTTTATGAAGTATTCTCGCTTGTGCTTCACGTCTTTCTGGATCCTAATGGTGTTTCGGTGAACTCGGAGGCATCATGCAACACCGATATCAAAACTGCTTTGTTACCTGCTACATTTGCCTGGTTCCTCATCAGACATTAATTTATTCATCCCTAATTGAGCTGTTGTTGTCAGGTTTTCTTCAGTAGGAGATAACATTTGCATTTTCTACTCTCTTCCAGGTGAATGTACTAACATCATTCTTACACTACTCATGGGATCTCACTTGTCTCAGCTTTCTGTAGAGACCATTGTTACTTTTACAGCCCTTGCAGTTGTGAAAATATATTAGTTATTTTCAGGATGTCATTTAAGACATTGCCAGAAAACAGGCCTTGCTTAGAAGAATTAACATCTCCTCACATTTCCACCTCAGAATACATCCAGAACTGAAGCATATTTAACTAATTCAGGACTAAAATCTATCAAAAATCCACCTTTAATTTGAAATGGGTTTTTTTTTATATGAACAGATTTTTTTCTTGACTGTTTCAGAAATGTGTGTTAAACATTGTGACCTTTTATTTGATCTTGTCTTTGTCATTTTTTTCCTGTCCCCTCGGACCCCAGCAAGTCGAGGCAGATGACTGCCCTCCCTGAGCCGGTCACTGCTGGAGGTTTTGCCTTCCTGTTCAAAGGGAGTTTTCCTTCCCACAGTCGCCTCATGCTTGCTCAGGATGGGAGATTGGATCGAAGTCAAAATTCGATGCAAACTTGCTGGTTCCCTTACATAGGCTATTTTTATGAATTGGCTGATCTCTGTGAAGTGCCTTGAGACAACATTGTCGTGAAATAGTGCTATTCAAAATAAGGTTTAATTGAATTGAATTTCAACGGAATAAGTTCCTGAAACGGTGATGCCGTTTTGCACCTTCCTGTGATGGTCTATAAGTATTCAAACTAAATTTTTGTGATAACTTGAACATTTTTTACAATCTGATTTTGATAAACCTGTTTACGTCTAAATTTTGCAATATTTGTGTTTATGGTTTTCCCACATGGTGGCGTTTTATGCACAACACATCAGATTTTTGGCTATATTTCTGGAACTATTAGTCTCATTGATCTCAAATCAAGGGCAAATAAAAGGTCATGACCTCAGGATGTATTCTGTCCTGACGTCATACCAGCTCATTGAAAGTTTCCACATCAGGTGAAGCTTTGTGACTGAACCTGTGCAGCTTTATATTATTGTATTGCGTCTGTTAGAGGATTGGGGACTAGAAGGATGGGGGCGTTCGTGGATATACCCCTAGCCATCGCTTCAGACAGCATAGGTCTTGTTTCTTTGTGCAGACTCAGTATAATCTTGTTAGGGTTTTGGGTTAGGTTTTTGGTTCCCTGTTTTATTTTGTAGTTTTTCCTGTTTTGCGCACTGCTTTGCTTTCAGCTTCATGTTCTGTTCATTAGTTCACCTGGGTTAAATTTGGTAATTGTTTTCACCTGTGTCTTGTTCTGTTTTCAGTGTATTTGTACCCTTGCTTTTCTTTCCCCCTCACTGATTCATTAGATTACTTTGTTCTTCATTCCTAGTTCTTTGGTTCTACATAAATAAATCCTGTTATTCTGCATCTGGCCGCCTTCCTGCCTTCTCCTTGTCTGCATTTGGGTTCACTTCCTCGCATCGTAACAGCGAGTGATTTATCTTAATTGCAAAATCAGGATCATGAAAATGTTTTGGATTTTAGAGCATTTCTTGCACAAACTGCAGAAACGAAGAAGTTAATTTAAGCCCATCGTGCTGCCGTAAAAGCTTTTTTTCTTCCACAGATGAAACCTATGAGATGTTACACTGTGAGGGTTTTAAATTAACAAAGAACAGCTCCACATTTGAGGTTTTCACCTGTAAAACTGCGGAAGGTATCATCTGGCAGGTCAAGAACTCAATTCACCTGTAAATACAGCCTGATCCTTCTTCACAGTGAATGCGGTGGAGGCAGTGGAGTAAGTAGTGAGGCATGGCCGTGTCTTCTCTCCTCTCATTTTCCTCTACTCGCCTGCTCTGCTGCAGTTAATACCAACCTGTTAGCAGGCGGCAGAGGATCCACAGTCTGCTGCAGCTGTGTGTGTGGAGCGCAGGAAGAAGAACACCTCATGGATTAATCATATGGTTGGCGGTTTAATGCCAGGCTTCTCCTGTCTGCGTGTCAAAGTGTCTTCTAGTAAACCACTGAGCCCCTAAATTGTTCCTAACATGCAAACCGATGCCTCGGGTGGCAGATCTGTGTGGGAGAGCGTGGGTGAATGAGAGGCTCAATGCTTTGTCCTGCTGGATTTCAAAAGGCCTGTATAAATGCTGTCTATGCAGTCGGCCGCTATCTTTTTCCTCATAAACACACAAAGGCAGCAATGGAATAAAAGGGGTGTAATTTTCATGTTGCTTTTACAAAGTGTGAACACTGAGATGGTTCTGGGAAGCAGGATTGAGTGATGGCTGTTTCTTTTTGACTCCAGTTAAAGAGAAACTCTTCCATCAATGGTTGGGTTTGCCTTTTACATGCAGCAGGCAGCTGGAGCAGCTTTGCATTTATTGTTAAGCTATAAAATTGGAATTCTGAGGATAAGATGATGATTAATTCATTTCAGAAACTGTATTGGTTTAGATGTACAAAGATAGGTCCACTTACCTTTCAGTTAGAGTAATTTCCTGGTGAAGGTCCACTAAGTCGGAATATGTGATGCCTGAATAGTGGAGTAATTTTAAAATGAATGTTTTAATTTAGAAAACTGTCTTTTACTGCTACCAACTGATAAGAGAGCTCCAGGATGTTTCAACACTTGCTGCTTTCCTTACATAAATGGGGACGAGTGTTTTAAACGTAGTCACTGCCGTCGTACATATATGTGAGTTCATCCACTAGTGGGCATTGCTGAGTTCAGAGTTTCTGACACCGCAGCTATGTGTTGCGATAAAGCTGTTTACAACCGTCCAAAAGCACCACAAGATGTAGAACAATGAAAACACTTTGGTATTGTTTAGTAGGTTTTCATCTTGTTCTCCATCTTCTTCCTGTTCTGCCTCTTCTCAGGATTGTGTGTCAGTAACACAACTCAACACTGCTGCGTCATTTCCACTGGTGTTTCTCCGTTTTCTATGTCAGGTCCTGAAGCATTTCAAAATGTTAAATATTTTTCACAGGCATCATTTCAAAAAAGTTTCTTCTCTATACTGCCCAGAGGTGAACACAAATGACTGTCCATGCAAAGGCCATTTTTGCTAAGTGGATTAGAGCTACTTGGGATTTGCTGTAATCACTTTGCAATTAGTTGTTCTAATCAGGTTTATTCTGCTTTTTTTGGGAGGAATATGAGGATGGAAATGTTCCAAAACACTGTGTCATTCTTAAATCTTTAACCTTTCAGCCTTTGTTTTATTGACATTGCTGGGAGACAGGAGCAGGACGTATTCTGTGTTGTCTGATGGAAAAGCATCCTGGAAAGAGACGTTATAGAACCTGAAAGGTCGAACGCCGCTGAAGGTTGAGGAGACTGAGAAATGTTTAACGTGTTCACTGCAAAATCTTTAGTACATGAAACTTCTATGAGCGGTAAATCTTCAGATGTAAAGACTAAATATTCAGCTTTCAGATAGATCAGCCATTCATCTACAGCAGGGGTGTCAGAGTCCAGTCCTCGAGGGCCGGTGTCCCTGCAGGTTTTTGTTATCTCCATGCTACAACACAGCTGAATGAAATTAATGAAAAGTTTGACAAGAACCTGTTGGATCCATTTGATTTGCATCAGGTGTGTTAGTGCAGTAAACAACACATCCTGCTGGATACCGGCCCTCGAGGACCTGACTTTGACACATGTGATCTACAGTAACTTGCAGTGACTTGAATGCTTTAAGCGCTTTGCTATTCTCCATGTTTTACTGCTTTGCTGGACATTAAAGTGTATCTTATAGACTTTGTGCCAACTGATTTACACAACATTTCAACCATTTTTATTTTAGATCATTTTAATTGTAAGAAACTTTAATTTAAAGAAACTAAAATAAAAACAAAAAGCAGTAAATCCACATAGAATCTGTTAAAGTCAAACTATGTAAAGCACATCTTTGCAGCTACTGCAAAGTTAATATCTTTGCTAATTATATATTTAGCTGTATTTAGACTTCTGCTTGTTTTTCAGGACAAAACCTCTTTTTACATTTTATTTCTTGTGCTCTGTGTGGTCCTGGCTTTGAATGTACTATAACAAAACATAAAATATTTTCCCTTTAGCCTCTAGCAGTATGCAAAAATGCCTGATGAACGTAAGCCTTTACAAGTACTCCAAGTCACTGAGAGCACGTGGAGGGGGGGAGTGGAGAGGGGGTGGAAGGGGGACATGTCTTCATTCGTTTAGGACGTGTTCAGTCGTTTAGGACGTGTCACTTTAAAATATTGGATAGTGTTTTTTTCAGTCCTGTCTGTTCTTTGTCTTTTTTTATTTTTGAGCTAGAAAATTTTATTAAATGTCTGCCATCTTGTTGGGACGGGGATATTAAGCAATATAGTAAAAACATCTTGTACGGTTTAAACAATAAGAAAGCATTCAACTCCAAGACTTCATCTGAAAGGACATCTTTCCACCTGACTGTTAGAAGAACTTTACACTGTAAAATGTTTTCACTGTGTTATGATACTGTTAGATTTCCAGTGTGATAAAAAGGATAAAAACTGCGTGCCAGAGCGATTTGACCCAAATTAAAGGTTCAATATTTCTTTATTTGTCTCTTTTGGGGGAAATCTGGTGGGATTTTAAGGCCACAGCTGCACATCAATAAGCAATAATAAGATTTCTAAGACAATAAGTAATATATAAAACCCAAAAGTAACACAATAAAAACATAAAGTCAGTGTGGAAAAATAAATTATCCATATATTCCTTCACTCCTCATTGATTTCTCAACTTTTGCTTTTACACGCTGTTTGTTTAGGTTTAAGCATTGAATCATTGGGTGAATTAAAAACTAAAATAATGGTTTGTCTGTTTGCTGAAATTACTGCATATTCTAGAGTTTGTTTGACATCACTGATTATATTCCACCTTTTTTTTTTTTGCTCTGCATGCTTTTAGAATATGCATACAGGTTGGATTATCTGCTTGAATGTTTCCGTAAAAGTAAGAAGCTATTTCATCTTCTTTAGCAGACGACGGTCATCCTCAGACGCTGATCCAAAGGTCAGAGGGTTTTTTTTCTCTCTCTGCTATAATGTGACCTTTCTTTGAACGTCCACTGACACAGCTAAAGGCTTTAAGCTTCTTTATCTTACACCTCACTTCAGTTAGCACAAAATAACGTAAAAGTTTCAAGGTCGTCACAAACATGCAAGAGTGTATGTAAACACACATTTACATCCTGATTTAAGGAAAAACTAATCATTTTCATACAAATCCTCCTTTTTGCATTATTTGCAGCTGGAATTGCCTGCAGAAAGACATTTGAATCTCCATCCAGTTCCTTTTTTTCCTGTTACATGAAAGAGTAATATCATTTGATATGCAAGTGGTCCAATAATTGGCTAATCAGGACTATTGTGGAACCAACACCTTTGTCAAACTATTCTCACGCTGTGCGCCGTGAGCTGATATTTTAATTGGGCAGCTTTTCTGTCTTTGCAGTTGCCATGAGGCTACTTAGATTAATGAATGACAAATGGAGGGAAAATGATCAGCCTTTTGTTCTCTGCTTTCTCACAAACGCAGACAAAACTTATGTTTTCTGGTTATTTAACTGCAATAGTTACAGGTTGGTGCATTAGCCTCAAATAAAGTTTGCTCTCAAGAGTTGCTGATTAGGGAGGTAAAATATAAGCACTAGTTTGAAACTAGTGCCGTTTCTAGGCAGCAAAAGCTCCAGAGATCTTCATAATAGTCAGAATAAAACTGCCAAGTCGAACAAGCTTAAAGGAATACTTGTAACTTTTGACCCAGACATCATCCTAATGCGAGTCATTATGGATGATTTACCTGCTTGATGCATGTCGGCGCTCCGAGGGCGAGCCATGTGCAGAAACCAGACATTGTAACTCTGCAGGAGCGGATCCATCTCTCAGAGGATCATGTGACCTGAAGCGCTTTGCTTTACGACCCCTCTCTATAAACACATATGCTCTGCTTTGTGCCACTTTTTCCTCCTCTTCCAACCAAAGTTTGTCATGTTGAAAACAGTAAGAAGGTGCAAACGGTGTCTGAGGAGGCAGAAAGAGAAAGCAGGAAAGGGATGCTCCAGAAGAAAGACACCAGTCCACCTTGGTAAAGAATTGTCTGCAGTGTGGATGTAAAACTCATTCTCTGTAGCATCGGTATTATCAGATGCTAAGTTAGTTTTTTGCTGTGCAAGCGTACCAAAATGCGATGAACGTTTTTTACTTTAAGCATTTATTCAGAACAACTGCAGTAAGTTCTTGATGAGCTGCAGAACGTTTCCATTGTGTCTTTATGTTGCTGCTTACTAGAAGCTAAATGCAGCTAGTTGAAGCTAATTGGCTACAGAGCAAAGCTAATGTAACTCCATAAACATTTGGTCCAAGTTAGGCTGTAACAAACAAGTCCAGAGTAGGGTGTAATAAACATTTCCTATAATTCATATAAACCAGCCACATAGCTGGTTTAGTTTGATGCTTTTCAAAAGGAAGCAGTATTACTCATATGGATTGTGGGAAGTTACAGGTCTACTGCCCCTAGAGGCCAAAAGTTGCATTGCATCCTTTTCAAACACAAAGACACTCCAGCTGCACTAAATTAGTTGTACTTAAATGAAAAAGAAGACTGAATCAGAAGGGGGGGGTTAGAATCTTTTTTATTATCTGGACTTGGATTTATTTTTGGATTTTTGGATTTATTTAATTCAGTCACTTGCTACCAAATGAAAGTCATTCATTTGAGTTGGTTCAAATATTTTCTTTTGACATTGTGATGAATTAGAGACTGTTTCAGACTGAAATAATCCCATGGATTTGGATGAGTTTTCCTCTGAACTTCTGTGACAGGCAAAATTATGGCTTTTTTTCTTGTATCTCCTCTCGGAAAAACTTGGGCTAAATTTAGATCTGAAAGGCTTGTCTTTCTCAGTTGAGATGTGATTGTCAGACTCTTTGTTTGACTGCAACGTAAGTGTGTGATTAGAGATAGTTTCTTGTCACTGTGTCCTAAAAATCAGTTAAGATCGGATAAAGTTCGGATTAGGGTGGTTTGGCTGGTCTTGTCTCAGATTTAGGAGTCAAAGGAAACATTTTCAGTAACGTAAACAGTACAAATACTCGTCTGTCTGGACCCTTAACGCTCCCAGGTGACAATGAGAAGATAAAGCCAGAAGTTTTTTGTGTGATTTTCTCTGCTCCTTCTTTTTTCATTAATGTTTTTCTCTTCACATTAGTGTCTCCCCACAGGGAAGGTGACTCATCAGGAGAAATTACTTACAAAGTGTAAAAGTAAATATTTCTAAGACTTTTAATATTACAGACTTCTGGGTTAATTTTCCAAACATGACTCATAATACACCCGTGTATTGGTTGAATGCACTGAAGCCCGTTTGTGTTTTGCAAATGAAAAAACTGAGAAATCCAGGGGTGCAGGTTCATGGTAAATATCCAGCTCTGTTCCTGCTGCCAGAATAAGGCTTTAGACAGGCTAAAAGGCAGTCCAGCTCAGCTCTGTAGATGTGTTTACATCTCTCCTGCTGCAGGATCACTGGACTTACATCTGGTAGAAAGTCTCAGATCTCATTCTCAGGTGACCTGAAATCTCTCTCTTCACTTTCCTCTCCCTAAGCTCCAGTAATGGAGGCACAGGTTCAATCCTCACAGCACAAAATGTTGTTCCAGCAACAGAAGAGGCAGAGATGATAAATCTGATGGGGATGCACACTCATCACTTTACCAGCGGGGTCTTGTTCTCCGTCGGCACCTCGGATTAAAAGTTTTGGCTTTTATGGAGAGAAATAATCTATTATGGGACAAGAAGCTGGAGCTAAAGTGACATTTAAAATCTTATAGAATAATAAACACAATGGAAACATATCTGCTCTGCTTGGAAATGAGCAGATACTGGCTGACTTTCTTTGCAAATAATCAGGTATAAGAACTAACTCTACAGGAGGGCATGCAACAGAGAACACTGGACACCTCATCATTTGTACTGTCTGTGTTCAAAATGAGGTGATCGTTTGTGCACCGTGTCACACACGGACCGAGCAGTCCCCTCTACCCTGCTTCTTTTCGGTCACGCCCACTCCCCAGTAGTGAGAGTAATCAGAGTATTTCTGTAGATGTCAGGACTCAGAGTTGTGTTGGAAGTCTGAGGTGTAGAGTGAAGAGAAATGGTTTAAGTACAGTCCCTAGTGAAGTTCCAGTGCTGCTGACCGCAGACACAAAACAAACTAATCAACACAAACTGAGGTGTGTTTATTAAACGGCCGTACGTCCAGGTGGTTGTGAAAGTACCTGAAGTAATGAGACGACTGGGAAATGAATGAAAATGCAAAATACCTCAAAAGAATGTGATAATGTAGAAGAAACAAAGGCAGAATGTTGAATTTTTTCATGTCAAATATAGTCTGGAAACGTTCCTAAAAGGTTGCATGAAGCTACTGTTTTTAAGATGGATGTTAATAGTGGAAAATAGTTTCACAATGTAGGACCATCCATCCATCCATCCATCCATCCATCTATCCATCTATCCATCTATCCATCTATCCATCTATCCATCTATCCATCTATCCATCCATCCATCCATCCATCCA
>JBAMHX010000014.1:2491516-2512686 GCA_037177515.1 Pseudomugil tenellus | reverse complement strand
GCTTGTGTTGTTCTTATTCTCAGATGTAAGTCGCTTTGGAGAAAAGCGTCTGCTAAATGTCTGTAATGTAATGTAATATAATATATGAAACTGAAAATCCCAAATAATATATTGGAAAAAGAAGAAAATGTTATATGTGGCCTACCTTTTGTTTTATATCTTTATTGTATTGGTTAAAATAAGACAGAACATCCACAAACATTAATATTCAACTAAGAACTTACTAGACAGGGAGGACAGGAAGAGAGAGCCTTTAGTGTGTGTGTGTGTGTGGAGGCAAAAAAAAGGGGGTTATTTCTTCTTGTTAGATCATCCATCAGTCAGATGAAAGAATACCATCAGCTAGATGCCTGAGAACAGCTTTAATATTCACTTTGGAGCTCAGTTTAATGATGCAGAAATAATTGGTTTGTGTACTTCACTCTGTGTCCAAAAGATTTTGTTCGTGATAAAACAAATTTCACTCAAGTTAAAATTTAGTTCCCTGAATCAGTAAAGAGGATCAGGAATGAAGGTTGTCCTCCAGCAGAAGGAGCTGAAAAGTCTCGTGACCGGTCAGATCAGAGTGAATACTGCTGAAGTGCAAACAGGTGTGTGTACATCGATGCTGGTTGGTCTAATAATGCAGCCAGAAGCAGTCACACATTTTGCTTCACTGTCATTTTTCAGTTATTTTACTTTTCTGTGATCTGAAATGATAAAAATTAGAAAATCTGATGGAGTAAAACCATAGAAAAACACAGCAACATGTCACTAACCGCTGTAAAGTATTTTTCTTTTTCAGCAACAAAGACGTATTTTAGCAGAACAGAGATAAAGATTTTAAATAGCAAACATTTTCATTTAACATCTAATCTGTTTTAAAGGTGCACCATGTAAAAAAACATTAAATACTGTTTCTGTATTTAAAAGCTGAAATAAGATTTTAATTGTTTTCATTCTATTTGAAGGAGCCATTTGTTGGATCTGCTGTCATGTTGGTGCCACCGTCTGTGAAAGGACAAACAACACTGAGCTTACAAAACCGGTTTTGTTTAGGAGCTCAAGCATCGTTTAGTATGAGGAGTGCATTAAAAGTACAATAGAAGTAGATTTTAGAGAAACGGGGTAGTGGTTAGAACTCTGGCCTTAGCGGTTCATGTTAGCGTGGCTTCTGCATGTTCGGTTTGTTGGTCACTCTAATTTGTCCTGAGGAGTGGATGAGGGTGTTCCTGGTTGTTTGTGTTGCCCTGTGAAGGACCGGGAAATCCAGGATGTATCTGCTGGGATAGACTCCAGGTTTCCAGCGACCCTGAGCCGCATTATTGAATGTTTATGTCTGGGAGAATTTAGGCATTTTTAAGCATCATGTCCATCTTTACTACTAGATGTCAGTAATTCTATTACATGGTACCTTTAATGTCAAGAGGAAACCAGTAAATAAGACTTCTGAATGAACAGCAAAGTTGTAAAAAGATGTGAATAAACGTTGCTTTTTGTAGCATAATGTTAAAATGATCTGTATGGATCACAAGGAGCTTTCAGATCAGCATTGACAGAGAAGAAATGGTTACTGTTCTTGAGCTGCTGTTCACCCACAAACTCATTTTTCTGATAAATGTTGCTAAAACAAACAAATGACATTAATTTTCTTTCTTTTTTCCTATAATAAGGGAAAAACCAAAAAAATTCCCAGAAATGAGACAAATGGCCCAATTACTGAAAAGTCTCCTTAAAAGTACTTTTAAAATAGCAGAAACGTAATTGTTACTTTCCCTGTTTTAATAGCAGAAATTAATCTTGTTTCTTCTATTATGTGGTATGGTTATTACGCCTGAAGAAAAAGGCTGCTGATAGGATTACTGTGGTAATTTTATGTGTTCTGAGGCTGAGAAAATGGCAAAAACTGCAATAATTTGGTGGAAGAAGAAAGATTTCCTTAAGCTTCCCAAGCCTGCATAAACTTATTGTTTGAGTTGCACATAAGAACCAATTAAATGTGTTGAATAAAGCTGCTGAAAAAACCCTGCAAACCCCCGTTAGCCTCATTATTGTACAAACTACAGCTGATATGACTCTAGTTGTTTTAAAGATTCATGTCCTGAACAGGAGAAAACCCTAATTTAAGGCGTTCCTTCTTCATGTCTCGCCTCCCAGATAATTTCATCACTTTGCTTTAATTTCAGACACATCTCCGCCAATTTCCTTCCTTTAAATGTCAACGCTAAGCCAGCGTGCGCTTGTTTCTGACACCTGGCGGGTTGTTGGAAAAGGAAGGAGCGACAGCAAGAACAATAAGAATGTGTCTTTAACTCAAACCTGCAGCAGCCTCAAGCAGGTCGCTCTGCCACAAACTCGCCTCATTTTATACGACAACCAGACGGAGTGACTGAAGATTTGCAGCAGGAAAAATCATGCAAAGACTTGAAGTAAGAAAAATCAATGAGGTCCAGCAGAATCTTCCACCTCCTCATTTTTCTTTTACTGGTCATTAGCCTCCCAGCATGTCTTTTCTGCAACCAGCACCTGTGTGGTTTAATCTCATATTGATCCCGCGTAGGGTTGCTGTTCCTCCAGCCTGATCCCGGTGCTGTCATGAATGCCAGCTGTGTGTTCGCTACCTAAAAAGCCATCTCCCCATCGTTAATCCTCCTCTGATGAGCCTTTGAATACTACAGATTATTTACAGCAAAAGCAGCAGAGATGCTCGTCATTATGGCTTTTTAATCTGCAGCACCGGTGAAGGTAGTTGGCTCTGAGTTATATAATGTTCCCTTTACCTAAAGGGCATCAGAGGACACACACATGCACAAGCACAACCAACCCCATACTATTTCCACCTTTCCAAGCTCCAGCCCTTCAAAGGCACTTTGAAGAGATCCTGATTACCAGACTGGCTCTAACTGGCATCTAGCCTCCGTCCGTCCGGCTCACAATCCCAACAACGCCTCACCACACACCCATGAGAAATCAAGATCTACATCTAAGCATGAATGTAAATACATATGTGATCATAATTCCAACATCTCACATAGGTTCAATCAGTAAGAGAAGAAACTGGACCACTGTGCAAGGAGCCATTCTCACCTTCATATAGTGTTCCAATCACGTTCCAGGTCTGAATCAGACAGCCCGCTGCACATCAGCAGGGGAAGGAAAAGGTGAGGCAGAGTACAAAGAAAGAAACCTGAGAGTACAGAGAGAACAAGAGTAGAAACAAAAGAAAATACTGAGTGGAAAGCAACCAGCATTCCTCCATGTGGGAGTGAATCGGCTGCAGTGTCTGCAACCACAGTGCAATTATCTGTTTTCATTCAGTTCATATTAAATGTGTTTTTAATGAGAATAAGAACAAATAAGTCTAAAAAGTTTATTTTGTAACTTGTATATGCAAAAATGCAAGTCAGCAGTAAAACAGTGTGTGGATCATATACATGCTGTTTCTGTAGGCGAGTGACAGGAAACAAAGTTTCAAATAAAAGAAATTCAACATTAAATTTCATTCAGTTGCAAGCATGGCAAATGTAAATGGTAAAAACACCCCCCCCCCTCCCCCCATTTTTTTAAAACATTTTTGTTGAAGAGCAAAATAGAGACTTCAGATTAAAATAAATGAACATGTCCCATCATTCTTAGGCACATTATCACACCACACACATACAGCATTATAATTATTTTTAATTATGTATTATAACTACAGCATTATAAGTACAGGTGTTTTCTCCTGTCACTTACATCCGTACTCTGATAGACACATGGGTAGGCGTTGTGGGGTTCAGCGTCCTGACTTTCCCCTGAGCACCTGCATGGACCCATATGGCTTCCGCATCTCCAACACAACAGAACTTTCAAATGGAATTAAAATAAATTTCAAAGCTGATCTGTGAGTTGCTACAAGAGAAAAGGGGAAAAAAGATTTATAATTATATATTAATATATCATTAATATATTCATATTAATGAATGAAGAGCTTGAAAAACACAGCAACGGAAAATAAAGTAAAGAAAAAATTAACTTTTTGGTTTTTAGACTTGATTTCCAAAAACTGGTGGATTCAATTATTGATAAAATATCGGATTTATTCCTGTTTTACTCCTGGTTGGAAACTCCCTCCAGGGAAGGTGGCTCCATCCTTTTTAGAAAGCTCTGGCTTGCAGCCGTGAGGTCTGAATCAGACCGCCGGTTTAATGCACATTGGCAGTCGGCACACTCAGAACCAGTCCATTTAAAATGAACCTGGGTCAGCAACTGGTCCGTCTCTGCTTAATTCACATGGAGAATATTTCATCCTTCTCTAACTGTTGGATCCATTATTGATTTTTAAAAGGACTCGTCCTCTTTGAGTATTCACAGGGAGGTCAGAGGTCAGCCTTAGAAAGACCCACTTGAGGTATTCACTCGCAGGGAGGCTGAATGAAATGGACTGCATATGTGTCCTTTTCTTTGCTCTTATTGATCCCTAAAAGTGCTTCACATTGCAAGCCATTCGTGCAGCATGTTTATTATTCATTCCATTATCGTTTATATTCCATATATCCTGATGATTCTGCAGCATGTTGTCGAGGTTATCGCGCTCGTGGACGAGGAAGCCGATGATCAAGCCCCTGATCTTCTGGTTAGTAGATGACCCACGTTTCCTGTTGAGCCACATTCACATTAAGAATTTATGTTTGAAGTGCCGTTTCAGCTATAGAGCCTCTTCATTCACATCCAAAATACTTCATTTACATATCAGCACAGCTGATGCCTGATGAGTCTGCAGGAGTCAGAGTGGTAGTCTGAATGAGGTGCAGCTGTTTGCTTTGCAGCTGTGCAGTCAGTAAAAGTAAAACATTCTATTTAATTAGCACTTCAGTTTGTTTGCATGTTTTATGAATAAATTAAATGATCTTTCCTGCAATGATCCAGTTGCAGTTTAGCTGCATCCATATAAAACATGCATGTAAACAGACTGGAGAGTCGCATCAAGCAGCTACGTGGAAACTTTCTCTGCAAACATGTTAAAAAAGTTCTGAGTAGATGATCTGTGAGCGTCCATGAATGTCAGGATGTGAGCGGGTTCTTGTCACAGCTTTTCTTTCATTATTCAAGCTCGCAATTCTTCGAGTCTGGACGTAGAGCCTGTGGTGCTCTCTGCTGTCAGTCAGCTGGAGATTCATTTGGTTTGGGTCAAATGTGAAGATGTGTGAAGTAACCGGGATGGTGAGACATTTATGGACACACCGGTACTGGTGCTGCCAGCATTCTTCACTGTGTATCAGCTTAAAGTTTTAGTTGGTCACCAAGATTTATAAAGTTTCATCATGTTTCATTATACATTTTTAGTTTTATTTAACCTTTATTTAACCAGGAAAATTCCATTGACATTAAAAACCTTTTTTTCAAGGAAGTCCTGGCCAAGTGGCAGCAAAATTCAAAACATAAAAAAACAAATCCATACATAGACATAGACCTTAACATGACACAGGTTGAGTAAAGCAGTTACACGTTAGTGAAGCAATCTCTAACCCTTTCAATTTGGATTTAACGACATTTAAAGACAAGAATTCAGTCAGTTTCCATTCTTTCTGCAATATATTCGAAGCAAAAAGAGCTGAGTGGGCAAAGGCTTTCTTTCCCAGCTCTATTTTAGATGGTTGTCCTTCTACGGCAGAGCAATTTGATCCTTCGGAGCTTCAACACACCTGACTAAAATATGAGTCGCTGAGCTGAACCTGATGAACTCCACTGGATGCATTTAACCTGAATCAGGTGTGTTCAAGCAGGGAAACATGTAAAACCTGCAGGATTGCAGCTCCCTGGTACTGTGGTTATGACCTTCCCCCAGATTCAGAACTCTGGCTTGTTTATCTACTGGTTTTCTTCTCTGCCTCTGAAAGTTTTTCTCCTCCTTTCAACCCTTATATCCCGAACGTGAGGTTTCTGGGATATAAGGGATGTTCTTCATGTAAGTGTGATAACTTGAACAGTTTTCAAAATTGGATTTTGATATATTGTATATCTGTTTAGGTTCCCAAGAGGACAAAATGTATCGCATTTCACGATTATCGGATTAATGATTTCCCCACCTGGTGGCGCTTTATGCACAAAAAAATCATATTTTTGGCTATAGCTCTGGAACTATTTGTCTCATTGACCTCAAATCAAGTGCGAATAAAAGGTCCTGACCTCAGGATGCACCCTATCCTGATGTCATACCGGATGGTTCAAAGTTTCAACACCAGGTGGAGCTTTGGGTCTGAACATGTGCCTCTTTTTATTATTGTATTGTGTCTATTCAAGGATTGGGGGTGTTCGGGTATATACCCCCGGCCGTCACTTCCTAGACCTTCTTCATCTTTTACTCTTAACCCTTTTCTTTGTGTGTTAGCTGCCTGCGTGTTTCCTTTTGTGTGGTTTACAAGGTTGGAGACTGTCTGTTTCCCACTTGTTGGTTTTGATGGAAATTCTTTTTCTCCGATGTAAGTCGCTTTGGACAAAAGCGTCTGCTAAATGACTGTAATGTAATGTAATTGTTTAGCTTTGCTAAAGCAGTGTGATATATAAACAACCACCATTGTATCTCTTTCTTACACAGAAACTCATCAAATCACCACAAAGGTGTGAAGCCCAAGCTCATATTTTGCATACAGAGATTAGCTGCGTGTGTAATTTCTTTAATGGGTTATTTTAGAAGCAGCTGGAGGTGCGTTATTAGACTCTCTTGTCGGGGATCAACCACTTCATCTGCGTTAACGCTCTTCAGTCTGCAACACTGAACATGCAGCTATGTGATTTCTGTGTGTGACATGTGTTTGACATGTTGCAACACATTTACAGCATGAGATTTACAACAAAAGGTTTGATGTGGTGTCTTTTGTTTGTTCTCATCAGTTTGATTTCTTCACCGGTGTTCTCTCCTCATCCTGCTGCTTTTGCATCCTTTCTGTCTCAACAGGGCATCTGCTTCCTGTTGTGCTGCCTGCGGACATCAAAAACTTACATGTACTTTTATTTTTCTGCTCACACACAGAAGACCAAACTTTTGATTGGCTTAGGTTTATATTTTAAGACCATGCACAGGTTATTTTTCTCTCTCATGCTGACAAGAATAATCAATGGGATATCTGTATACATGTGTTGCAATGAGCAGCTTAATTGAGTAAATTGCGTGCAAGTACCTCTAGCATCCACCTTCTGCAGACTTAATAAAGCCACTTCCACATTGCCGCAGCTCTGCGGTGTTCCTGTCTAACCAGCATTTTTCCTGTAGATACGATACTATTAATGCTGATTTACTTAATCGAAATACATTTTGATACTTCTTCCTTAAAGGAAAATCGTGGTTGTAAAATATCTTTTTGCAAGGCCAGGAACATAAATACCTGGACATACCATATATATATCAAGTAGTCAAAATATCGACTCCAGAACATCAACAGCCTTTACTTTGACACAAGCTGCTTTATCATTGCTTGTGCCGGTTGGCTGATCTTGGATCCTGACTGCTCGTTCAGAACACAGTGACTTACGGTGGACCAAAAGAAATGAATCAGTCTTTCTAGAAGAGATGTGAATCCATTTCACAGTGGCTGGATTGATCCAAGGCCTGATTAGGGACATTCCTGCTTCCCACTCTGTCTTTTTCTTTAAACGTAGGTCCACAGTGCCGTCTAACAGCTTGCTATTCTGTTTGTTTACTGTGCATTTTCTGAAGCCCTTTAGGTCATCCAGCTGTTTTGTAATCCAGTTACAAGTTAGAGGTTGAATGATCCAATCGCAACTTGGTTTGTGTGCTTTGGTAATCCAATAACAGAGCAGCTCAACAATCAATAAGAGGAACCCAAGCAGCACTCCTCATTCACACACACACACACACACACACACACACACACACACACACACACACACACCATCGGATCCTGTAATCGTCTCAAGTTGTTGCCAGACCAGTGTTAGATTATTCATCAAAGCTGGGCAGATGCTGTGCCTTCAGGCATTTTTGGAGGATGGATCCCTTGTTGGTCCATCTCTGCCTTTTTTCCAACTCTTGCATACACTGAGTATGAATAAATAAAGCAACCCTGGAGATAATCAATTAGCCTTGCAAATATTAAGAGTTTGTAACGGCTCACTTCATTTAGTTATTATGCTGCGAAAACTAAACTGTGTGAACTCATCAAATGTTGCATATCTTTGTCAAAGCCTCAAAGAGGATTATTTTGGCATCTATTATGCGTGAAATGTGACCATATATGATGAGGTCTGTTTGGAATGATTGGAAAAATTCACCCTGAGGTGGGGGGGAGGTGATGTTTCATTTGCGTTTAACTCCCCTCTGAAATCAGCTTATTTGGAGCCGTGGTCATCGATGCTGGGTCTTTTTTTGATTTGTTCTGTTTCTCTTCTTTGCTTTTTAGTGGTATCTTACTGGGAAACTGGGAGTGTAACTGTATGTTTGTTCTGACAAAGCAACAAATAAGCGACGCACATGAAGTGGTTAATCTCTCTCACACACTTGCTCCGCTCAGAACAGTGCACGGTTTCTTTCTCGGTGCTTACTGAGCATCCTTCAGCCTCCCACAAGGACAACAGAAGTATGAAAACTGTCCTCTCTGACACTGAAAATATGTTTGACAAATCTTGTCAAAACAAGGCCAAAGAAGCGAAAAGAACAGAGTAGAAAGGTTTTCTGACATTGCGCACAAGTGAAACGTAATTAAGGTGCATGTCCAAAAATTTGCGTATGTAGATAAGAAAAGCAGTGCATAAACCGTATAAAGATGCCAACCTTTGCCGAGCAGCAGCATAAAGCAAACTAAACCTTTGCACAGCACGGTTAGCTCATCGCGCTTATGATGGATTCCTGCAAGCTTTGTGTCAGATCCAGCAAAATCCCGCTACAATGCAGCCCTCCTGTCAGAGAAACAGTCTACCTTCCAACTACCTGCATTTACACAAGTTTACTGACAGCCTTGGAGATGGAAAATGCCGCCTGTACTAGAAGAAAAACAAGTTTAGTTGGATTAAATCACATGAGAGTTTTAACAATAAGTGAAAGGATGGAAATAAAGCTGATCTTAGCTAACACTGTCAGGTAGAGTGGAACAGGAGAAAACATTCTGACTATCAGTCTGTCATTAGCATCTGACTTTCCATTTCTGCTGGAAGGTCCTGCCTTAATCTTCCTCTCAGCTTAGTTTGTCCATCATCACACTGCAGAAATGTCACTGTGGGGCTGGTCCTCCTGTGGCATTGTTAAAACCTGTCTACCTGCCAGATCAGGTCCCCTGGGATCCAGTGCAAACTCTGAATTATTCCGGTGTTCATCATTTGCCTATTGCCTTTCATTTTCTTCACATGATGATGTTTTACTAGTCTATTATTGCTTTCATAATTCCTGGGACTAATTAACTAAATATGCTTAAAGCTGCAGTTTGTAAAATTAGGAAACTACTGGGCATCAAACTGGAACAGTAGCCTCTCATAAACTGACCATAAACCCAGAGTGAAATTTCATTTAGAGCCAACGGCTTCACTGCTGAATGTTCATATTCATCTGGAAACAAACCAGACGAGCTCGGATCGTTTCCCTCAGTGTGGGAATCTTTTCATCTGAGGAAGGGGAAACATTCAGAAAGTCGAGATGAGCTGTCTTGTTCAGCCAGTTTCACTGAAAACAAAAATTTAAGCTGATGAAAAACACAAAGCTGAACGATCCTGTTTCACGCCGTGCAGCTAAGGTCTGAGCCCTGCAGCGGGCTTTCATTGTTTACCTGCTCCAACATGCCTAAATTAGACCAAATGGATCAAATGATGCATTAGTTTCAATCAGGTGTTGGAGCAGGAAAACAAGGAAAGCCTGTCAGGTTTAGGTGGAGTTTTAGACGCCTGTCTGTAGGACGACTCATTATAAAATCACACAATAGATAATATCTTTAATTTACGCAAACATCAATGTAGCATTCTCGTAACTACACAACCAATTCTGAAAGTTTGCATGTCTTGACATCTCCACACAGGATTGTTGTTTACCTGCTCCAGAGGAAGAGAAGAGAAGTCTTGTAAATGAGGAAGAAGTTTTTATCTGTTTCCTGCAAAGAAACACCAGCAAGCAGCCTGGAAGTCCTGAATTATGTACTTTTCTATTTAATTGTGCTGTTTGTCGGCTATATGGTCTGATCTGGCTCATTTAGTGAGATTAACCCTTTAGGGCCTGGTGCTTCATGCAAAATCATTCATTTACTGGAAGGTTAAATAAAGTATTCCATCATCATGAAAAAGCGCAGGAAGTTATTCCCAAATTACTTATATGCAGTTTCATCCTAAGAGGTTTCACTGAATAAATTTAAGCAAACTGAGTGTAAATTAAAAGCAAAGATTAAATCTTCTTTTTTTACTTTATTTATTTAAAACAGGGACAATGCATATTAATAAACATTTCTGACAATATGCCAGAGTTAGCCAGATGGCTATTTTTTTTATTTTTTCACCTGCAGTCTCTAGACAGATATTAAAATGTTACCATAAAAATAAAAATTACAACTACATAACAAAATTACAAGTGCAATAAATATAGTAAAAGAGACATTTAAGCTAAAAGTACATACAGAGAAACTGCAGACCAACAGTCAACAACATTAGAAAAATACAGTACATGGACACGTACAGTACACACACCTACAGGACAAGAAGGCAGCAGGGGCCAGCGAGGGCAGCTCTACTTAGTGTTCACAGCGCTGATTGTTAAAGAGCATTTCTTTAACTGCATCTTGAAAGAGTTTTATGTATTTAGATGTCTGATGGTTATTTGTAAAGTGATGGCAGAGGTTTTAAAGATGTAGCAGTTCTGACTGATAAAGCCTCATTTGCTTTGCCATGACTGTGATTATTGGACATAGTGGGGATTTTTTTAGCTGATGTTAAAAATTGCAATATTCTCTTTTTATGAAGTCTAAATAAGCATATTATCTTTCCAATATCTGCATATTACCAGGAGCTTCTGCCTCCTGGTGAAAAAGCTCTTTGTGAATATTTATCATTCATATTTGGTTGAAAGTGCTCATTCATGCTGGTGTTATGTAAACTTGTATTCCTGTCTTAATAAACATGAATGAATTCAAACTGGGAAAGATGAAGCATCCGTCTTCATTAGAGCGACTCCACTGACATACCTGGAAACTGATTACCTGCAGCTGGTGTGCGTTTATATGTTTCAGCTGGAATAAATGTGGATGAATGTGTTGCATTGTCTGATGTGATGCTGCAGGCTCCGGTTACAGTTACTCCACATTTACTACAGCTGCTCTGCTTTTGTTAACTTTCCGGAAAATTGTGAAGTAAAGTTTAAATCGAGCTTCATTTGGAGGAAACTTCAAACAGGAAGCTCATCAGTCTTCTCCATGTGACATCAGATTTTTCTACTGAGCAAATACTTCCTAATAAGGCAGCAGACAATATGTTGGGCAATAAAATGCAGTCTTGCTGCTTGAGGATTTATATTTTATTCCTTTTTACTTTGTTCTCTGGGTGCACAGCATTTAGAAGTCACTAGACAGCAAAAGAAGAAAGATGGATGCAGTTGAAAGATGTTTCTTTCTGCAGCAACCAGCAGGGACAGCTGATCTGAATTTGTCTTTATCCGAGGCCAGTCAGGTTAAGATGCTGTATTAATTTGCCCCAAGTTTGTGTATTGTGGTACAGTTCTGCAGCAGTGTGAACAGTGACAATTGTTTCTAGAAGCTTCTAGAATCAATACAGATGATCGCTTGTCTTGTTTTAAATCCAAATGTGTAATTATGTCGACTGTAAGATATGTGAGGAGTTTTTACGGTTCCTGAAAATGTTTTTACATAGTTTCCAAAAGGCTCCAGCAGTGGACGGACATTAATTGTTCACACTTTCCGAGTTGAAGACCCGACTTCGCATCCTGTTGGTCATATCAGCTGCTGTTACGTGTGAGTTGTTTACCTCCTCGAGCGCTATGTGACATGTTTTGGTGTAAATGGTTGTGAAGCTGCCTGTGGAGGGAAGTTCAGGCTGTAATTTGATGATTCCTGGTGGTGTTGAAGTTGACTTTTCCCTTTTTAGAAAGTTACTTTTTTTGCTTTTTTGGTTCATGAACATTTCTGTCCTAAAAAGTGGAGCTCAAGATGGGACATAAAACCTTAACCTTAGTTTCTGCTTCTTCTTTGTTGAGCATTTATCTTTTTATACTGACACATGTGACCTCATGATCTCTTAAGATGAGACAAATGGATAAAAAGTTTCATAAAATACCAGAAATGTTGGTTATGATGAATATTATTTAATATTGTATTAAAATAATATCAAATAGTATTATTAAATCCAATTGAAAGGTATTCAGAGGTGCTACTGCACCCGATAATTAATGTAAAGGGAACACATGATATTAGATGTAACTGTACATAATAATAATCATAAAAGTAAAAAGTATTATTCTACATCACTGAGAATATTGCTCATTGCGTAACAATACAATAAATAAAATGTTGGACATAGTATTTACATATTTTACATTATGCATGAGAGAAAAAAAATCAGAAGTACACATCAGAATGAAAGCAATACTGAGCATACTACTGTTGTAACATACTATTGATTCTATAGCATATTACTGGTGTTATAGCATATTACTGGTCTTATGCCACTGGTGCCACTTTTTGCTCAAGAAAATAAGTTCTTATTGTGAACAACATAAATAAGTCAACGAAGAGTTCATAGTAAAGAAATAGAAAAAAATGAATGCTAATAAAGGTTAAAAGGTTTTAAATTAAAATTTAATCAATGTAAGGCATCTGTATTCCAACTATCTTTGTTGTGTTATGTTCTATACAGTCTATGGTTGTGTATACTAAATAACAGTACAGTTACGTGAAGAAGTGAGCGCTCCACTCCATGGAACAATCTTTGACCTAATTTGCTGTTTAACAAGAGCTTCAGCAGAACTGAGAAAAGTTACTCATAAATACGCTTATTGTATTTCTACACACCTGTGCCTTGGAAAACTTTTATCTTTGTGAGTATTGTACTCAGGAAACTCGTAAATGTGTTATTATTATTTAGTGGTTTACATTTGTTGTGCTAATGTGATGTACAGCTTATGTTTAAACTAGGCAAACATACCAATAAGAGACATGTATTTGCTAGCAATGTGTTATTCTTTCTAACTGGCTGTCTACCTACACATCGACATGTGTTGTAAGAACAGCACAGGTGTTATAACATAACATTTTACTGGTGTTATAGCATATAGCTGGTGTTATAATATGCTGGTACATTATAACATATTTCTTTTGTTATAAAATGATCCTGATGTTATTACAAGGAACGATTCTGACAATCTATGTCCAGGGGCCAGAAGTAAAAAATGAAAGGGTGAATATTCCCGTTACACCTTAATTACTGGAAACTTCCAAGTCAGAACTTAGGAATTCGAATTAAAGAAGTCTATGTCTTTTAATTTTCACTTAAGACTAACAAGAGCTGGATGCCTGAGAATCTAAATAACGTTGCATTGATTAGTTTTTACACGCCGAGAGTTTCCCAGCACATTAGTTGTTCAGACAGGAGTTTGTTTCCATTTTTGGTTTAGCATTCACCATATCCAAACATTTTTACAACTAATTCCCATCGTCAGTTTGTTAAAGAAGGCCTTTCCTTCCTTTTAAAACAATGTCTTGGTGATATGTAGATAATTGATATACAGATTCTTTTGTGCCATGCATCCTCTAATACCGACCTCACTTTGTGTCTCTGCAGTGTGACTATTATAACTGTGATGTTATCTGTAAGCTCCATAATGAAGTTCTTGTAGACCTCAGACATTCATGAGCTATCAGAATTATTAAAAATATGCTGAGCACAGCCTTGGAATGAACCTATATTTTATCTAGCACTCCTGCACATCTCTGAGTGAGGAAGTAAAGTCTAATTTATTTACAGAAATGTTTTTGTCTGGTCCAGAGTGTATCTGATTTATTTTTTTCTTTTTAACATTACTTATTATGAGGACACGTGGGTTCTTGGTAGCGGGTGAGGTAGATTGTGTCCTCAGCTGGCAGGAAATGCTCTCTCATGGGGTCCAGACTGGCTGCAGTGTGGTCTTTGATGTGCGAGAGAACCAGTTTCCCAAAGCCCTGCAGAGAAATAAGTCGGTGCTCCGGGACCGATGTGTTGGTGACGGGAGAAAAAAGCTGTGTGGTTAGGGCTCTTGTGATTGGCGGAACTTTTAATCCCATCACACACACAGGCACACTACAAAACATCATATGAAAATGTAAATGTCCCCTAGAATTTATTCTAGGTCAGTGTTTGACTTCTGCCTTCTATCTGGACCCAGAAAAGTGTTGTATGATACAGATCCATCACTCCAAAAGCAAATACAATAAATTTAATTATTTCCATCCCCTATTGTGCATAAAGTTTTCTTCCTAAAGGCAAAAACTACCTAAAATAAGCTTTATTAACCTGAATTAAAGTTTTTCCAATGTTTTAAATATTTTCACTTACGTTTTTAAGTCAGCAATGGCAACCCTGCTGGTCAAGAAAATAGTTGTTTTTTTTTCTGGAAAGTGCAAAAATAGCAAGAAAAGGCCCAAAAAACAATAATAATACATCAGTTATTGGATTAATTATTCATTTCTCAACTGCAAAAGCAACTTCAACCTATCAGATCAATAAAGGAAAGCAACAGGATTCAGCCAGCGAGTGACTGTAAGCTGATGCGCCTGGAAAAACCCATTAAACCAGTCTGAAGCAACCTGATGGACTGAGGTTGGTCAATGGACTCCCATGTTAAAAAGTTCACCACAGAAATAAACATGTTTACATCCTGGTACAAAAACATTTTAGCTTTATTTGGGTTAAATTTACCTTCATGAGTGGGAAACAATTTTTTTAACTCATCCATGGATGTGATTGAATGTCATGGTTCACCATAATTATGGGCATGTCCTTTTGATTGACAGGTATTTAAAATCTGGCGTGAAGAAGCCAAAGTAGCACAACAGCAGTTTTTAAGCCTCCTAACAATTAGCCTTAGCCTCCCTACATCTGTTAGCTGGGTGGCTTCTGTTAGTTCCGGGTAAGCTTGGTTAGCTCTTGGCTACAGGCAGCTGAGAGTTCGATGGGTGTCAGTCGTCCACTACCCTTGTGGCCCTCCTCTCGGCTGCAATCTGATAATAGGGATGAGGAAAAAATCCTGAAGAGCTTCAGTTCAGGTCTTCAGAGACCATGGCAGCCTCATCGAGGTTCTGCCTATCTTTTTATGTAGATTCTAGGATTTCAGCTCATAAAGCTTAATAGTCTGATATCACATTGGCTGCATGCTGATCTGCGGCTTAGAATCCAATGGACGCTAAACAAGTGGTTTCTCATTAGATGACGAACACCACAGGTGTCTGACATGGAGTTTGAGGTTGTTTTTCAGAGTTAGTTTCTTCATATAATTACATTGTACAATGAAACTGAAGGAGGCAATCTTTTTAAATTGCATCATTAAAAAGCATATCAGACTATTTTAAAGAACATTGAGAAACAATAAAATTGCACACACATCCCAACATTCACACAGCCAAACGCATTACCAGGTAATGTTTTTAAAGCGTTTCCACTGCTTTTGCATAGGAACTGTTCTTATTGTTTTTCAGCCCTGCCAGGGTGCCACAGGTGTAGGAGGATGTTATCCGCCTTTTTTCAGGCATCAGACCCTGAACAGGTCTTCCGATGTTGTCCTGCATGAAATCTCTGGGAGCGTAAATTAGATTATTCCTCCTGTCTCTTTACATACAGTCCCTGTTTTTGTTGCCCCCTTTAACCATAAAACAACACAATTGTGTTTGTCGACTACCCAAAACTAAGCCTGGGTATCTGCGTTTGCTTTTTATCATGTGCACCACCAAACATTTTCCCGAAGCAACACAGTTGAAGCAAAAGCTGAGGTTGGATTGCTAAATGACTGAAGTCTTTTCCTAAATCTCATAAGAATCGAAACCTGAGGACACCGCATGCACACTCCGAAGAGGACATGGATCGGTGGTTTGCACATATGTAATCTAGTAAAGTTGCCTAAGAGAATGCTATTTGTCTCCATTTTTTTTGCTCTTAAACTGAATTTGGGGACATTAGGCCCTCCTGTAAGGCACAGTCGTCTCTAATTAGTCATCTCCAGTGGCCTGATCATGGTCCCATTGGACCCAAGGTTAGTGTAACCACCAGCCTAATGATTTTTAGTTATTTTACGAGAAATTACAACCAGTTTCATCAAAGAAAAAACACATGTGCTCAACTTTAAGAGAAAATCTTTCTTAAGTCTTTTTCAATGAATACACCTTCAAATGATTCTCTACAACGTGCAGAATGACTTTAATGAGTTATGGATTATCCTCAGTCTCCTTCGGTTAAAATACTGAATCTTAAAATACTTTTCAGATCCAAACTAATGATTTATTGCAGTCTTTACTGATAAAACAAACTGTACAAAAGGAAAAAGCTCTTACATTGAACAGAATCTCGTCACGTGTTCCAGGCCTTCCTAAGGTGATTGTTTTTGCTCAGTGTTAGACGAAAGGCTTCACCGGGTTCAGTAGGTTGACAATTATGATTTTTCTCCAGTAGTCTTGTCAGACTTTGTCCAGAGAAAGTAGGGAATCATTCTGCTGGCAGGTTGATTAGATTTGAGACATGGAAGCAAACATTAAAGTGTAGCCGTGGCTGCAGCCTTGTCACTGGCACAGATGAAGGTGTTGCCCGAGGCTTTCATCGGAGGAACATTCAGCCTTGTTATTCTGCAGTGTACACATTGTGCACAATATAAGAAAAACAAAAAGGTTTTACTATTTTATATGGATAAAAATTTTAACATGCAGCACAAGTTTACTCAGCCTGGTAATGTCTGATCAGAAGAGCGAAGAAACTTCTGATTTAAGGGGAAAAGTATGGTTTTTGCTTCAGTTCTGCACCTCTATGGGGGCAGTCATGGGACTTGGTCTAACCAAGCTACAGGTGTTTTGTGGACTTTAAAAAGCTGTTCAACCATTTTCCCAAAGTGTCGTGTTCTTCATGACTGGATTACCAGGCGTTGGGTAAAGATTGTTGGATCACTGTGTCAGAGCTCGGCCCACATATCCAGTAGTAAATCAGATCTGGTGACTGTTCGACTAAGCCTGGACTGTTCAGAACTTTTCTGGACAGAATTTCCAGATGCAGCCACGACGTTGATGGTTCCAGTTTGGTGGACTCAGGCTGGGATCTCCTGTTGTCACTGGAGCTGTAGAGCTGTAAACCAGTAGGGATGAAGATCAGATGCGATTCTGAATCTATGCTGCTCAACTGGAAAGTATGGAGTGTCCTTTCCAGGTTGGTAGTGAGATCCTTCCCATGTGGAGGAGTTCAAGTATCAGTGGCTTGCGTATGATGCAATTAAGCATTTATGATGTGAACTCTGTACCAGTCTGTCATGGTAAAGAAGGAGCCTAGCCAAAAGGCAAAGTTATTGTTGTACTAGTCGAACTACGAACACCAGTTCGGAGTTATGTGACCAAGAGAATAAGGCTGTTAATACAAGTAGTTAAAATTAATATAGGCAGGCTGTCTGGGCTCTTACGTAGATATGCAGCTTTGTAATCCAGGAAAGGCTTTGTAGTCCAGCTTGTTCTCTACAGAGTAGGTGTTTCAAATTGGGTCTTTTAAGGGCCACAATCCAGCAGGTTTCCCATGTATTCCTGATTCAACACCCCAGAGTCAAATAAAAGGATCTGATAGCCAATCAGATTCTGTAAAAAGACTCATTCATTTCTTTCAGCTGTGTTGGAGCAGGAATACATGGAAAATATGCTTGATTGAACACTCGTAGGACCGAACTGAGTACCTCTGGTGTAGAGCACAAAGACCTGGCCATGTTTATGCAGACAAACATGGTGGATGGATGAATCAACATGTAAAACTCTTTATAAAGGTTTTATAAGTTAGTGGTGAATCTCAGGGCATCCTGGTCAGTCAGCATTTCAGTTCGACAACCAGATAAAAAAGGTTAATTCAAGAATTTTTCTGGATTTAAAGAAAAAACATTACTTAATTCTTTTAACGAAAGAAAGTTGTAATTTTTTTAAAGTTCCTAGCTCAAATTTCATTCAATGAAAGTTGTTAATGGTGGAATATTTACAAGCTTTAATTATGCATGTGAGAACATCTTGTTTTCTTTCATTATTGAAGATTTAAATCTAAAAAAATATGCTCAAAGGACTGAAGTTTCCTTGTGTTTGATTTATTTGATCCTCTAATGGACACTAACCTTGTTTAAATTTTATTTTTGCCCTAAATGTCTTGTGTATAAACCCCCTTTTGAGAAAACATGAAAAGTTTTCTGCAATGCGATTAAAACTTAAACCTGAAATATTTTAATTTCACTTCATCTGCCTACATTTCTACGACGGAGTATTAGGGCCACACCTAAGAAAAAATTGTGGAGTTTTTTTTTTTCTCTCCCTTCCTCACTTCGAGAATAAAGTTGATATGACAAGAAGAAAGTCGACAGGACGAGAATAAAGTCGAAATACAGTTTAAAGAATGAAGTCGAAATGCATTTACAAGAAAAAAATCGAAACGACGAGAATAAAGTCAAAGTACAGTTTTCAGAATAAAGTAAAAAAAAAGTTGACTTGAGAATAAAGTTAAAAAAAGGTTGTGATTAACTTTGAGTTTTTCAAATAAATGTGAACCAGCTTTATCCTACTTTATAAAACACAATGCCTAGCGTGGATGAGCCAGTGAGCTTGTACTTTAGAGTAGGTTTCAGCAACAAGAAAACTCTTTCTCTTTTAGCACATAAACAAAGCAATATGATAAATATCAGTACTTTGAAAAGACTGTATTTCATCTTTATTCTCGTCATTTCGACTTTATTCTTGAGTATGTATTTCAACTTTTTTCTCGTCATTTTTACTTTATTCTCGAAGGGATGGGAAAAAATCCTCCATGTTTTTTTTCAGTGTGGCCCTAATGCTCTGTCGTAATGTTTCACCTGTTCTCATAAAACAGAAAAAACTCCAGGAACTGCAGCAGCAACACAGTTGGAAAGTATTTTTTAGATCAGTTACCTTTGATGAGACGTCAATTAACTGAAGATTGATTGATTTCTGGAGGGATCTGTTTCCATTTCTGCTGAATCCAAGAATTCAGACACTTAACACTTTGTGTTTGTTGTAATCTGGTTATTCTCTTCATGATGCAACAAACATTAGGAGACAGATGCAGACTGAGGACAAGACACTCAAACACAATCATTGTGTGTGCATGAAAGCGTGCATTGATATCTATCAAACTCTGAGCTGCCTGTTGCTAAGAGCTAACTAAGCTAACTCCACCCTAATGGGAGCTAACTGCTTAATGGAGGTATGTAGGCTATGGTGCCCTGTTAGCTGGCTAAAAGCCATGTTTCTGTGACAGCTGCTTGTTGCAGATACCTGTTGTCAGTCAAACCTAAGTCATTAAGTCAGGCTTCATTATTGCAACAGACTGGAATGAATGTTTCAGGTCTGGAAAAAGTTTTAGGTGTAAAAGCTGTTGACTTACTGAGGAACTCTGCGGAGACCTTTTTCATGAAACATCAGAGGACAGCGTTTCAGTTCTGCCATTTCTCTGTACAAACTCTGAGACATGTAGAGGTTTGCAAACACAGGCTCAGATTTCTAAATTTAATTGTAATTATGTAACCCAAGCTTTGGTTCTGGACCTTGATCTGGTTATGGATCTGGATCCAGTGGCAGACCTGTTTTGAGTGAAAATGACTCTGCAATGTCCTTCTTAGTCCGTATGTCTTTATTGAGTTTCTCACGCAGTGCTGCCTAAGGTTTGGAAGTTTATGACAGTCCAACAGTGGTTTCTGTGCTTGTCCTTTCAACTGCAAGATTTCCCCCAGACGGTATTTTTTTACTTTGTTGATGCTTCTCTGACCTATCCTTGTTTAGACAGACTGTTTTATGGATGATGCTTTCACACTCTGACACCCACACACGTTACAAATTAAATTGCCGATTGGAGTCTTTCAGGACAGATCTGTAAACTTTGAAAAACTTTTGTCTCTCTGTTCTAACAGTTTATTTACATTTTCTAAATTCTGAAGTTGGACAATAAAGACCCTATGAATAATTTTACTTTGACTCATTTGTGTTGATTAAAGGTTGAAATTGATTTGTTGAATGTTTAAAATGCAAATGCTTTTTTTTTTTCAAAAACATCCAAACTGTTCTGGAATAAAGTTTTTTGACTTTGACCTAACTTGTTTTCAGGTTATATAAACTAAGAAATAAACTTAAAAATAGCAGACTGTGTTCTAAAATGACATAAAAAAGGAACTATAGGTTAGTGACTCCACAGATGCGCAACCTGGTGAACTTATTGACCTTAGTTATTAGTTTTAAATTTCATATGCAGGTGTGTAAATCATGGTTATTTAGTTTCCTCTTTAGTACAGAAGCAATCATATGCTTACAGTCACCGGATCCCACCACCTCAGTGCAGGTTCATTTGCATAAAGTGCGTCCATACTCCATACTTTCTGGTCTCAGATTTCTATGACGTGTACGGTGACGCAGAATCAATGAGTCACTCAGCAGAGGTGATCTTGATGCACTGACATTTATTCAGGCTCTTGGGGTTGCTAAGGAGACAAAAATAAATTGCAGCTTATGTTTCCAACTTCTGGTACATTTCTGAGGCTGCTTCCCCTCCCTCCCCCAAAGCTCAGTAAAGTCTGCCCTTTTCACGTCAGTGTGACTGCATGTCGCCGGTCCACAAGCTGCTCTTCATCTATTTCCTGTAAATGACTTCTAGAGGTCTTTACAGTTTATTGTGTTGTAAGTTTGAAAGTTTTACTGAAAGGATGAGTCCTCATGTGAGAATCATTACATTACAGTCATTTAGCAGACGCTTTTCTCCAAAGCGACTTACATCGGAGAATAAGAACAACACAAGCACCAAACAGTAGAGGACATCATAGATAAGTGCAGTCAAACTGCTGCAGTCTAGTTGGGCACATGTGTTGCCTGCAGTGCTAGGGGCACTGATTTATTTATTTATTTGTGTTCAAATGTTCATTAGATCTGAGTTTCTGCTAAGAGCTAGAACAAATTTCTCAAGTTAGTATAATTTCCTATTGATCACAACTAAGTGCAGAAATGTTGCTTAAAGAG
>JBAMHX010000014.1:2425936-2439892 GCA_037177515.1 Pseudomugil tenellus | reverse complement strand
AACTAGACTTGTGTTCTGAAAAAACCTCCGGTCGATATTTGTCAACACACCACCACTCAGTTCTCCGTTTGTTTGTCATACGCCCGTTTTCTAAATGTGTCCACTAGAGAGAAGAATACAAATAACGGTGTTTTGAGCAAAGTTTTTACCATACAGGGATGCAATAGGGCTCACATACTGTATGTATGTATGTATGTATGTATGCATTAAATGGTTTCATTTATCCCAGATTTCATCAGGATTAAACTGAACCTCTATGTTGTTGGCTAGCATCGCCCTCTGCATGGACGGGTCCCCAACACATGGCTTCCTCACTGCAGCATCAAGCCTGAAGTTAGAGACAGGAATCTAGTGGGGGGCGATGTATTTGTGAGAAATGTGATTTTACTTATGTCTGAGGACATGAAGTTTTATTTGTAATTTGTTGTTTAATGACTTTGAGCTGCTTTTTAGCATGAAACGTTCTGCATTCCAGCAAATCGTTTATATTCTCATAGAAACATTTGTGATGCATAATCCTGTTTTCTCATATGTCTTTATTGCTTCACAGAATTTAGTTTAGTTAATTTTATGTTGAATAGATGCAGCGCTCATTTGGAAGCAGTTTCTAATCCGACTCTCAGCCGAATGATCCAGCTTCATGGCGGCACTTTTCCTTGTTACTGCAGAATCCAAACAGCCTTAAATGAAGAAATATTCCCCATAAACGTAGGATGAAGCTTCTTTTCGCCATCTAAGATGCAGCCAATGCTATTTCATCAGACCATATTCAGCTGTACTGTGAGCTCTACACCCCCCACCGATCAGATGTGATCCATCTAGAGGGATATGATACGTTTGGGACGCTGCATTAATGTCCCCGCGAACAGATGCTTTTAATGTCCAAAAGTTGCTCTGATGTATTTTTAAGTTGCAAAAATAAATTGAAAATCCCAGGAGAGTTTTTTTTTCTTTTTTAAGTGCATGCTTCAGTCTTGACACAGATTGTCCATTTTCTCCTTTAATTATGCAAAAATAAAACTTTATTTCATGCAAAAATATATAAATAAAGCTTTATTTCATGCAAACATAAATAAAATTTTATTTCATGCAAACATAAATAACATTTTATTTAATGCAAACAGATATAAATAAAACTTAATTTTATGCAAAAAGATATAAATAAAACTTAATTTTATGCAAAAAGATATAAATAAAACTTTATTTATGCAAATAAATATAAATAAAACTTAATTTATGCAAACAGATATAAATAAAACTTAAAAATAAAAAATGGTAATTGAAGCCGGTTCAAACATCTGAAATAAATTTGCAATTGCAATTATTTTTACAAGGATCTTTGCTCATCTCAGAGCTTAAGAAAGGCTGTTGACTTGTTTTCAGAAGACTTTATTTCCAATCACTGAGCTCAGATGGGAAAAAAAACATTTTTTTTCATTTAAAAATAAAAAAGTTTCTTGTGCTTTTCTGACACCTGCTGGTTAAACTGCGACATTGCATCATATTTCCCATCTGAAGCAGGCAGTGAAACAATGAAAGCTGAGATGGTTGAACCTGCTCACATCTCATCTCTGTCCTCTGTCCCTCTGTCCTTCTGTCCCTCTGTCCCTGTCCAGGCGGACTGGGAGAGCAACGGCGGCCTGGTTAAGAAGCTTCCGTCCATCCGGGAGGATGAGGAAGGCGATGAGGAGCAGAGCAGCATGAGCTGTGCTCCCCGCTCGCCGCTGCACCTCAGCAGGGGGCTCAGCTCTCCGCTGCGCTCCCCCCTCCTGCCACCACGGCCGTTCCGGGCCCCCTCCGAGCACTCGCGGCCCTCCACCCTGCAGATTCCTGTGGTGAGCTTCAGTGGCGCGCCACCTGAACTCAGCCCCAGGTAAGTGACCAATCAGACATCAGAAACATAAAGCAGCACAGGTGTCTAGCTGCCATGGCAACCAGTACATCACTATGCTGCAGATGTAGATGGAAGGCTGCAAATGTCCAAAAAGCTGATTTACATCCCTCACCTGTCTCCCGTGTCTCGCATGTCTCACCTGCCTAATTTGTCTCCCATGTCTCCCGTCTCACCTGTCTCCCGTCTCACCTGTCTCCCATGTCTCCCGTCTCACCTGTCTCCCCTGTCTCACCTGTCTAACTTGTCTCCCATGTCTCACCTGCCTAACCTGTCTCCTGTGTCTCACATGTCTCACCTGTCTCTTCTACAGATTTGTCGACGGCATTGAAACTGAAAGCAATTCCAGCTTTTCTCACAAGTTTGAGTTCAGTCCCAGCCTGACAACGGCAGCTCCACCATCCCCATATCCTGGTAACTCACTCTCTCTCTCTCTCTCACTCTCTCTCACACACTCACACACACACACACACACTTTCTCTAATTTATTTTCAGTTCTTTCTAAAAGTCCATGTGTGTGTTTTCTGCAGGCATCCGTGAGCAATCAGAAATCAAGCAGAGCGTGTCGAAACTAACGGAGGAGGTGAGTGCCGACATGTTCCCGCATGTTTTACTGTCCGACATGTTTCATTCACAAGAGTCTGAAAGGTTGCTTCCAGTAAGAACCAACCAGTTTCTGCATCATCACTAAAGCTGTAGGCAGTTTAAACAGGTTTTATATGATGATGCCAAGGAGGAAAGACATCAGTGACTGTCTGAGAAATCTTATCGGCTCATTTGCAAACTGTCCATCATTGAACAGAGACATTTACAGCCTGAGTTTGGGACGTTCCTGCAAGTTCAGTCTAAGATCAAACCATGTGATGCTTAAAAAAACTCCAAAAGTTACATTTCAGACTCTCCAGGCCTCAGTTCGCCGGTTGGAAGTTAAAATTCCTGACAGTCTGTTTAGAAAAGGCTGGATTTGTATGATTTTTAACACGCTGTGTAGAAACACACCAACTGTCAAGCATGGTGGCAAACCGAAGATGGTCAGGGCTCGTTCTGCAGCTATAGGACCTGGAAACCCTGCAGTCACTGAACGCAGCGCGATACCAAAGTTTTCCGAAACAACAGGACAATCATCCAAAACAGGATGGCTGAAAGAGAAAAGAATCAATGTGTTGCCATGACCGAGTCTGGTTAAAACGCTGTAGCGGGACCTTCGGAGACCTGTGCAAACCAGTATCGCAAACCTCAAGGAACTGAATGGAAATATGGAGGTGAAGGTTGCAATGGAAACTGTCAAAATAAACCCAAAAGCTGCTTTTCTGACTGTCGGTGCTCTGTAATGATGTATGGCTGCACAATTCTGGTCAAAATGAGAATTACGATTTATTTTTTTTGCCAAGAATTGAGATCACAATTTTCTTATATAAATATTTATTGCACAAATCACCGGCACGTCGACTAATAACTTTCTGCTGTTCATTTGTTGAGAGAAAGAGGCAGCGCTCTGTTTTTATGCAGATGATGTCTCTGATCAAAATGTGGTAGAATTGTGTCTTTTTTCTTTTTGTGTCATTTGCAAATGAGATCATGATTTTGTAACAATTAATTGATTAAATTAAAATTAAAGACGGAACAAGTATATCTCCAGGTATAAAATCTCCATTAGCTGCCAGCGTGGTCGGTTCTGCTTTCAGAGTTCTGGGACTGCAGATGTGGATCAGTGATTTGGCCGGGTGTCTGCGTCAAGACGTCTTACAGGAGCGCACTCAGAGACCCGGACAAATCAGCTTTTCATACAGAAACGGAGAAAACACAAGGGGTGAATTTGGTTGGGATTCAGCAAGACGACTTTAGAAGCCAAAGTGCTGAAACATTTTACCTCCCAGTAGGAGTTGCTGGTTTATCCATTGACTGTTTCGTCATTATTGGAAAATCACAAAATGGATGAAGAGGTAGAGCTGAGAGGCTCCGTCCCGGTGGAGCAAACAGGAAGTACGCAGCTGTAACCAGTCATAGCGCTCCAACACACATCAAAAGGACACGCCTCTAAATTTAAGATTAAAAAAACATCCAAACTGAAGAGTTTACATGACGGAAAATTGGACCTTTTAAACTGAAAAAAGTTTTTGGAGCCTTTTTGTAAACATGTTTCTTTCAGCTGTGAAATCATTTTAACATGGGAGTCTATGGGCGTTGCTCTCTATTGCAGCATCTAGTGGTGGAGGGTGGAACTGCAAGTATAACCATTTCCGCATCGGCGTCGCCATCGGCAGCCAGAGATTGCCGTCTTTACCTTGTTTGACCTCCACCTGCTCGCTCACACAGGCTGAAAAATGTTTGTTTCCAGGACTAAAATGGTTTTGTACTGGAGCGATGTGATCCTGTCCCTGACCTCTTCTCTTTCTTCTCCTCTTCCCTCCGCAGATGAACGGTCTTTCCAAGCAAGTCTCCAGACTGAGTCTGGAGCTGCAGGAGATGGCTCGCCTCCTGAAGCCCCTCCTCCAAGCGCCACCCCAACCCATCCTGATGAGCATGGTGCCACATCTGACTCCGCCTCAGAGCTGCACCAGCCAGCTGTCATCCACCTCCTGTCTCATGGCGCCCCCCCTAACCACACCTTGCTCCCCCCAGAGACCAGACACCCATTCCCTGTTGGACAGCGGAGACACGGAGGGGGTGGATTTGCCAGGATGCCTTCTCCCGACCCCACATTCACCGAAAGGGCCTCATTCCTCTCCACCAGCATCAACGCAGCCTCCACCCAACCCCACAGGAGGGGGCAACCGTAACCCCCTCAACTCCAGTCTTCCCTCCCTTGAGGGAGGACTTCTGGAGGGGTCCCCGGTCTCCGGAGGTTCCCAGGCATCCCCCAGTAACAGTATCTTTATGCAGGACCAGCCACCTCTCACTTCTCACACCCCCTCACCATCCCTTTCCTTCTCCATGTCTCTCTCCCCTTCTCCCTCTGTCTCCCCTTGCCAAGGCCCCCACCCATCACGACCCGCCACCTGCACCGGCAGAAGCCAGCTCCCCCCGCCACCCTCCCAGGACACCCATCCTCCTCTAATGTCTTCCCACTGCTCGGCTCCCCCATCGCTCGCGTCCTCCCCTGGACATCACCGGCTGAGGCCTCCCCCTTCCATCCCCAACGTGTCCCCCGCCGCCCCCCCCTGTCCCTCCAGCCTCTCCCTGCCCTTGGACTTTGGGAGCTTGATGAAAAGAGGCCCCCAGACTCCATCTTGGCGCAACTCGCAGCACCACCAGAGAGAGGCGAGAGCCCCCCAGGAGCTGGAGATGCAGAAAAGGGGGGGACATGAGGAGGACGGGAACTCCTCTACGGAGCACATCAGCTTCATCGATGAAGAAGAGCCGGCTTTATGAGCGAGAAGCCATGACTGTGTGGACACATACACACCTGGAAGGCTGAAATGCTGCCAGCCAATCAGATGGCACAAGATGAAGATGAGGATGAGGATTGGATCTTTTCAGCCGCCTCATCTCTGGAGCTTCGCTTGGCTCCTTCCAGCTAACCGAAAACGCAACTTTGTCCCCCCTCCCCCCCTCCTAAACGGATGTGTCCACCTCTCCAAAGGGTACAAAGACACACGTCTCCACCCGGCGAGTCAGCGCGCCCGGACGGCGAATGTAAGCTCCTCCTCCGGTCTCATCCTCCCCCGGAGGGCCAGTCTGCTTCATCACAGGGTTCATTTTCTACGGGAAGCTTTTAAACACGCGCTCATCTCCTCTGACGTCATGCACGCGCCACGAAACAACAAAAAAGTCCAGATCCGGATGGTCTCTTTTGGTGGAAGAGAAGCGGAGGGCCAAGTCGGGACGAGCTGTTTGGGTTCTTTGCCAAAGAAAAAAGAAAAATGTTGGGGAGCGCTCAGACCATCCCCCCCCCCCATCCTTATCGTATCAGTTTACAAGCGGCCGATCAGATTGTCCGTCCCACATCTCCCCTGAGCTTTAGCCATCCAGCCATTCGTGCCTTCTCCATGTAAAAACGACCCCCGCAGTCCTTCACCTGTCTGGATTTAAATAAAAAGCCATTAATGTCACCTACTGAGGCACCTTTTCTCTGATACGTAACCAGATTCGTTATTCATTGAGACATTTTTCAGAGAAGCGAGGACCAGTATTGCACGTCTTTGTGACTGCATGCTCTCCAGACTGACTGACCTTCCTGATTCTTATGTAGCACACGCTCCTCATCATCTCCGACTCCGCCGGCTGCGCTTCACGCTGGCACGAGACTTCCAGGCTGCGTTGCCATGGAGGTTTCAGGACTTCTGGGAATATTTTATTTATTTATTCCTTTGCTTTACCAGGTGCTTTGTGCACCGTGGTTCCTGTAATATAGACAGATTTCTGGTTTCCTGCGACAGTGACACGCTGCTGTAGTGAGGGTGGAGCGGGTGGGTTTAAATAACATGCATGTCACATTTAGTTTTTATTTTTGCATGAGAAACGTGCCTGCTGTTTAGCAGTCCGGGGCAGAGGACTCATCGGAGCAGAACCTTTCGGGTTTCAGATGTATTTTATTAAAAGACGCTGTTACATTAAAAACCAGGATTACAGAAAGTACAACAATAAAAAGTCGTTTTGTAAGACTCGGGAGTTTGTGCCTCATTGTTTTAACCAGTTTAGCTTCTTCTCTTCGACAGCTAAACGCTGAATCCTGCAGTGGTTCATCTCCTGCTGCCAGAGCTGGTTTAACCCCTTAAATCCCGGGTTTTTTACAGTAAACAAGCGCGTGTGTTTGTATTTCTGAGAATCTGCTGCTTATTAATATTATTTATAATAATATTATTGACAATATTTGATTATTTTTCTTATTTTGGGGAAAACTGAAAAGTATTAATGTGATTATTATTTATCTGCTGCTTTGAGACTTGAATTTTAACCTTTTAGTTTTTTTTCTAATTTTAAAAATAGATTTTAATACAATATATAAAAGCAAAATAAATAAACACCAATAAACAGAAAAGAGACATAATAAAAATAAAATAAATAAATAAAATATAATGTTAGCAGTGAGATGTTGGTATAACTCCTTAATTTACCAATTAGTAAATATATTTTAAAATACATATATAGGAAATTAAATAGTTTGAAAAGAAATTAAATGAAAGGGCAAAAGAAGGTTTTGGTTTTAATTAAAATTTCATAGAAAAAAGTACCTTAACCAAAATATAATTTAGTGACATAAGACATTGGGTTTAAATTAAATTGAGAAAAACAAAAAACAAAACTATCCCAGATAAATTAGAGCACTTAGCTGATGTCCGCAGGTGCAGAAAAGCCTTTACCGCAGCAATCAAATAAAGGATTGTTCCATAAAATATTAGTTTCCATGGAAACACAAGCCAAGAGCAAATGTAATTTATAACTTCCTAATTATTTCAGCAACAGCTTTAACTGGAGGGTGTGAATAAATCTGAATACAACTGTATGTATGCTTCTCTACCGCTGAGGTGCTTCACATGTGCTCGGGAAAATCAAACATTTAAAAAAATAAAGAAAACCTTGTGATGAAATAAGACGCAAGACAAGAGGAAATCCTTCTTGAGGTCTGCATATATTTTCATCGGTAACATTCATTCTATCAGAGCTTCATTAAGGTTTGAAATGTCAGGGAAGAACACTCAAGAAATAAGAGGGAGAAGAAATTCCATACCAGAGGGATGAAAACATGATCAGCTGCTGTGGATGGGGCCCAGACCTCCAGGGGCCAGTTTCCTGTCATCATCACATCACAGGAAGAAACCCAGAAGATCAGTCCGATGAATCTGCAGACAAAGTCGCTTCGCAGAAGAGTCGCGATACGTCTCTGCTGATGAATAACCGAGTCAGAACTTTCCGCTCTGGAGCGATGCTTCCCATGGGGATCATAAGGATACAGGACAGAGGTGCACGTAGCACCTCCGCGGAACGTTGCTGATTTATCCGACTGTGGCGAGGAAGCAGATGAAATCCACCAGGAGAGTCAGGGAAAATAAAAATCCAAAAATAGATATATTTATATATATTTATATATTTACGAGGTTTGTATCCACAAAAAAAAAAAAAAAAAACCACTCAAAATATTCAAAATAGACAGTCTGGTTTTTTTTTCCTTCCAAACACGTTCTTGCTAGCGATGCCTTAATCAGACATTAATATTAACAGTATTATTAATTAATGAAAAAAGGAAAAGCGGGCATCTTTCCTGCCCGACAGGCCAGTAGGGGTGGTCCACTCTGAGAGCTGAGTCTCCACCAACTGTAGTCCAGAAGCACCAGAGCAGACAGCTGCCCCCCAAAAACAAAGGGTTAACTTCCAACCAAAACAACATCCCAACAATGTCCCAGTCTGCATGACCAGTTCAGGACTGAGCAGAAGCGTTGAGGCTGGGTTTAGGTGTCAGGAGGGAGGCGAGGGAGCTCGGCCACAGGTCCGAAACAAAACCAGAAGGGAAAAGGTGTCTTTGTGCAACAAACAAGCCTCAAAGTAAAACCAAAACAGAAGGAACCAACGGGCGTCCTCCTGATGATTGTTAGTCAGGCTGGCAGTAGAAGATGGCTGCCCACTGTAGTCATGCCAGGTACTGCTGCAACGCCGTCTTCGCCCTGAGACACACAAACAGAGGACATGAGAGGACGTTGGTCCGCCACTGCTCTGGTTTTACTGCGTGCTTGCTGCTGCCGCCCACCTGTCGCCCAGGTTGGGGTCGGAGGACTGCGTCAGTTTGTGGAGGATGTCCACAAAGCCCATCTCCCGCAGCTTGTCCTGACGCTCCTGAGAACCTGAAGACGCCACGAGGCAGAGAGGAGACATAAAGCCAACACGCAGATGGTTTGTGCCGACATGAAATACACAAATAAGAGCCAACATCTGGTAACGCTCCCAACTTTCTGTCCCAGATGTTTCCAGACACAAGATGGATGTTTTGTTTTTGACATTTTAATCTGATGACTAGTTTATTTAACCCTTTCTCCCTGTGTGTGTTTCACTTACCGTCCTCCTCGTTCCAGATAAGGTTGGAGACACAGAAGGTGGCAGCGAGCTGCAGTTTCACATTCGAATGCCCCTGTGGACACAGAGGACGTGAGACAGACGACAGGACAAGATACAAACACGTTGCTTGACGTCAGGTTGAAAAACGTCTGTTTAAAGTGAGGAAATGATCCAAAGCAGGATGTTTAGTTACAAAGAAAAACACGTTTAAACCAGAAAGTTTCAAGAGAAAAATCACAACTTTTAACCAAAACAAGACGGATTCTGGTCGTACAACTAATTTACAAAAAGTTATTTTCTTCATGTAATATGCATTAATTATCTGATTTTAATCTCTTTTTATTCTTTTATTCAAATATTCTTACAAAAATAAAACCGGTATTTGGTAAAAAGCATGACTACATGCCAAGTTAATTTGTAGGTAAAACAACAGACTTTAATTTGGAAGTTAAACTATTACATTTTTTTTCACGAAAAACAATGTATTATCATTTTTTATTGTATTATAATTTGTAATAAATGTAAAGAATTTATAAAAGTTAAACATAATAGTAACAAGTGAAAAATAAAATGGGAGGATTTAAATTAATTTAAATTATAATAAATTAAAATTCAATTAAATTAAATATAAAACAAATTAAAAGAAACCGACATTCTCTCCGTTATCCTTTCTTATTGGGAAAAATCATGAAACATCTGCTGACAGTAGAATTCAGGTAAACCAGTACCATGTAGTATTTGATTTTCTGGAGCATGTCATCATTGGTCATGATGAGTTCCTTGGCTGTGTTGCCGTCTGCGATGTTGGCGAGGATGCAGAGCGTCTGTCAGGAATGAAAATGTTTTTATTTGAACATGTTTAAACTGCTTTCTGCAGGACGTTAAAGCCGCTCACCTGCTCTTTGACCTCGATGCTATGCTCCGCCTCCAGGATGAGGGTCACCGCCTGCATGATCTGCTTCCCGTGAGAGCTCATGATCTGGTCGATGTGCTGGGAAAATACGGAGGTGAGGATGAGGAGCGACTCTGGGGAAGTCACTGTTTAACATTCACAGAGAATTGATGAACACAGAGGTTTCTGTCCACAGGCCAGAGCGGTGTGTGTGTGTGTGTGTGTGTGTGTGTTTGCTTTCTCACCGGCCGTGTTGACAGCAGGTTGCGCAACAAACCGAGCGTCTTCATCAGTACGTTGGTGTCTGGGTCAGAAAGCAGGCGGAAAAGCTGCTCGGTACCCAAACACAGAACTATCTCCACCTTCACCTTCTGGTCGGCCTGGAACGCCATGTTCTGAGCAAATTCAGGAGAGAATTTTACACGTTTGTGTCGAGTTCTGTGATGTTTTACCGAATCCTTAAAAATCGTCATGTAAAATTGCCTTTCTAAGATTTTCTATGTTTTCTGTGTGTATGAAGCCTAAAATGACTTTACTTTACGTTTTAGCCAATGCGTGAGTCTGAGATTGCTCCAGTTGTGACCTCATAAAACTGCTACCGACATGCATATGAAGTAGACCTTTAAAATGCTCTCCTTACCATCAGTGCCCAGATCCCGTTCACCCTCAGTGCAGGACTGTCGCTCTGAGTCAGACTGCATAGTAACTTGATCACCCCCGACTCCAGGATGGGCTGCAGACACACACACACACACACACACTGCAATCACCACCTTACAAAAGCAGACCGTAACTGCAGCTGACAACTAAGTAACATTTAACTCTACATGCTTTTCTCTGATAAAAATCATAAAGTCCTTTAAAATAAACGCAGAAGAACAGAGCAGAAAATGCTAAATGCTAATGAACAGAATATTAAGAGATGTCCGACAGAAACACTGGCTAAAACATAAGCAGTTTTAACCAGCAGATCCAATCACGTGAGTCTGAATATTGTTGTGTGTGTGTAATTGCCAAATTATCTTGCGTGTGTGTGTGTGTGTGTGGGGGGGGTAGTTGCTAAATTATGGAATGAGTAATTTTTTTTATTTGTTGGAAAAGAAGATTTTTATTTTTTGTTCATTTCCATTTGAAAAACAAGCAAATGAAGTAAATACCCAGCAGCAACCTTCACTAGGAAAAAGTGAAGACTAAAACCTGCAGTCCCCCCCCCCCATCCATGTAAATAAAAAATACAATGATTTTCTGTAATTTTTTCATGTATCTTTGTGTTTTAGGGAAATATTGGGATCTTTGATTAAGATAAACAACATATGAAGTTGCTCGGCAACTGGCCACATCTGTGATGCTCGTACACTGTCATTTCAAACGGCAGGCGCACTTTGGACTGCGCAGACTACGTAGAACACTTCGTAGCTTACGTAGTCTGCACACTTCGAAGTATGCAGACCCTGAATTGAGACACTGCTTATGGTAAAAACCAAAGTCTGACACTTTAAATGTACTCATTTCTCAGTTTTCTTCCTGTCTTTGAAGAGGCTCTTCCCTGTTTACGAAACTGTCTATGAAACTTGCTTCATGTGTTCCTATCAAAATAAACTCCCACGTCTTCTGAAGATTCGACTCAGTGAAATGAATCAGTTCTTCTGATTCATTACAATGAATCGGTTCTTCCCTAATGATGCATCATTAATTTACTTCTGATTACGGTGTTTTACTCATTGTGCTTCATGCGGCTAACGCTGCTCAGGAATAAACTAAAGCAACAATTTCACATTTTTTAAAGAGATTAAGCTAAATTTAAGACCTTCGATGATAATCTGGGTGATATTAAGACATTTCAGGACCGCATGTTAACCCAGTGGGCCATGTAGAGCCCTGTAGGCAGACTGGGGCTCAGTGTGGAAAGCAGAGAAGGACGGGGGGGCTTTTATTACTTCAGCAGTAGCCTGGTGACTTTAGATGTCTGTCATGACGGTGGTGGGAAGCTGAAATGTTTGTTTGCTAACGAACCTCTTTGCTTGGTGAAAACTCCAGTAGTAGGTTGCATAGTGTAGAGGAAGCCATGACCAGGACTTCATCTGGGGCGTTCTGCAGCAGCTGCACACAACAGACAGAAAAAACATGCTTGTTTCCATGTTCACACAGATCCACGCTGAGATGAGGAGAGGTGGACAAGCAGACCTTCATTAGAGGTTTCCACACGGCGTGATCGTGGAAACTCGTCCTCAGCTGCTGCACCGATCGTGAAAGACTGTGAAGACACCTGAGCAGGAAAGGGAAAAAAAGTTAATTTGAATTCACATTAAATACTATATTTTATATTTAATTTGAGTATATAATAATTTTCTAATTTATTTCGTACTTCATTTAATTTTTTTAGTTGTACCAGTAATTTAAATAATCTTTACATTAAATTTTGAGTTATATGTATTTTTTCTAATTTCATTTACCTTATATTGTATCTTAATTATTATTATCCATTAATCCTTTTTGATTTATTCAATTTTAATAGGGTTTAGAAGAATATTAACAAAATAAAAGTTCAGTTTAATCCAGATAGTTGCAAAAAAAACAAAAAAAAATCATATTTGGAAAATACTTTTGAGAGTGAAGACATTAAATCTGAATCTATTCCAAGTAATTAATGTAGCAGAGAGATTAAAAAGATGATCCTGATCATCATCATCATGGTGGATGGACTGATCACCTGACAGCTGCCAAGCGGACTTTAATGCTGGATTCTGATAGGCCGCTGACTATCCTGTCCATCATGTTCTCTGTTTCTGTGATCTGAAGGACACAAAGGTGAACAGACGGGTTAGAACTTAAACACGTAAGCGGAGCGCATCACGTGGGGCAGTGGAAACCTTTTTCCGGATGTCCTCGTCGTTGGAGCCGAGCGAGGCGTACAGTTTGAAAGCAGCTTGTCTCAACTCGTGTGCGTGCTTCAGGTCGTGGTCCAGCTGCAGATGGACACAGAAGAAAGACAGAAATCCAGATCAAAACCCAAAACTTTATACGTTTAACGTCTTACCCATCAGGATGTGTGAAATAAGGTCATTGATATTTATTTAGAGTCCAGGATTAATCCGGTATCTGCATCATTTCACTTGTAAGAGAAAACTTGGCCTCGGCACCATGTTAAATCTCACATTAACACGTCAGAATGCATCATTTAATTTTGCACCATTTGTGTTTAAGAACAACCAGGCCTAAATTATTACTCAGTACATGATATGTTTCTTATATCTGGACATGATTCCTATCTATTGGTGACACAACAGTATCTGCGTCCTGTGACGACTTTAATTGAAGTTTCTCCCAAGTGACCCGTCAGAATTTGCTCCAGACGTCTGCTCTGTCAGATCTTTGGGCCAAATCCTCCTGAATTAATAAAGTGAATAAAGTAAGATCTGAAATCTCACATAACAAATATATATATTTATATTTGTTATTAGCTTGAAAATGACCAACTTTAAGTTTTATTACTACAAAAAATGAATAAAACTTCAGTTCATAAAGGACAAATTTTCTTTAGTAGATATTTATAAACATGATAAGTTAGTATGTCATATTTGCACCTCTAAACCAGTTTTATTTAAATGGACTGAGGGCAAAAAATATTCTTTGGATGGTAAACACTGCAGACCCTGCATTAGAGGAATATTTTCCCAGGATGATCGTCTCAGCAAGCTCATTCCTAGATCGGACAATGTAATGCTCAGTAAACTGCAAAAGCCACATCTCAGACTCTGCAGGCCTCGTTTAGCAGGTTAAAGGTTAACGTGCCAGTCCAGTTAGACGAAAACTGAACCAGTTTGGCTTGCAGGACAAAGCTTCTTTTCTCTAAAAACAACATCTTTATGTCTGCAAAGCTCCATCGAAACAAACCACAAGACTTCTGGAACAATGTCCTTCGGAAAGACAAGATGTTTGCACAGCACAGCGTATAAGCAACAGTCAATCGAGGTGGTAGAGGGTTGTGCAGCGGCAGGAGCTGGACACCTTCAGTCACTCTGGATAACAGCTGATCCGTAATGATCCGTAACACAGCGAGGTGCAGACCTCAACCTCACTGAAATGCTGGGACCTTCACAGAGCTGAACATCTGTGGGATCCACAGGTCTTTGGGGAATATTCTCCCCGGGTTATGACCTCGTACCATGTCTGTATGTTTTAA
>JBAMHX010000014.1:2400652-2413550 GCA_037177515.1 Pseudomugil tenellus | reverse complement strand
TTTTATTTATAATTATCTAACGGCCTCCCGGTCCCTATTCAGAATTTCTAATTGAATTCTCTGACTTTCTATCCAGGGCAATTTTAGACTCAGATAAAATTGTAATAGTGCGGGATCTTAATGTCCATGTTGATGACTCAAGTGACTGTTTAGGAAATGCATTTGCTGCTCTATTAGAAATGTTGGTTTCACTCAAAGCATAAATGAACCCACTCACAGTCACAAGCAGACCCTAGACCAGGTATGGGCAAACTATGGCCCGGGGGCCACGTGCAGCCCCTTAAACATTTTAATCCGGCCCGCCGAACTTGAAAAATTAAAATAATATACATTGTTAATGTTATATTTTCTCTGCAATTCTGATGTTTCCCCACTAGATGGTGCACTATACACTACTCAATCTGTACCCGGACAGTAGTGACAGTACTTCACCTTTGCACTTTAACTTCTGACCCATCAGCCCTTCTATAAAAATGAGCGGACCGAAAAAACGGAAAGTGGACAAAGAATGTCGAGTGTTCAATAAGGAATGGACAACTAAATATTTTTTCACTGAACACCGATCATCTGGTGTTTGCCTCATATGCCAAGAAATTGTGGCAGTTTTTAAAGAGTGTAATGTTAACCGCCACTTTGCCACAAAGCATGCTAACTATGCTAGCAAGCTGTCAACAAAAGAACGGGAAGCTGCTGCTCAGAAGTTGACAGCCAATTTAAAGGCTCAACAAAATGTTTTTCACCATTCAAGGGTCAAGTACCAAGGCCAGTTTTATGCTTTCATTCAAAATAGCGGAAAAAAAAAAATGTTTATTGCGTTCCTGGAGGAAACTGATGCGGATCACCAGGACCTGCTTTATCACTCTCGTGTCCGCTGGTTGAGTTTGGGCAAAGTATTTCAACGCGTGTGGGAGCTCAAAGAGGAGATTGGCGTGTTTTTGGAGGTACTGGGGAAGGCTGATGAATTTCCTGAGCTGAGCAACAAGAGCTGGATTTGTGACTTTGTGTTCGCTACAGACGTATTTTCACACTTGAATGAGCTCAACACAAAACTGCAGGGAAAGGATGAGTTTGTGCACGAAATGTACACAAACATGAAAGCCTTCAAATCCAAGCTGGCATTATTTTCCAGGAAAATTTTGAACAAGTCATTCACTCGTTTTCCTACACTAGCCACGATGAAAGAGGCCGGAGCAAAAGTGAAAAAATACAGTGAGTCACTGGATGCGCTGCATGGGGAATTCTGCCGTCGGTTCTCGGATTTGGACAAAATTGACAAGTCACTTCAGTTGGTGGCCTGTCCTTTGTCACAAGACTTACTTGCTGCCACTGTTTCCTCCTTGCACTGTTCATTGTTGATTTTTGGCATAGATTGCATAGAAGCAGGACAAGTACATCTGCATCTCCTTCCATTTAAAGAAAAAAGAGAGGAGAGTGATGGTGATATCCTGAAGGATAACAGAACTTTCAGTGCTTTAAAGTAGAAATGGTTATTTTTCAAAAAGGCACATTTTAATTTTAATTTAATTTTTAATGTTTTAAGACTCATTCCAAAGTCAGATATTTTGTTGTAATGCTTTTCTTCATTTTCATTTGAAATTAAAGGACATGTTCTCTCCAATGTGGTGAGGTTACTAAAGCACTCCATCCATCTGCTTTTGGTTCGGCCCCTTTGTCAAATGTTAGAACCCATTGTGGCCCACGAATCAAAAAGTTTGCCCACCCCTGCCCTAACCCCTCATTCATTACATAGGGCTACACTACATAGCACTCTATATAGTGCCCTCAATCTGCTGGCGATTCAGACACGAAAGTCACTGTAACCATGGCAACTAGGGTTGCACAATTATATCGTTAAAAAATTGCGATCTCAATTCACACTTTTATGCAATCCGATGTCAAAATGACAACAATTTTTTAAAAGAAGACCAGGATTCTACGCGTCAGAGACATCATCTGCATAAAAACAAGCGCTGCCTCAGTGTCAGCTGATTTGTGCAATAAATAAAAAATCATGAGAATCGTGATCTCAATTCTTGGCAAAAAAAAAAAAATTGTAATTCTCATTTTATCCAGAATTGTGCAAATGAGAAAATGTTTTATTTACTTACGTTGCATTTTATTCTTCCTTTGTATCATATTGATTCAATAGAAAAGAGATAAAAATGATGCTTTATAGTTTTTCTGTTAACCGTTTCTATTGTTTGTATAATTTTCACCAATGTAAGCTCTGGCCCGCAATGCGTTGTGGTCTATACTGACCTGTCTAGTGACCATTGATGCTCACTACGTTTCAAGATGCATTTTGGGTAATTTTGAGTGTACTACTTTTTTCCTAAAGTACATTCGGACACCCCTATAAAATGGTGTGACCACTATATAGGGCACTACGTAGGGCGTAGGGTGCACTTTCGGACAAGGCCCATGTCTCTGTTCTGCTAGAACCCTGCAGAGCCTTCAGATAAAAAGCCAGTTCTGTTCTAGTAAATGTCTGGATAAATATGATAGGTGCTGAATCTGAATGAGCCTTTTCCCCTCGCTTGTGCTAACTTCTCACTCTTTGTGCTAGTTTCTGGTTTGTTGACTCTTTTTCCTGACATTGCATGCAAATCATCTGTACAGCATCTAGTCTGAATCAGTTTGATCAATCATTAACCCAGAACATGCATGCAGGATGTTTGATTTCTGAGAGCAGCAGTAGAGAAGCAGGACTTTAAGCTGTTACACAGTGAGAAGGAGAGAAACCTGAAGTTGTAACTACAGACAATCTGAGATTTCTGGTGCTCAGCTGTTAAATCCTTTCGGTTATAGACGAGCTTCACACAGCATCAGTATAAACTGTGATCGTGTTAAAAATAAACATTATACGGAAAATGGATTCAAATTTATTTCATTGTGACCTTTTGTGAAGATTTAAAGTTTCTGTCTGAAAATGTGCAACAGTTCCTAAAACCTAAATATTCAATCTAAGCTAGAAAAGGGGATGCAGGCATGACCTGAACGTCTCACATCCAGCAGAGAAAACTGAAGAATAAACTTGAAGTGAATGAAACTGAACCTTTCAAACTATGAAATGAAAACAAGGCGGTGCTGCTTGATGTTTCCCTCCACAGACTAGAATCTAATCTTCTCTGTTTGGTAACAAGGTCACCCAACACTCACCCGGCTTGTCACGTTTTTGGCTCAGACACAGTGTTGGTTGATTTTTTTTTTTTCCTTCATGATAACAAGATAAAACTAAAACATTTTTCATTGACGAGAACACACAGTGAAAACTTTCCTCATAACTCCAGATGCAACTGTTTGCTAAATTCAAGCTAAAATTAGCTTTACTGTGCTAATCAATTCATTAGCTTATGTGTTACTGTTAAGTGTAGAACATGCAGGAACTTCAACCTTTTTTCCAATTTCCAATACTTATTAACCTAAATTAGTTTGTGTAAAAACTAATCTTTCCTTTTGAGTTTTTGTCAACTAAAACGATGACAAAACTGACAAAACCTGATAATCATTTTCCTCTAAAAGACAAAGTTTAATTATGTATTAATGGAATCTGTAGTGAGCACCGAGTGCTTTCTTCTGTCCTGCCCTGATCAACCCACGGCTGAGGGTTGACCCAAATTAAACACTGACTCACCAGTTATGACGTGCTAGTATTCCACAGCGATTCTCCTGCCCGCCAAAAATATCCGCCTGTGTTTACAGAATGAATTTTCTGTGTGTGATTATAACCGAATCATGTTGAAGCTACCTACGTCTGCTACACCAGCTAAAATAAAATTCTATCCTTTACGTGTGCTAACTAAGGGTGTGTATCAGCAAGAATCTGGCGATACGATGTGTATTACAATACAGGAGTAGCGATACAAGGCTAAAAACAAGGCGATGAATTGCAATTTTTCTTTACTAGAATTTAATACAAAGAAAACTCGCAGCATAGTAACAAGAATGCCCTATTTTTTATTTTAAAAATACTTTGTGTAGAAGATGAATAAAGAAATTAAAATCTACCTTATGAGTAAAAATATGTTCATAAAAAGATTGATAAAGTTCTTTTGCATATCGATATATTGTCTCTAAAAATATTTTGCGATATTGATATTTTCTTAAAGCTCTAGTGCTAACAAGATACTATAAGCAACACGGTGGCACAGTGGACAGCACTGCGTCCTCACAGCAAGATGGTGGCTGGTTCGAGCCTCGGGGGGAGATTTGAATGGGGGCCATGTCCTCCCTGTGTATGCATAGCTTCTAACATGAGTCTACTGTATGTAGATTTATTATTGGATGGGGGGGGGCTGACATTTTTGGTGAACACCAGACACGGAGACAGACATTCAGGGAGATAAATGTTGCCAAAAGCTTGAAGCTTGCAGATGTTTACTTGTAAACAAAAAAGCAAAATAAAAAAATGAGCATACTTCAGTTTTTATCTTCTTCTAAAGTTTCCCTTTATGCATATGTTATCTGCAAAGTGCAGCCGTTCCGTAAGAATCTGATGATGTGGCTCGTCTGAAATCTTCAGGTGGGACTTCAGCGCTTCAGAGGCAGCCATGATGGAGGTGGTGGAGGACCTCAGCGGTGACCTGGGCATTCCAGAAAACTTCAGCCGGACTGTTCCGTCCTACGATCCCAACAATCCTCAGCCGTACTCCACCCCGAGCTGCAACACCAACCCTCAGACAACCGAGCTCTGCGCCAAGCTGGGCCTCACAGACCTCTACGCTCAGGTTACACAGCGGCGGGATCAGCTGGGTCGACTTCAAAGCAGCACCGGGGGGGAGGACGAGGACGACGACGATGCAAGCGCAGGAAGTGCAGACGAACCCAGTGAGTATCCAACAGATACGTCCGGCCTGTCCGGTTCTTTTAACCCCGATGAGATCACTTTAGAGGACGAGTGGGAGGAAGAGAACGAAGCAGTGGAGACGGGAGATAAACCCTCTGAAATCCAAACACCCGGCCGTTTGGTTCTGCCAGAGCCCAAATCTAGTTCCTCACCAGCACAGCTGCCCCTCCCCATGAACCTGCCACCTCCCGCTCACTCTACTCCGAGCGCTCCTCGCAGCCAGTGCGGGTCTGAAGAGGAAGGAGAGCGTGACGGCAGCGATGCTTCAACCCGCATCCTGAAACGAAGCAGCAACGAGCACGTGGAAGCGAACAGCAGAGGCCCGACTCCCAGGATCAAACGCAGGAACCAGGTCATCTACGCAGCAGCAGAGGACGATGAGGAGGAGGGTCAAGGTTCAGGATGAAGGCTCGGTGTAGACATTTCCACACGAGATCAGTGAAATTTCTGTTTGTTCCACTGCAAAGCGACGCGGATTAGCGGCCGGATTTACTACAAATATTATTTTATGTATTTTAATGAAACAATTTTTAGGAACAGATTTGAGTTTTTTTTGTATTTCAGTTGTAAGATGGACGATTAAAGAAGCAGAAAGATTAAAATATTTTTATATGAATCAATCGCAGTTGTAGAGATCATGGACAAACAAAATAAATCTAATGTGGCAGCTCTCTCTCTTTTTGGGTTCAAGACCAGTAAACTAGTCCTGGTTTTACTGTTTTCTAACCAATACTATAATGAAATGTCTACGGAATTGCAAAGTTTATTAAAAGTAATGATTTCATTTTTTTAAAGGGGAGGATATGTGTTTCCTGTAACATATATGCAAATACAAGTTACTTCTGTCTGTTTCTGGCAGAGCATATGGAGCAACAAACTGGACCAATCCCAGTTCAAAAGCTGATGGAAACAGTGAATTATTCCTTTACAGAATGTTAGAGGAGCAGAATGAAAACATGCAAATATCTTCATTTACATGCTTTATAAAACCATCCTAAATCAAGCGAGGACTAACGCACCCTGGTTGGGATTGCATTTTTCTACATCCTACGTGTCGCAGTTCTCATGTCAGAGCAGCAGAAGCGATGTCGATCAGAAAAACCGCTGACCTAATGAGCTAACATGGTATCAGTAATATGCTGGCAGACCTGGTGGAGTGGAAAACGCTCAGCGCTGAAACAGTGTAGGTGGCACAGCTGGATGAGTCTACTGAACATAATGATCAGTTTGTCCTGTATGGAAGAAAACATCTTCATTTTCTCTCGTTGCCATTTTCTGCATATGAACAAAAGATTCCTGCGGACACCAGTATTTGTTTAAATCAGATTTATAACATTGATTGGAGCCATCCATTCCAGGTTCACAGGTGTGCTCTGCTAAAATCAACATACATTTCATTAAAATGAAGACAAAACACAACATACAGTGTATTTGACGAGATCCGTTGGAGCCAACACGGTAAAGCTGAATGACGGGACGGCGAGTTGTCTTTTTATGGTTCGAGCCAGTGAAAGGGAGACTTTTTTTTCTGCACATTGTCTACGAAGCAAACGGAAAGAAAGCCCCGGAGATGATTCATAGAAAGAAAACTGGAGTAGGCACTTCTGTTTTTCTTTTTGTGTGTTTTCATCACAGACTTTTCCTCCGTCGAGCCTCAGGCTGCCAGACTACCATCATAGGAAGATAAAGGAATCCATAAAACCATCTAAGATCACCATGACAACAGCTTTAAGACGAGACAGATGAGGGATATGTTTACCAGCAGATGTGTGTCCCGCTGAAGTTTTATTTTTCACATTTACTTCATTCAAACTAAACATCAAACTCTAAAAGTCATCAGTCACTGCAACCAGTTAAACCATTAAACAAATGGTTAAAACGTTAACTCCAAGCAAGAAACTTCTGTGTGTTGCCAACCATTTCCTGCTTTATAAATAAACAGAAATCACACACACCACATCACGTCTATAGTGTTGCACAAGTCGCCTCCCGGCCGGAAACTAGCCAGTGTGTCTGAGCGGATCTTTTAAAGACAAACCTCCGAAATAAATCTTTCTTTGGGTCTGGACCTTAAGGGATGGGAAAACTGCAGCCTGCAAGTCGAAACACTGGGCTAGAAATGTGCATACTATTTTTTTTTCCCAAGAAGGTGAAGCATCACAGAGGTGTGTGTGTGTGTGTGGGGGGGGGTTACAAATCATTCCGTAGGTGCGATATGTTATTCACAGCAGGGTTTGATCGATTCAGGACGAGCCAAAGCAAGAGGGAGCGAGCGACCTCTGGGCTGCTTGGTCTGCTTTCCGTCCCCTCGCCAGCAGGTGCTTTTCCGTTTGTGCCTTTTTTATGCAACAGGGTTAAGATGACGCAACGCAAAGAGAAATTTTACAATTAGTGCTAAATACATCGGCTTACCACCAGCTTCCACATTATTCTCCTCCTCACTCAGTCTTCCATCTCCACATGCAGAATTATGTCTCCGTCCCCGTCTGTTTCTGTCCTTAATCATTCCGGGGATTTTCCATCAGCCGGGATCGGAGGATGGATGCAGGGGAGATGGGGTGAGCCGATCCCGGTTTGTCCCACGTTGGAACTTGAAGGAGATGAGATGACTGACGGGCAGGTGGTGTGGGCGGTGTAACACGGGTGGGGCGCCAGAGGTCTAGTTCCCACCGCAGCAGGCTCGGGTGGAGTGAGCGTCTGGGTCCTGGAGGTTGACTCCCCGGTGTCGCGCTGCATGTGTCGGGTTCTGGGTATCTGTTTTTGGCATCTTTTTCGCTGTAAAAGAAACAATTCGGCTTCAGGTCGTTGTGATAGAAATCAGTCAATTATTTAAACTGGTTTTTAGCAAAAATCTTCCAAGTTTTCAAAAGTCTATCCAAGTTTTTCTTTGGATTTTCGCTCCAGTCCTTCTGCCATGGTATGTTCAGCAACTTTACTCTGACTTTTAAACCATTTAAGCAAAAAAAATAAAACATTCCTAACTCCAGGGATGAACCAGTGTTGTGTTGTCCTAGCAGTCTGCCACAAAGACACATTTCTTTAATGTCATCTAAAAAATACAGCAACGATTACAGAGTTGATAGACGGGAAATTAGATTAGCTGAAATCTCAGCGTGGTGAGCAGAAACTAGACATGTGGAGGACAAAAGAAGAAGAGTGAAGACTGAAAAATTCTCTAGAGCAAAAAATAAGTGAAGCACAACACATGCAATGCTACGTTTATGTTGTATTTATTCTCTTTTTATTTCTGCCTTGTCTGAAAATCCAAAGCTCGGTACAGAATTTCACACCACTTCAGGTGGAAACATGCGTCTGGAAAGAGGCAGAAAGATCCAAAGAAAAGCTTTGGAAAGTCAAGGTTCCTGGAGACGTACTTATAGAAGTGACGGAAAGCTGCCCGGAGCAGATATTCACATTAAAGCTTCGTGTAGTGTAGTTTTATCTGGAAGTCTCACCGATAGCCAGGAAGAGCTCATTCACGTTCATGGCCGTCTTGGCAGATGTCTCCATAAAAAGCAGGCTGGTGTCTTCAGCGTATGTCTGGGCCTCCTTCAACACAAAGTTGCACAATTTATTTTTAAAACATGGTAAATGTTAGAGCTTCACTCTGAAGAACACACAGATCAGGTATTCATTATGTCAGGAGTGTGTAGGAAACACAGACAGGAGGTGTAATAAGAGACTTCTCTTCCATCTGTCAGAAGTCCCTCAGATTACAGCTTCCGCTTTCAGGACGTTAACTACACACATGCTAAGATGAATTACAGATCATGTGAAAACAGCTGCCGAAGTCCGATAAACTTTTACTGACTGCTGGGTGGACGTTGCCTGACGGGGACGCTGCCTTACTGGGACATTGCTTGACGGGTCGCTGCCTGACTGGGACATTGCTTGACGGGGACGCTGCCTTACGGGGACGCTGCCTTACGGGCACGCTGCCTTACGGGGACGCTGCCTGACGGGGACGTTGCCTGACGGGGACGCTGCCTTACGGGGACGCTGCCTTACGGGGACGCTGCCTTATGGGGACGCTGCCTTACGGGGACGCTGCCTTACGGGGACGTTGCCTGACTGGGACATTGCCTGACTGGGACGCTGCCTTACGGGGACGCTGCCTTACGGGGACGCTGCCTGACTGGGACATTGCCTGACTGGGACATTGCCTGACTGGGACATTGCCTGATGGGGACGCTGCCTTACGGGGACGCTGCCTTACGGGGACGCTGCCTGACGGGGACGCTGCCTGAGTTTGATGGTGGCAGGGGCGCTCATTCTGGGTGAATGCTTGATCGTTTCTCTCGTGGGAAGGCGGCTGGTCTCCCTGGTCCTGGTGGGGGGGCTCCAGTCTGTCTCTGTTCTCCCTGGTCCTGGTGGGGGGGCTCCAGTCTGTCTCTGGTCTCCCTGGTCCTGGTGGGGGGGCTCCAGTCTATCTCTGATCCTTGGAGGGTTGCACATCACAGCCATCCCTGAAAAACTAGATATTTTCATGGTCTTTCTCTGCACTGCAGATGTTTTGGATGTCTGCTTGTCCGTCTGTTTACAGGTGCTCCTGATGATTATCAGCTTTGTTTTCTTGCAAGCACTTTTTGGTTTCCTTCCAGGTGTCGCAGCTGTTGTCTGATTAAACACAGTGTTGCTTTCTATCTGCTGTTTCTTTTGTCTTTTTCTCTTGTGTCCCTCCCCGTCTGATCCAGCAATGTGTACATTCAGACATAGACTCATTTAAAAAAAAGCCAGACATCCTCCTGCGGAACAAGTTGCAGGTGTATTTCGTCACCGGCGGTTCTGAGGACACCAGAGCGTCCTGACCTATCAGGCTGGATCAGTGTGTTACCTCGTACTCCACCAGTCTCTTCTCAGCCAGGTCGGCCTTGTTTCCAGCCAGCGCGATAACAATGTTGGGACTCGCCTGTCTCTGCAGCTCCTTCACCCAGGCCTTGGCTCGCTCAAAAGTCTCCTGCAGAAACAACCCAGGTTCACATGTAAGTACGCTACATCAGCACATGCATTCATGCAGTTGTGAAGACAAACGGCTCAGAATATTTGGGTTTTGACTGTAAATAAACGGAGAATTCACGTCAGGAATACCAAAACTCAATGTTGCTGTTTACGCTGTGGTGCAAACAAAACCATCTTCAATTGAATCTTAAAACAAAGGAAATGCTCTTTGACGCTTCTACCCCTCAGCATCCAATTATTTAAAACATTGAAATAGAAACTGTGGACCATTTCGAATACCACGGACTGACAATAGACCATAAATTCAGCTTCACTCAACACACACATTCTGAAGAAGAGCAACCGGAGCCATTCGCAAACTTAAAGGACTAAATGTTTCTTCTCATCTCCTCCTCAGCCTACTCTAACATACTGTTCTACATGTTTTTATAATATTCTGACACTCAAAAATCAGACCATACTCACCAAAACAACCAATATTGCCAAAAGTAATTGGCCTTCAAACCCCTAACCTCACTCAGTTAAACTCTAAAGCAGTGGTTCTCAAACTTTTTACAGTGAGTACCAGCTGAGAAAATAGCGGGCTCTCAAAGTACCACCACCATGACCGACCTGAATACACAGTAGTACATATATAAAGCTACAACATACATGACTATTAGCTATAAGCAGTTCAGAAAGGAAGCATGTTAACTTGTTATGAGGACTATTTACTGGGTGGGCTCAAGTGTATGAACTTGGCGAAGAAGCAGGCTGATATTACAATAAAACAAAGAGATGGTAACACTTATTTTAAATATAAATTTAACGTATATTGTGTATTTTAAACATTTTGTAGTATGCTGATTATATTTGAAAATTATTACCCTTCAGTGTCTAAAAGCGTTTTTGGAAGTAATCCTCATGTGAAAGTGTTTGTGTATTGTAGCTCATAAAATAGTCATCTTGTGACTCATTTATAATATCTTTCTTATTATTGGGTTAAATGAATTTTAAAAATCTTTGGACTCATAAAGAGAAAGAAAACATAAATTAAAAAAAAAAGAAATTTCACATCTGTGTATTGAAAAAACAGCAAACTATAATAAACAACTTTTTGGACATTTTGAAAGTGTTTACAAATGTCTTAGGGATAATGGGATCAAATATAAAAGTTCTAACTATTATATATATATATATATAAAATCTGCAAAAATAACTCATGTTATTGCAGCTGACGCCTCCTACAGGTCGTTTCTACTGACTTTGCCAAAGATGGCGTGTGACTGATTTCTCCCACCTAAAATTAGCCCAAACGTGTTTGTAGTCCTTTCCGAGACACAAAATAGTAAGGAGTGGGACATCTTGTTCCATTTAGATCTTTGATACACCATGTGATGATATAAAGCAGTCCAATTGGAAGTGTAACATGTGACAGAGCAAGATGATCTGATTGGGCATTTACTTGGCCAATCAGATGACGCTCTTCCATCAGAAAGCTAGCTAACGAAATCTCTAGTCTTTTCCACACAAAAAAGTAAGTAATAATTTTAAACCGCTCCAGAGATATCGCTGTTTAAAGAGCGCCAAGTCGAGGATTTCGCCATTTACGATTTCCCCTTAAGTACTACCAGAGGGAACGCGAGCCACAGTTTGAGAATCAAGGCTCTAAAGCCATTACACGCATCACACGCATCACAAACACAATATTACACTCATCCACTTCATCACATTACTACCATCTGGACGCAGATACAGAACAGAACAGAGTACGTTTCAAAAAACATTTTCTTCCCCCCAGCCATAACTGCATTAAACCAGACATGAATATACAGTATCGGGACCTCCTGACTTGTCACTGTTGTTGTCACATGTCTGTAATCTGTCTAATTTATCCCTAAAAGTAACAAAACCATCCCAGAATAACCAATGAAGCATATTTTGTGTCTTACTGGTTTGGTGATGTCGAAGACGACGATAGCAGCCTGAGCTCCTCGGTAGTACATGGGAGCCAGGCTGTGGTATCGCTCCTGTCCTGCAGTGTCCCAGATCTCAAACTTCACCGTGGTGTCATCTAGACACACCGACTGAGCCAAGAAGGCAGCTGAACACACACACAAACATACACACACACACACAGGAGAGAATAATGGGTTCATCAGCGTTCCCAACACCAATCATCACCGGCTGATTCGTGTCTCACCTCCTATGGTGGTCTCCTGGAACTCATCGAACTGTCCCTTAACAAAGCGCAGCACCAGGCTGGACTTGCCCACTGCCATGTCTCCCAACAGTACCAGTTTGAACTGGCAGATCTTGGTCTGCGGTAGCGTGCCGTTGGATCGGCCGCCGCTCCCTCTGGAGCTCATAGCGACCTGTTCAGGAGACGGCAGGAGAGCCGGGCCTCCTCCCCTCAGAGTGGTGGAGTTTCAGTCACTCACGTTGCCTCCCAGTCAGGCTGCGCTCCAGTCCCACAGATGAGGTCCTGACCTTAACTGGTTCTGATGCCTGAAAGCAGAAAATCACACAAACATGTTAAACAGGATGAGCACAGGGGTGCTAAAACTCCAGTCGAGCCCCAGTGATCCCACTATCCCCTATATCAGCCGTTACTCAGGAGCAGTTGTAACGCTGACCAGAAGATGGTGAGTGATCTACTGGACTTAAAGAACCGGTCCAGACGCAAAATGCAGTTTTTATTGATCACATTCTCATCACATCACTATCATGTTGTGAGGAGACTTCTATTTTCAACTGGAAATGATGATAAAGGCACTTCCTGTCAATCTTTCCACCAATCAGAGAGCTTAAACTGACGGCAACGTCCAATTAGGAGCCAAAGATCAAAAAGCGATCAGAAAAGGAAAATAATGATCTTTTATTGTGGAATAAAGTCAAGAAGATCTTTCTGATGCATCTGAGGTGGTTTAGTGACAGTAAAGAAATAACTTTAAATAAGGAAAAAGTGTAAATGTATAAATAGTTTCTGTTGTGTTTGTTTTTCTTTTTTTCTCCTTAAAGCAAAGACACTGCTGTTTACTTATACATTTATTTTACATTATATTAGCCTCATAATCTGACAAGTAAGGCCGAAAACATCATATATCATATATA
>JBAMHX010000014.1:2383345-2400552 GCA_037177515.1 Pseudomugil tenellus | reverse complement strand
TATATATATATATATATACACATATATAAGTGTGTGTTTAAAATGATAACAATTAAAGTTTTAGAGCTGCATCAACCTTTGCTTTGCAACTAACCAGGAAAGTGGATGCAACCCTTTTTAAAAACACCTCTACACTATAAAATTATTTATTTATATATTTTATTATATTCCCAATTGATATCACACACTGCATTTTTTCTTGATATCATGCAGCCAGACTACAGAGTGGAAACGTGCCATTCTCCACATCATCCCACTGTAAAGGCCAGTAAAAACTACTATGTTTGAGTGCACGTGAATGCATCACGGTTAGCTCGTACAACAGCATCATTCAGCTGAGGTGACGCTTCACTAACAGCTGCATCTGAAGTCAAACTCGCCACCGTAATCTAGCGATTATATTGACTGAAATTGAGATCTCAATTATTTGACACGATTATCCATTTACTTTAATAAAATGAATTTATTTCCCAGCTGTTAAGTTCCCGCCACACTTAACAGCTGGATTAAAATCCTTCTGGAAAGGCTAGAAATGCCCCAAGCTCAGCTTAGTTCCCCCAAGCAGTTTGCTACAGTTAGAAATTTACCGCATCAAGTGTTATTGTGAGGTTCTTGAAGTACCGACGCTGTTCTAAAGGTTAACAGGTTCCTTCTAAATAGTCAATGCGATGCTTGTGTCTGAGTTCTGAGTTTATCAAGCGTTATTAAAACAGGCAACTTGCTTAAATGGCTTCTGAAAACATGAATTGCAAAGGTGCAAATAATTGAACTATTTAATTTTTATGATTGTTGAAAACCCAGATTGTAATTGAGATTGAAATTCAATGAATTGCCCAGCCCTACCGCAATCTCATCTAAAGGATGTCAGGCTAGAAATGTAAGTACAAGATGAAAATAGAAAGTGAATTATCCTATAAATCTGAGGTTTTGTGTATTAGGACTGAACAAAAACTGTTTTTAAAGAGGAGGACATGACCTGCTGTGAAACAGACAAGCTGCATGGTAAGTAAATCAGCTTTACCTACAGTTCATATGCTGCTGCTGATGGGGACACTGCCTGATAATGCAGCGAGGGGCTAGCTAATAAAACTGCAGCTAGTTTTATGAAGTTTTGCTTTCACCTGCAGCGCAAAACGCAGAACAAAGTACCGTATGTCATAAATAGAAACACTGAATCCAACTCAGATGTGTTTTATGCCTTTGAAACATGTTAAACTTCTGCTTTTACTCATCAACTCGGGGTTTTTCTTACAATTGGGTGGAAAAATTTAATTGTATACTTGTAATTACAGAATATATGAACATTTTTAACCTTTAGTGCCATTTTTTTCTTTGTTTCACAGAATTTTTTCACTTTTTGACAGCATTAAAAATTCCTTCTACTGGATCCATAAAGTGCAGATTAGGATGGGTGGAGTTCTGATCAATGATTTAATGTCATAAAACTCAAAGCAACAAAGGCCTCTTTAATGATTACAGCTCTACATGGGGGGGCCGTGAATGTCTCCTCTGTTCATACTAACAGCTCTGATTCAGATCATCCATGAATTGGTCATTTTACACGGAAGTCAGATGTGCAACCAGGGAACATCCAGCAGGAATAATGTGTGTGTGTGTGTGTGTGTGTGTGTGTGTTGGGGTGATAACGGCCCGATCCAGCTGAAAAAGGGTAGTTTCCATGATGCTGCGCCTCTAAATCCCCCCCCCCCCCCTCCCCCCTCCATCAGTCATCAGCTTCACCGCTGCTGCCGCAGGCGTGTGAAATGCCAGCCGGTCCCTGCGCGTGCTGGCTGAGCGAGCGGACTGACATGACGCTCCTCCATAAACGCTATCAGATCACCGACGCTTATGTGCTAACGGGACACCGCTCGGTTCGGACGAAACGAACTGAATCAGAGCTCAAAATTTGGAGGCGCCGAACCGAGCCGTTCACCCGAACAACATGTTGTTACAGAGAGCCAAACGTGAGGATATTTACCGTTTATACTGCTGTGTCCGCGGCGCAGGTTCCGCAGCTTTCACTGTTGACAATGTAGCTTCCAGCTGGCATTTCCTGTAAGTCTGCGCATGCGCACTCACTGCCGCATTGTCAACCTCGGAAAAAAACAAGAACCGTTTATTTTAAGTAGTATTTTTAAAATTGTATTTTTATTTAATAATGATAATTTAATAAAATAATTATAAATCATTTATCATAAAATAATAATCGTTGTGAATAATACTTAAAGTTATTTATTTATTATTAAATTTTTAAAAAGAACATGGAGAGGCTGCATGATGTATTACCCTAAAGATTTTTATTTGGTGGATCAAATCATTAACTAAAATTTTAAAAATATATCCGTTAAAGTATCAAGATGGACGTTATTCTGTTGTCTGGGCGTTATTAGAGTATCATTAATTGTTCATTAAATGTTTTTCTTTTTAATGTTTGCAGTATTAAATAAAATCTATATTATCTCGATGCAGGTTCCTCGTCTGGTGGATGGTTCTTGTAGGCTCTCAAATGTTTGTTAAAGATTTCTAAAATGTTCCTGGAAGGTTTCAAACCCTCAATTTCTCTTGTTTTAGCGTCTCTTCATTGGCTACCTGTTAAATTTAAGATATTTCAATCCTTCTCCTGACATATAAACTCTCCGTGACCAAGAAGCTCCATTGTATATGAGACATCTATAGTTTCATATATACCAAACAGAGAACTTCAGTCTCAGACTGCATGTCTGCTTGTGGTTCCCAGAGTCTCTAAGAAAAGATATTATGGATCCAGTGAAGATACGGGAGGCAGACACCCTCCCTACCTTAAAAATCAAACATAAAACCTTCCTTTTAACAAATCTTATAGTTAGTTATAGTCATCCATTATGCAGCCATGGGGACGTCTTTATGGATTTCCTGTCCCCCCCCCCCCCCCCAAACCAGTGGAGGCAGATTGCTGCCCTCCCTTATCGGGGTTCTGCCAAAGGTTTTCCGTCCCACTGTCACTTCATGCAGCTCAAGATGGGAGATTGGATCCAAGTCCAGATGTTCTTTTGGTTTCCCTAAACTAGGCGATTTATTATGAATTGGCTCAAACTGCACTGAACTGAACCCCCTCAAAGGAATCTTCTCCAAAATTTTCCTCTTCAAAACTTCAGTTTATTACGGAAGCCGAGAGCGGTCGTACTTTTCTCATACTTTTTTTCAGTGGTTATCTCGAGATAACAATATCATTTTCTTGTTTTCTCGACATTACGAGTACCGTTTTCTCATGATAATGGGATCATTTATCTCGTTTTCTCGTGAAAATGAAATTTGTTTTCTTGAAAAAAACGAGATAATTAGGATGGGCTCAGTATTATTTTGTTACACCTGCTTTCATTGATCTAAACGGATCCGTGACAGAGGGGGGAGATGCTACAGTCATTGTGTATATGTGTAACTTTGTGAATGAGTAATTGATAAAAACTTAGTAGTCTGATGATCACAATTTCAACCTTTATCAGACCTGATAGAAATAAAATCAGGTTTATTGTTCAGTAATACACCAGTCTGGCCTGACAAGCTGCGATCATGCAAACTGTCACTTGCAGTTACGTTTCAAGAGAGCTGCTATTCACCCGCCTTCACTTCCCTCTTAAATTCAGTTGCACAAGAAAGCAGGTATTACGGTGCTTCTTATGTGGAAATCTCCAAACGGACACAGTTCGAAATACTATGTCGCGATTGCTTGTCATCACCATGAACCAGTATCCAGCGAAAGTTCTGCGTCACCTATAAAGGTTTTGTTGTAAAATGCATTCAAATATGACTTTTGGCCTTTACAGCAGCCACTGTGATGGTGAAAAGAGAATAGTTTTGCCTAAAACTATACAGTAAAATGTTTGTCCTTTGACAGTGGAGAGAATTTATGAAGATAGTATTTAGAATTTCTTCTAAAATAGACTCTTTGTCCTCTTGCAGTTTTCTAAAAAAACAGCACCGTAGTTTCTGGTGTTTGCGCAACTGAATTTTATCCGCGGCTCCAGCCCACTTGATGACTTTCTGCAGGGTCGGCTCACATGTTCTAAATGTTTCTGGGATGTCTCGGTACAGTCAAGCCAAGCAAACATTAGTTGAGGTGTTGTTAAATTATAAAATAATAAGCTCTCATCCATGATGAAGGACAGTTCCCTCCTCCTCCTCCCAGAACACTGACAGCCCTGCAGAGCTGCTTCTACATCAGACTGTTGCATCCAAAGCGGGCAGGTGCTTAATTCCTGCATACTGGAAGACAACGCTGCTCCCAGTTCACCACGAACAACTAATAAAATCCACTGCAACAAAAACTGTAACTGTTAACAACAAAATGTTTCTGTCTGTAATTCATCCTGTATGTGTTCTTTCCGAGATCCCTCCTTGTCTAAAAACATTAATCTGATTTGCGTCTCTGAGTTATTGCAAAGAGTCTGATATGTTTGTTTCTGTCAGTTCTGATGTCCTATGAACAGCTCCAGTCCACCGTACGTTTGATTAATCCGTAATCTCGTGATAACGTGATATATCTCGTTATCACGGGATAACGCACTTTGTTACGGTAGTAAAACAAAACAGTAGTAAAAAAAAAAATCTTGCGAGGATGACCGCTCTCGGCTTCCGTAGTTTATCTTTGGTGGTCTTTGGTGATTTTCACTTTCTTTTTGTCTCCCTTGGAGAACCATTGGGATCTATTGTTCCTCCATATAACTTTAATAAACCCTCTTGAATGTTTCTTTGAATATTTTAAATGTGCTTATCTGCAGATTAATGTTTATTGGAAGCTCCTTGAGGATTATTTCCATTTTATTTAACCGTCTTGTTTCTCTTTTGTATGATTTTCAGAGGATTATTTTTCTTAAAAGTTTAATTTCAGGTAAAAAAAAATATTGGTTCCTTCAAAGTCGAGTCTCTTGGAAAACATTCAGAAAAGCGACTTTGCTTTTTTTTTGTTTTCATAAATGCCATAACATCTGCACAAATGTAAATACCTCAGTCTGAGATAAATAAAAGTAAATGATGATAACTGTTTGGAATAAAATTATAAACTAGGTGATTTATCCCTCTGAAATTCTTTCTCTGAATTGTGTGAAACATATTAGATGCGGCCTGTAAAAGCTTTCACAAGGAATCATAAATAAAGATAAAAACAAGCTGAGTACGACTTTTTTTTTAAAAATCGCGATTTGTTTTTAGTGCAGTTTAGTTGAACCTCCAGGTCGCAAGATGGCGCCCGAGAGCAGCAGGAAAGGAACCCGGAAGTTGTTAAACACGTGAAGGATGTTTGAATCAATTCTCTGGTCTGTAAGCTCATGAAAACGCGAATGACAGCATTTATTAAAAGATTGGAGGAATTTTTCTGTACTTTTCCCGGAAGCTCGCAGAAATGATGCCGACAACAAATAAAAATAAGCAGAAAAAGCGCAGTGACACGGCGGTAAAATGCAGTTTATTATTTCATACACCAAATGTTTTTTTCTCCTTCTACTAGGATATTTCACAGGCAAAAATTGTATTTTCAGCTTGTTTATGTATAATTAACTGTTATTGTGACAGACATATGAAATAACATGAAAAAGCGTTAACCTCCTAAATGAGGGCATATTGTCATAAATAGTTTAATTTAACCTTTATTTCCCTTATTTTACCTTAAAAGTATTAGCTGGTTTTATGAGATTCACAAAAATGGTTGAAGTTAATTTATTTAAGTGATTAATAATAATAATACATTTAAGTTAAAATGCCTTTCAGGTCTGTTAAGGTCACTTTACAGTAAAAGACAATAAAACAACAAAAAGCAATAAAATACAATATAAAACTACAGTACTAAATAAAACTATTGGACAGGGGATTGTGGAGAATAAAATTACTCAGGTGAGCAATATTATTCTCCAGAGATTATTTTAGTTTTATTTCGTAGTTTAATTGCAGAGCCATAGATTGGGACACTTTTAGAGATGCAAATGATCTGCAAATAAGTTATGAATAAGTTTTATTCATTTATGTCAGTGCAGCCTCCCTTTTACAGATGGTATAAGAAGCATAAGATACACACACACCCCTTCCACCACCCCTCCCTCCGATTGAAAACATTATGCTGTTTGTTCTTGGTTGCAGGTTCAGGGAACCAACGACAGCAGCGTGGTGAGCAAGGTGTCGGCTGCAGCGCGCGGCTACTTCAGGGACGACTTCCTCCAGCACTTTGTGTCCAAAGTGACCAGAAGAGCTCCTCTCATCAACAGGTTGGCCGCAGCGTGGATCTCCTCGCAGCTGGAGTGCATGTTGCCATGGTTACGCCATTATAAAAGCAGATGAAAGTCTGAGGATGTTTCCCTGCGTGTTTCAGGGGTTATTATGTGCGTTGGAAGGCTGTGGATCACTGCGTGAGGCGCTTCCTTCACATTACTGAGAAATGCCCCGTGAGACAGGTAAACCACTCTGATTGGTCCACTTTGTGAAGGACGTTGTGTGTTTTTGCTGACTTCCAGTGTCGTCGCCTCTCTCCACCCTTGCAGGTTTTGTCTTTAGGCGCAGGGTTCGACTCGCTGTATTTTCGCCTGCGTGCAGACGAAGCTCTGGACAGGATGGTTGTGTTTGAGGTCGATTTCCCTGATGTGACGCGGCGTAAAGCCGCTCTGATTGGCTCTAATGTAACTCTGAGGGGGATGTTGGACCCCTCGCTGCCTCCTCCTGCGGGTCTGCAGCGTTCTCCGTTCTGTCATTTAGAAAACAAAACTGCATGAGATAAAGAACGTTTAGCTTTATTATCTGCCTGATTCCACAGATCCTGTTTACATATCCAGCAGCCAGTACCGACTGGTAGGCGTGGACATCAGAGAGGAATCCCACATGGAGGGAGCTCTGGGGGCAGCTGGGTTGGACTGGAGTGCCCCCACCCTAATCCTCTCTGAGGTGGTGCTCACCTACATGGAGACACAACGGTACCTAAAACGTTCATTGGAAAAATACAAACTACTATGATGGGATCACATATTTCATATTTTGTCCATTTTTGTCATTTTTATATTTTTTGTGCTGTTTATAGATTTTTATAGAATAAAATAAAACTAATAAATATTTAATTTGAAGTGTTTAAAAAATATGTAAAATAATATTTTTCAATTTCATTCATTCATTTATTTCAATTAAAATAAAATAATAAAAATATTTTATTGCAATTTCTATAATATGAAATAAATAAATATATAATAAATAAACCAATAAATGTAAAATTAAAAATGTGAATTATAATTTAATATATATTGATGTTAATTATTATAGTTTGTAATTTTGTAATTATTTATATAAAAATTTAAATAATTTTTTGTATTGTTATATATTAAATATATGAAATTAATTGATTGAAATGAAAATCATGTATAATCATGTATGCAAATATATTTAATAATCATTTTAAGATATAAATTATTTTTAAAGAAATATTAAAACACCAGTGCAACACACACATGGACAGTCAAACACCGGAAAGGTACATGTAAATGGGGGGAAGATGCAGTGATCTAGTCATAAATGTGTGTTTCAGGTCGGACGCTGTGATCCGCTGGGCAGCGAAGCTTCTTCCTCAGTCTCTGTTTGTGATGTATGAGCAGATCCACCCGCATGATCCGTTTGGACGCATCATGCTGGAGCATTTCCAGAAGCTGAACTCAACCCTGCACGGGCTGCATCAGTACCCGGACACGTCTGCACAGAGACGCCGGTTCCTGCAGCAGGTCAGCATCCAGACGCCCTGCGCACAGTGTGTGTGTGTGTCTTTACATGAAACACGGCAGATAGTGAAAGCATATATTTGCTGTTTCTGAGGAAATTGGGCTCAAACTGAGACTTATATGAAGTTTTCACACCTACGGAGTCGACCAACAGTCGCAGTGTTTCTGATCAGGACCAGTACCAGTCCAGTTCCCATTAGCCAACAAGTGCAAACCTGCTTCATATACAGGAACATTTTTTATAATATTGTCCAAAATTAAGGCCAAATGTAAAATATAAAGTGTGCGCTTTGATGTGTTTTCTCTCCCTGAGCTCACGTTGCTCAAACTTTCTGAGACCGTCTGAACTCTTCCTCAGCAGAATCTGACAGCTGTGATGCGTCGATCAGCTGGTTTTTCTTGCAGATCCACCATACGACGCAACCCAGAGACACAAACACAAAATCTGAATTAAGGAGGAATTCTGAACCGCAGGGAACCTTTTCAGTCCATCAGGCATCGAGTCCCACTCGGCAGATCTGTCGGGTCCCTCAGGTTCACCGAATAACAGCTGATGTCACGTCGCGTCGTCAGATGATGCTGCTGTGGACAAAATAATGTGATTACACTCACGATACGTCGCCATTTTCCCTCCTGATTCGTTTTGCACATCTGGATCCAGCTGTCAGGATTTCTCAGCTCCCCCAGATCAGTTCTGAGCTGCTCCCCACAGCGTGATGCCGCTGTGCCTCACTGTGGTGATGATGAGCTGGACTACAGCCCGCAGATGTGTGTTAAATGAATGCTGTGTGTGTGTGTGTGTGTGTGTGTGTCATCAGGGCTGGGAGCGGTGTGTGTGTTTGGATATGAATGATTTCTACGTGGAGCTGGTCCCTGAGAAGGAGCGAAGCCGAGTGGAGAATCTGGAGCCGTTTGATGAACACGAGGTTGTTGCATCCGTCATCAGATCAAACTTCCTGCTGATGATGATGATGATGATGATGATTCTAATGAACCCGTCTACTAACAGGAGTGGCACCAGAAATGTTCCCACTACTTCATCCTCACCGCTTCACGAGGCGCTTTGCTGGAGGCGGCTCTACTGGCTCCATCTCCAGGTAAAAAAGCTCGACTCTGTTTCATCTCCCTGCTGACTGGGTGTTTCTGAGTGTGTGTTCTTGTCCCAGTGTCCCCAGTGCCTTCCAGTCCACACTGGAGCCCCACGGTCCTGACTGTCCGCCCCGTTCCAGTGTGTTTGGAGGGTCTGGGAATGGCTTCCACCTGGATGAAGCTGGATCAGGTGCTGCTAACAGGAGGCTCCAGCAGAGGAGGCCGAGGAGCCGAGACCAGAAGTCTCCTCAGACTTCAGGGGGGGTGGAGGTGTGTAGCCGCGGAGCCGTCAGCAGATCTGGGTGAGGCTTTTTTTTTATTCACATGGGATATAAAAGCCAAGCTGATGCAGAAATGTGGTTAACGTGATGACAGATGCAGGACGGAATCATGCTGCACAGATGATTCAGTCCTGGAAACATTTCATTTCCACGTTGCATTAAATCAGACGGGACACATGATGAGCAACAAATGTTTTAAATTTAAGAAGAAAAAGCAGTTTCACTTTGTAAATAAATAAAATCCATAGAATCTCATGTCTGTATTGTCATTAGGCTGAAAACTAAAAGCTTTTTTTATTGTAATTTTCCAAAAAAAAAAAAAGATCTATCATTTTACACATTTATTTTCAAGCTTAAAATAGAAATAAAATAGTTGTTCTTTCAAGTAGAATTTTCTTTTTTTCATGTCATTTTACGACTTAACAGGTTTTCTGTAGCTGGAAACCATCTCCGCTTTAGACTGCTTTAGATAAACAATGATGTTTTTTAACCAGATGACTGAACGTTCATCTTTACTTTTGCATAAGAAGCTGCTGGTTGCAAACGTATTTCATCTGTTTCCTCCTCTTTCTGCTGCTTTTATGTCATGTTTTACTTCCCTCACGGTGACACTTTGGTTGCTTTTTCTTTAACCACATGGATATAATCTGCTTGGAGACATTTGTCCTCCTTACATCTGTAAACGGGACATCCGTTTATTTAATCGGTTCGTCCACTAGAGGGCAGTGCTGAGGTCCGAGTAGCGGGAATGTACCGTTTATGGTGGTTTATATACACCAGGAAAAAAAGAAAACCATGAAGTTTTTATGCTGTTCTCAACCTTTTCAGTTTTATTCTTTTCTAGATCGTGTACTTCTGGTTGGACTTTGGTTTGTTGCATTTGCTAGCTGCTAGTCATCTATACAACTCAGCAGCCATCTAACTAAAGTCATGAGAGACGGATCCGCTCTTTTAGAGTCACAATGTCTGGTTTCTGAGGAGGCCAGCCCCCTCAGAGTGCCGTCTCCGTCATGGTGACCTAAAACGGTAACATGTAATGACATCCCGAGTCTGAAGTGTTTCCTTGGTGACAGGCGTGCGGCTCTACCACACGGCTACTGCTTTTACTGGAGGAGGTGTGTTGGTTTACGGGGGTCGCTCCTCTCCGCTCAGCCCAGCCAAAGGCCTCTGCAAAGTGACCTTTGACCTCTGCAGTCCGCCAGCGGCTGCGGACTCGGAGGGCGAAGATGCTGCGAAGGTTAACGTGGAGCAGATGGATTGTACGGGCGAGCCGCCGCCGCCCAGATGGAGGCACACGGCGGCTGTGGTCAGTCACCGAGGTGAGGATGAGCTCGCTCAGCCTGTTTTCTGTTGTTCACATTTTATCATTTTATCCACATTTTCTTTCACTTTTGTCTTTTATTTCCCTCTTTAATCCTTTATGCTTCTTTCTTCACTTTCTTTTTCCAGGTTTGCTTCTTTCTTTCTCATCGTCTCACAATTTCGTTTTATTCGTATCGTTTAAGTTCCCAAATCTTTTTAATCTTTTCTGATCCGGTTAAAGCAAAACGAAGAACTGATTCACACCAGTCTAGTTCAGGAAAACTCTGTTTACATAAACATATTCATAAAAATAACGACGTTGCTATGGAAACCAACCAGTTGAATCAAACCTTCTATATGACTTATTCCTCCATCGGCAGGATGTTCGTCACCAGTGTTGGGCATCTTACTTTTAAAAAGTAATTAGTTAAAAAATTACTTTTCCCAAAAAGTAATTAAGTTAGTAACTCAGTTACCACACAGTAAAAGTAATTAGTTACCCAGTAAAGTAAGAGAAATTAGTTATAATGTGTTATTATATTTAATATTTAGAAGGTCAAATATGTTTATCATAAACAAATGAATAATAAAAAACAAAACTAAATACAATTTTCTAAACATTTATTTTAACTCAACAGATTGTAGCCACCCATATGCGTAGAAACAAAATATCTAAAAAATAAGTTTTGACAATAAAATAAATTTTGTGTTCGAGTATAAAACCAAAACACAAAGTTGTAAACTTGGGACAAAAGAAAAAAAGGCACATCTGGCCATTAACTAGTGCATATCTGTGTAACTGTATATTAGGAATACTGCTCAAATAAACAAAACACTATCCAACTATTAAATATTCTGTAATAAATATTCTTCCCTTTAATTCTACTCAGCATGAAGTAGCGTCTATACTTCTAGTTCGAAAGCAATCATAGACTTTATACACATGTAGGTTTTGTGTGTTTTTTCTTAAAAATTGCGATAATTATTTGGATTAACAACATATGAAGCTGCAGAGGTCTGAAGCACATCTGTGATGCTCGTACACTGACTGTCTCATTTTAAACGGCAGGCGCACTTTGGACTGCGCAGACCACGTGGAACACTTCGTAGCCTACATAGTCTGCGTACTTCCAAGTATACAGACGCTGAATTGGAACAAATATGTGTGTTAAAAAAGTCATTAGTTATAGTTAGATGCGTATAAAACGTCCTCTCCGGCACTTAAGATTCTTTTTCAAAAAGGCTTTTTAGTTTTAGATCCGTGGTGGCTTTCCATCGTGCCCGTCTTCTCTCTGGGGACAGAGTGGAAATAATTTCATGGCGGGTTTTATAGGCTGTTATGTCGTAGATCCACAATTCCTCCCACTCTGCTGAGCGCCTCTGTTTCAGGTGTTGAAATAAATTTGTTGTGCTCCCACCTTTGGTAGCAACAACCCTTAAATAGATTTTGCAACGAGGCATTTATTGCTCCATGTTTGCAAAACCAAACCAGTTCCAAATAAAAAAGGAAACTGGTCTTTTAGGGAGCGAGCGTTTCTTTGCTGCCATGTTGATGCGTTTATGCGGATTTATGGGAAATCAGCAGGAGTATGCTGATGTTATTATGATGTAAGGAGGCCCAAAAGGTGCTGGGGAGGCAAAAACAATCTTGATTTATAAAAATAAATCTTCATAAATAAAAAAAAATGAATGAATCGATTTGAATCGATTAATTGCCCAGCCCTACTCCCAAAACTGTTTGTCATGTTTGCGATAATATGCAGGTGAAAGAAACCTGTCTGTGAATCGGAGACACTGGAAGCACTGGGAGGTAAAACCATCAGAGTAAACCTGTTGCTATGTTTGTACCTGAGTTTGTTCTGGTCCAAAACAGTCGGACCTTCTCAGCGAATCCTGTCGTCTCTGCAGGCAGAGACTTCCTGTTTGTGTTTGGTGGGAAGAACCAGTCGGACTCTGTACTGGGAGACGGCTGCTTTCTGAGTCTGGACGAGCAGCTTTGGACGCAGGTTTGTGCCGCCTTGTTTTTTAACCTCCAGCTTTCCAGGTGGACGTGTGACCTGAACAGGTTATTTTAGGGCGATGAGGTCGTTGTCATGGCAAACGCATCAGAAGCGAACTGCTGGTCTGTCTCCACAGATCCCAGTAGAGGGCGCTGCACCGGCGCCTCGCCACTCCCACTCGGCTTGCTCCTATCAGGGCGGCGTGCTGATGTTTGGCGGGCTGGGCGGAGGGGGGGTTCCTCTGGGGGACACGGTGGCGCTGAGGCCGACTGAAAGAGGATTCTGCTGGGGGGGATTAGACGTGCGCCCCCCCCCTGTTCCCAGGTGGGTTTTTTCTCACCGCGGCCTTAAAACGTCGACCTGCGGCTGATCCGACTCCGTGCCTCCTTTCAGATACTCCCACTGCGCCCACGTTACTGGTGACCGACTGGTGGTGGTGGGCGGAGTCTGGATGCACTCGGACGGCGTGCCGGGCGTGGCCGTGATCGACATCGGCGCGCGCAGCAGCGTGGAGTTCAGACTAGATACGGTGAGTCACGGGTCAGCCTCATGCTTCCTCCAGCAGGTCCGGGTCGGGTTGGTTCTGTAAACCCTGATCTCTGCGTGGTCACGACCCGAACCGGACCTGTTGATGCTTGGATCTGATCTGGTCTCTGTGTTCTGTAGAACTCGGTACCGTGGCCTCTGATGCTCCACTCGTTCTGCTCGGAGATGACGGACCCAGAAAAACCGGAGCTGCTCCTCGTTGGAGGAGGAGGGAACTGTTTCTCCTTCGGGACTCACGTCAACCCTCAGCCCGTCTCTCTGGACCTCAGGCCGGTGCTGAGGTGACGCCCTCGTTTGTAACAAAGTTGCCATGGTAACAGCTGCTCCACTCACATGTAAAATAGTTAATAAAGACATTTTATACGAAATTTGGTGTAAAATGTTCCTGAAAGTCTTTTTGAGCTTCATCATCATCATCCTCATAATTACAAGAAAAATATGTTTTTACAAAAAAAAACTACTTTTATAGGAACAATGGTTTAATATTAATAAGGTTAAATATTTATTCAAACTGAGATATAGAGATGTTTTAGACAAAATGTTTTTGTCTTGTTTTGATAACAGGAGTTTATGGTAGTTGTTGATCAATAAAGACACTTAATCTCAAAGATTTTAAGGATTTTAAATTGTGGTCAATGTGAAATATTAATAAAACTTAACATTAATGCTTGAAGAAATGTGAAGAAATGCTCTAAAAACAATTATTAGTTATACTGATGAATAACTAAACAAAAACAAGATTTATTCAAAACTTTTAAAAAAGATCAAATAACTACAAATTAGATTTTTCACATTAAATAAGAAATATTTAATATATGTTTTATGATTTATATTAAACAAAACATTAACAATAGAAATTTCATGGTGACATCTGATAGGCTACTGTAGTCATGTGACACAAGCAATACACTAAATGTACGTTATTTTATTCTCTAAATCTCTCAGAAGTGAAAATAAATGGCATGTTTTATATTAGTAAAGTGCTATCTCGATATTTACACACATACATATATCGATGTATTGACCAGACCACGGCTATCTTTAGCAGCGCAGTGGCTCTAACAAGCTAATTAAGCCGACTGCTTCTGTAAATAACCTGTAAGTATTACTACATTATTCCAGGAGTCCTCACACCTGGCAGACTTTTAAAAGACATGTTTCCCTCCATCAGAGGCAAGAAAATATGAAGCTGCATCGGATCCTGGTATTCTGGTTTGATCCGGTTTCTATAAGAACTTCCTTCATCTCTGACTGTGAGCTGTTCCTCCCTTTGACCCCCACTTACCTCCGTTAGCCAGTTAGCTCCCATCAGTTAGCTCAGTTAGCTACATGCCCCTCCCATGGTCACAGCCCCCCTCTTAGCTCTAGCTTTCTGTCCATTTTTTGTTTTTTCAGAGCAAATTTTTTTTGCTCATTATGAGCCTGAAAAGCAAAACGAATTTATTTTACTAGGCGGCTGTAGCTCAGGTGGAAGAGCAGTCGTCTTTCAACCGGAAAGTTGTGAGATCGATTCCAGACATGTAGTCAGGCCTGACTACATGCCGAAGTGTCCTTGGGCAAGACACTGAACCCTGAGCTGCCCCCCGATGTGCCTATCGGGGTGTGAGTGTGTGTGTGAATGGGTGAATTTGAACTATGTAGTGTAAAGCGCTTTGAGCGGTCAACATGACTGGAAAAGTGCTGTATAAGTACAAGTCCATTTACCATTTACTGTTGAAATAAATGCGATGAGACCGATTAGAATGTCTTAGGCTCAAACTGTGTGCGGTGACAGGAACGTGTGGTGATCCTCCCAGCTGAAACTGTAAAAACCTCAGAGTCGAAACCCAAAGAAAAGTCTTGGATCTGCTTGCTGGACAGGTTTTATTTATGAGACCTCAGTTCAGAATCACAACATAGCAATCGATGAGAGTCTTTGCCAAATATCTGATGTCCTGACGTAGCTCGTTTACGATCTTTTCTTTGGATGGAGTTTTAATCATTCAGCGAAGCGTCTGAAGGACTGAACCACAGGACTGACCGCTCCCCAGTCGCCAGGCTTGCGGTACTCCCCCTTCTCCAGGAAATACTGGCGTCCACGGTAGTTGGGGTGCTCGTAGAAAACCCACCAGCCGTCGTAGACCTTACAGGAGTTGACCTCTCTCAAACGGAACTTCTCCAGAAGCGAGGGACAGTCCTCGGTGGCTTCCACGGCCTGGCCCCCAAAGTCAGCCTTCTCGTACAGCTGCATCTTGTACAGAGCCCCGCTGGTCTGCAAGTGGGGGGGGGGGGGGGGGACAGAAGAAGGGGTAGGTTAATGTAAAGGGTTGGGAAAGAACAGGAATGGGATGCAGGGTAGGAAGATAAAGGAGGGGTATATAAGGAGATGAGCTTTTATCACATTAATGAGATAAAAAGCTTCAATCAAACACATTTCTGGTGTTTTTTTTTTCATCTTCAGAAACACCAAACGCTGACTTTAATAATGATTTTTATACGAGGCGCTGCAGGCGGTGGGTCACACAGTCCCGCATGGGTCATCGACCGAGCCCTCCGGCCGCCAGCGCCGCAGCGTTACCCCTGATGTTCGATTCTCCGTCCACAGTTAGAGGAAATCTGACTTACAAAGTGGACCATCTTGCAGGAGCTGAGGCGGTCGTTGAGCCCCATCCAGCGCTGGTACTCCGGGTACTCCCCCCTGGTTAGAACGTACTGGTAGCCCATGTAGTTGGGCCTCTCGTACACCACCCAGGCCCCGCTCTCCACCCGGATGGAGTTGCAGCGGCTCAGGTAGGCGTGAAAATCTGAGCAGTCGCTGTCGCACTCGTAGCGTCGGCCCTGGAAGTTCTTGTCCTCGTAAAAGACGATCTGGGGGGGGGGGGGGGGAGAAGTTGGTGTTAGTGGTGACCAGAGCAGCTCCAGCCTAACGGCATCATGATACCGGTCCGAACTCACCCTGCCCATCTTGGATGTGAGCTGCGGGACACGGTTGCTGAGTTGTGGTGATGCTGGTGGATCCCCTGAGGTCTCGATGTTGCTCTGGCCTTTCAGCCGGGGCCTTTTATACCCCCCCGCTCCCACACCGTCATAAACAGCGAAAGGGGAACAATCGCTTTGTCATGAAAATGAGATCCAAAAATTGAGTCAGTGATTCTAGTGCTATTCAGTTTTTCCAGAAAAGCGAGGAAGGATTACGGCATAATAGCCGGGCAACGGTACGCATCTATTCACCCCCACTTCTGCACTGGCTGGGTCCACTGTGACACATGCCAGCCCCACTGGCTTGCCCCCACTTGGCCAGGACCTGCCAGCTCAGGACTTATCACTGCTCTTTGGATGGATCCAGAAGTATGCAGACGTCTTACTGCAACCTGAATCCAGCAGCTTTGTGAGAAAACATCATGTAGTAGAATGAAAAAAATCATTCCTGTATGTTTAATTAGATTATTAAGGCCCCTCCCACACTGGAGGAGCAGCAAAGTGTTTTTTTCTGTTTGCTGCACACGAACATTTCAGCTTCTTTCTGCTCCATCACCTGACTGTTACATTCTACACTGTAGCTCATCAGGGTTTAATGTAGCATTATGTCCCTTTGTGAGCTTAAAATATGCGTCAGACTCGTTTTTATGTACATTCCTGGAGCCGTTGCTGCATCGCTTTACATCTGACTTTCGCTTCAACAGCCCTCCGGGGATTAATAAAGTATCTTTTATTATTATAATTATTATTATTAGAAAGAGAGGAAAGAAAGTTACAGAGCCAGAGATGAAACGAGTCAACACTGGACTGACTTTTACTGGCAGGAGAGATCTCCGAGCAGAGACAGGACGCCTCCTCATCACACACCAGCAATCGAGTAGGAACCTCTTGGAAAAATGATGTCTGATCGCCTCTCAGTTTTAATTATATTTATACATTAAACACAATTAATCACAGATGACATAGAGGTCTTACAATGTTTACAAACAAACCATATGCGTGTGCAGACCTGTCCCCGGTAGTATGATACACCCCTGTTTTTACATCAGGACAAGCTCAATCTCTTAACGCTAAAAACAACTATACAGAAAGCATTTCACCCGCTAATCCTGCCTGTTATTTGAATAAACTTGCAATTAATACAAATACGTGAGTACCAGACCCGTATTCCTTACAGGTTTGGCTTACGGACATGAGGAAATAGCCCATCTTGCAGTGGTAGTGTAGATCTACGTGTAGAGGAAATTCATGTATTAGCTTAATTACTTTGCTCTTAATTAATGTCTAGCTGAAAGGTTTGACTATAAGGC
>JBAMHX010000014.1:2368284-2381342 GCA_037177515.1 Pseudomugil tenellus | reverse complement strand
TTCTTTTATCTTCATTATTAAATTTATATTCTTCTCAATCTAAAGAAACCAGTGTCCTCGTCCTTGACAGGAACAACAACAACACTCCGAGTGTGAACACAAAGGAGAATCTAACGGCCTAAAAATCACTGGAAGCCGTTAATTATGTGCTTTACCATCACCGGACCATCCAGTGTCTGAAATGTCAGAGTTTTGTGTTCTGAAGGTGCAGGTTTTACCGAGTCAGCTGTGAAGTGAGCCGTTTGTGGCGTCTCCGAAGTCAATACGTTATAACTGATATTTTTATTGTGAAAAAGTGAGACCAAGGCCTACGTGATAACAATACACGGTGAAAAGGTGGAACATAAACTTTATTCACTTATTAATGTGCTGCAGTGGGTCAGAGAGATGTCTAAATATCTAAATGGGATCAAATGTAATTAACATGAGACAGCGGGTGATGTTTAGACTTTGGTAAAGTTAGAAAGAGATCCACTGATTTTCTGCTTCAGTAACTTATAAATGTAAAATTTCTTTTATTGAACAGAAACCTGACAAACAAATAAAGGCAGATTGTGGAGGACAGTGAAGTCATCGCCATGGAGATGATGTGAGCTTTGTGACATGGTGCATCACCCTGCAGGAATCCATCAGAAGATGCTACACTGTGTAAAGGGATGGACATGATCAGCAGGCTGTACTGGTTAAACCATGCTGGTACTGTTCAGCAGACCAGTTTGTCCAGTTCGGGTGAGTCTGTGGGAATTGTAGCGTCAGTTTGCTGAATTTCTCTTCTTCAGGCCATCTCTAAACCCTGGACAGGGCTGCTTGTCTGGAGCTTCAGTCCTTTCTTCTTCATTCTGATGCTCACATTGATCATCATCATCCTCATGTCCACATGACTAAATGCTGCCATGTGATTGGCCGATTAGATGTGTGTTAATAAGCAGATGAACAGAGCTGGTTTTAGTCGAAGCTTTTATTATTTTCATTTTAAACTAAAAGTTCTGTTTTCATACAGCATCTGAAGGATTTTTACAGTGTAAACTTTTTTTTTACAGCATCGTCATCATCATTTTGACAAAACTGCAGGAAAACCTTCAGCAGCTCTGCTGCATGTGTTCGTTCTAACAAACGCTCCACATGAAGACACGCAAATGTGCAAAGAACTGACAGAAGTACACTTGGAGGTATTAAATGCTCAGACTGGCTCGTCAAGGGAGGAAATTAATTTATACACTCAGGTGAATAAATACAAAAATACATGTAGGATTTGTAACAAAATAAACGAATGTAGTTTAAGCCACACACACTCTGTAGACATCAGCTGCCAAGCGGTGAAGAGAAATACAACCCGAGTCTCATTAACACTCATTCATCAGCCTCAGTTTCCCTTTTTTATAAACTAATGTAGTGTTTAACTGTTTAAGATAAGTGATGAAGAGCCAAACCAGTGGAAACCAGACCAGCATGTAAAACCAGTTCAAAGTGCTCGACTCCACAAAGTTACTGGACGATGAATCGTTGCTTCATGGAAGATTTGTTAGTGCTTCAAGACATTTTAGTTTTTCTGCCTGTTACTGGGTTTAGAAACGGCTCTGGCCAGCAAAACTGGTTCCAGACCAGTTCACCCAGCGAGAGACTCCAAGCTTCCCGGTGATGTCCCAACAAGACAAACAAAAAGGAAACGGCAGCACGGCGACGGTCAAACTGTGGTCACCCTGGTCTACACTGGTGGCAGAACCAGTACCAAAATTTACAGACTGTCCCTTTAAGACTCGTCCAACCTGCTTCGGCTGCTCGTCATGTTGCCCGGCAACATACCGGTCCACTCCCAGCCCAGACAGTTTGGGAGTTGTTACCGTGGAAACACCTGGCAGAAAATCCAGATCGGCAGCCAAAGCTGATTCAGCTTCAAGCACCATCCATAAAGTCAACAAGCCATCGGGGACTGTCCCCCCCCTCGTCCTGTCCCCACGTGCTTCGTGTCCTTCGCGGCTCCGTCCGTCTCCTTCAGCGAGGTTACCGATGGCGGGATCAGGCTGTCCAGTTCCTGCCGGTGCCCCATTTCCAGGAGCCACTCGTGGAATTTGGCCTCCACCAGCTCCTGGAACTGGCGCCTCTGCTCCCTGCAGAGAGACAAGGGGGGGGCAATTAAAATCACCATGACATCAACCGAGTGGGGGGGGGGTCAGTGGGATTTACTGTTGTTTTGCTACCAGACATCATTAATACCATCATGTTTTATAACCGCGGTCTTCCTGTTAACCAGCAGAGCTTTTTCCTCCTTTTTTATAGTTTCTGACACCGAGTCCATCTTCTGGACGCATCTCTTCTCCATCGCGCCTGAACCAAACGTCCGGTTCCCTCTGCAGAGCCGACTACATGCAGATGAGGGAGTTCAGCCAAGGGATGCACCAAACAGTTGCCGGGTTGGAGATCTCCAGGACCAGACTCGGGTACTCGGATTTAGATCATATTAAATATTCCAAAACTAACTCGGATTATCCGCATTACCAGAGTTTAACGCTTTGTATATGATGTTATGTTAATTTTCTGTAAAACAATCAATCATGAACATCCAGGCAGCGGATCTTCTCTGTGTGTTTTTTTACAGCACACAGCTGATTATTTCATCACTCTGCTCATTTAACGTTCATTACGGTGGAATTTTGTTTCATCTCGTTAATCTGTGAAATGACGGAAGTTTCTTCTATTTCTCTGGTAAAAATGTGATATTTGCTGTTCCTGCTCTGCCTGTGGGATCCTTTTATGTTATGCAACTACAGACCCAGCCGCTGCTGGTGTGGACTAAACCATTTTCCCCTTTTTAAAGGGGGGAGCTCTGCTTGGTGTGGGGGGAGGAAGGTAAGTTTAGACACTCACTTGGTCAGACCGGCCTCCATCACCGTTTTCTGCCAGTTCTGGATCCTCTTCTGCTTTTCGTTCAGAGCCGCCTGGTACGCGGGGGGCAGCCCGCCGGGCACCTCGCACGTGTCCCCCTCCATCAGGAAGGGAACGGCCAGTGTGTGAAACTCTGACGGGGGCAGCAGGCGGTAGCAGGCGTCCGGGGTAGAGGACGTGTTGAGCGAGGGGCCGGCGAGTCCGTCTGTCCCCAGAAGCAGAGGTTGATCCCAGACGTTGGGGACCACGGCCAGCCCCACGTTGGCCATGTGGTCCTCCAGGGAGGGGTAGAAGGTGTGGAAAGGACCCAGCGTGATGTCTGTGTTTCCAGGCAGCAGCAGCGGGCGGGTGGGGGTCAAAACGTGGACGGTGCAACGTGAAGACGCTCCAATCGCGATCCTGCCGGCCACACACACCAACCGCACGTTGTGGCTGCTGTGGATGTGGACGCTGGTCTCCACGGGACCCAGAACCACCGTGGTGTCCCGGCACTTGTCCACGCTGACGGATCTAAAGGACACGACAGGAAGCAGAGTGAGAACGGCGCGTCCCAAACGTCGGACACACAGAAGCTAACCCCACCTGAGAGGCGACAGGAGGTAAATGAAGGCGTCGGAGCATCTGTGGATTTTGATGTTGGCTCCCGTCAGCTTGTCGGACGTCTTAGCCAGAGTCTGTTTGAAGACTTGGGACATCAGAACCATCTTGCTGCCGGGTGGAGCGGTGTGGGTGTTCCTCGCTATCTTTGCTCTCTTCATGGTGCCTTCCACTGGAACGAGACAAGCAGACGGTCAAACACAGCGGACAGCGAGGAACGCTGGGAATGTCTGATGCCGGGACGTTCCGGGACACCTTGCTGAGCCCAGGCCAGTTTCTTCCCTGAACGCAGGCAGGCGGTGATCCCGAATGGGTTGAGGGTGAGGCCGTGTTGGAGGCAGGAGAGGAGCTTGTGCAGGAGGAAGGAGCGGCTCAGCATCGAGTAGCCGGCTTGTGACTGGAGCGGACCCTTGGTGAGCAGCCGGTGGACGGGCTGAACGGCTTTTCCGTGACCAGCCGAGCCTTCCAGCAGCAGACCCAAACTCCGCACAGCTTCCAGAGAAATCTGCCAAAACACAAGAACTCTCACGGGTTCGTTTCGGTCTCCGTGTCAGAAAGGATGGGTCCAGTTCAGCTTGGATGGTTTACTGATGAGCTGCAGAACCAAGCGGTTCCACCTCTAGAACCCGGTTAATGTAACCAAACTACCCGAATGAAATCACTCAGACTCCCGGCGACGCGTTCACTCGGATGCCGTGTGTTGACATCATGGAAAGATTTCCGCTACGAGGGAAAAACGCAAAACATTTTACCAGATGTCCATATCGTTTAGACCACGTGTCACAGTCAGGTCCTCGAGGGCAGGTATCCAGCAGGTTTTGTTGTTTCCTGCAGTAACACACCTGATGCAAATCAAATGGATCCAACAGGTTCTTGTCAAACTTTTCATTAATTTCATTCAGCTGTTTTGGAGCATGGAGATAACAAAAACCTGGAGGGACCCACGAGGACTGGACTCAGACACCCCTGGTTTAGACAGAAACAGAATTTTAGAGAGTAGAAAATGTAAAAATACAGTTAATACAAAAGTGCGTTAAGGTCACATAAAGATGACATCATAATCACAAGCCAGTTCAAGAAAACAATAACACAACATAGTGAAACTATGCTAACTATTACGTTAGCAGCAGTAAATGTGATGCTGGAGTCGTCATTATTCCGACTTGTGGCTTAATTTGTCGCTTGTCTAAAAAGGAAATGAGAAGAAGTGCCAGCTACACAAACTTCAATGGGAAATTGGACGTTTTATGCACTTTTGCGTCTCCGTGTGCACGCAGATTTCGCCAAACCAAAGCATTTGCGTGAACGTGGAATTAAAATGAGAACAAAACGCTACTTTTGCGTCTTTGCTTCGGATCGTTTCCGTCTAAACGCAAACTTAAGATTATCCGAATACTTTTGAAACGGGATCCCGGCTTCCTTCATGTAAATACCTACACAAACTGGGCTGCACGGTGGCGCAGTGGGTAGCGCCACATCCTCACTGGTTCTGTTTAGCTGCTGCTATTTCTATTCCCCCCCTCCCCAACTCCCACACGGATCCGCATGCGCGGATATAAAAGGTCAACATGAGGGTTGAACTGTTCGCACCCAGCAGGGTCGTGCATCTCCTTGGCAACACAGAGACAAACCATCACTCACATAGTTAACCTGACGTGTGTGTGTCTGGTAGAGCGGCACGAATAACAAGTTATGTGTTGTGTGACTGAACGGACCTGGCTGTCTCTTTGTGCCTGTCCGGACTGGGACAGCTGGTCGGGCTCCACCAGCAGCTCCAACATCTCAGGCAGATGGCTTTGCACGAACGACAAGTGGGCCTGATCGTCCCAGTTCTGCTGATCACACACAGGAAGAAAAAAACGGACCCTGAGTGACGCATCAAAGAGCCGAGACGACCGTTAACACCTCAGTTTGCATTCAGTCAGTCGGTGATGTCATCGGGACAGAACCTTGTTCTGAGAGCTCGTCTTGGCGTCCCGGTCAGATGGAGAGGAGGAGCGCGTGCGAGGACTCGGCCACTCTTCACCGATCAGAGACGTTCGCAGAGACAGACGGTTCAGCTGCTGGATGTAGAGGAAGAGGAGGAACTGCAGGGTGTCCACGGACAACTGGAGCCAAAGAAACATGCCCCTCAGATCAGAGCTGAGAACATCAGAACCTACCCAAAACCCGCCCCGACATTCCCTCACCTTGTTCCTTTGCTGGTCCAGCTCACTTTTGGAGGCGCACTGGGAAAAACATTCAGCTCTCCCCAGCCTCTCTTCTGGACTGTGACCCATCAGAAGGTCAAAAGTCTCAAAGTAGAGCCAGGCGAGCTCTTCTGGAAGCTGTAGCTTTCCACAGGCGATGTGTCTCCACATGGGCCAGCCCAGGACCGGGAAGCAGCCGTCCCGCGTGCGCACGTAGCTCGCCATCTTTCGCAGATAGTGAAGGCTGAGCTTGGAGGAGGGAGCCACCTTCAACGGCATCGATTTGGGTTAATTAAAAAGAGGATTTCATGTTCTGGACATCATCGCATGGAGGAGCGAGAAGAGTGTTTTCACCTGCAGGGCTCCCAGTAAGAAGGGCTCCATGCGGGGCCAGATGTTCACAGTGTCGGCCTCCATGTCTGAGGAGAGGAAAATAAACAGATTGCTTCTTAACAGCCACCGTTTCTGCCCCAAAATGCAGTTTTTATTCAGACTATATACTAAATCCACACAGATCCATGTCAGCACCATTATTTATCACATTTTTATTTAAAAAAAAAGAAAATCACCACTATTTTGGAGGAAATGATGAAGAAGCCACATCCTGTTGAACTTTCCACCAATCAGAGAGCTTAAATTAACAGTAATGTCCAATCAGGAGAAACCAAAGATCAACCAGTGAGCAAATGATGATCCTGGATGGTGGAATAAAGCCAAGAAGATGTTTCTGATGGAGCTGAGGTGGTTTAGTGAGGATAGAAGGTAAATAGTAGCAGAAATAAGTGTGAATATGTAAAGTTTCTGCTTGTTTCTGTGTCAGTATGTGTCTCCACAGTCTATGGTTTCCCCTTAAAAGCAAAGACCTGACAGGATGATGTGCAGATGAGAAAACATTTAGTGTTTTTCTACAAACTTGTTGGTAAAAATTCTGTTTTCTTCTTCTGGCTGAACTTTACGCTGTTGTATCTACTGATACATTTATTCTACATCATTTAAGCCTCATAATCTGACATCTGAAGCATCTGCTGACTGTGTTACCAGGAGTTTTAATGAATAAGGACAAAGTTGCTATCTAAAAAAAAACTGGATAGCAGTTTGCCGTCTGTATAAATATTCATATGAGGACACACAGATGAGGAAACCTGACGAGACGAGCGCCTTATGTTTATATAAAACATGTTTATTCTTCATGTTTCTTTCCTGAATTCCTGATAGGGATGATCCTGTAACGGGCTGCAAACTTCTGTCCTCCACTCATCTGGTTTCCTCCAATGAGATTGCTGCTTAAATCCCATTTTCTTCCAGTCACACTGTCTTATCTTTGCTTTTTTCCAAACATATGACACATTTTTGTTACAAAGAGTCTAAAGATCCAAGTTAAAACGGCTTCTTTGCTTGTTGACACAACTGGTTCGTCTCTTGAGGCAGGAGGATTGTTTGCTTAAATGGGCCTGTTTACACAGGACTTTTAATTCGGAATAAAAGTTCATTCTGCTTAAAACAGAGAATTATTTTAATTCGGAATAAAAGTTAATTCTGCTTAAAACAGAGAATTAATCATGTAAACACATACTTCTGAGTGGAATTGGTAATTCAGAATTAAATTTAATTCTGAATTAACCAGCTGGTTTCTTCTTATTTTAAAGCAGAATTAAATAATAATAAATAATAATAATAATACATTTTATTTCTGCCTACCTGATAAACGCAATAAAGGTTTTTTTTTTTTTTTTTATTTAAACAGGTTTGCCTCCAATCGTCAATATGTTCGGTCCGTTTATTTTTCTTCTCAGCTGCTCAATATAGTGAAGTCGTATACTTGTGACAAGCTAGTACTTAAAATTTTTTTTAACAAAATTGAAGCTAAAGCGGTTTATATTTAGTCGCTAAAGCTACAAACAGGAAGAGAGATGCTGCGTGATTACGTCATTTCCACCATCACATCGGAATGAAGAGATGAGAATAAACATGATGCCATGTAAAGCTTTTATTTGGAATTAAAATTTCCATGTTAACTCAAATCTTCATGAATTTAATTCTGAATTAGTTAACTGGAAATTAAAAGCATCATATTACCGTACCCACTGGTTATTCTTTTCTCAGTAACAGGATGTAATGGTTACCTCCATTTTTACTCTATTCGGCTAACCTCATCAACTCTAAACAAATCAATACAGTGAGCCATTAATAAATCAGTTCTTACTGCAGATAAAAACTAGCAGCAGCCTCAGAGTCCAGCCGTCCATAAAGACATAGTGTCTCGCCAGACAAACCCCCACCAAGCCTGATAGCCCGCCCCGCTACCAACACTATAATGTCCACTTACAGTTAAGATTATGATGCATTATGAACGGCTAGGATAGTTTTTAAGTTTTCCTAAAAGTAAAAATTGGCATTTTCTCTAATGGCTGCAGCCTGCATGGATTAGCCGCAGCCTGCATGAATTAGCCGCAGCCTGCATGGATTAGCCGCAACGTGGGTCAGCTGTCAGTGTATTTAACGTCTACCGTGCTATTATGTTGGATTTTTTTTTATTTTATCTGCTGAGTCAGAATCTCCCCACAGTAAAGAGTCCTTTAAAAGTTCCAGATCCAGACATGTGATCTAAAATGTCTGTTCTCTAGATATTTCATTTGACTTCATTTTGTTATTGTTAACGTGATCATTTTCTATATAAGGCTTCCATACATAAAACTACAATAATTTATTGTAAAGCATCTTCATTTCTTTAATCATATTATAGTAAATGGAACAAAAGGGGGGTTTCATTATGTAATCTGTGAGTTTGGTCACAACAACTACTGGAGAATTAAGGTCACAGTGTTGTTTATGTTGGGGGGGGCAGCCACCCATTCACTGTGCTGATAAAGATGATGATGACCCACATCACATTAAGTTGTTGAACTGCAACATGAAAGTCTACTCTTCTGGATTTAAACTGTAAATAAACTATTAAATGCTAACTAAATCCCCTGAACTTTATTTATTCCTAATCTGTGAACCATGACAGTTGCGCTGAAATCTGTTGTTCATTAAACATGGCGACAAATTTATCCAGAAGCTCCCATGACAACTGCTTATATCAACACCTGACATCCCATAATAAAATGAATAATAAAATGAAGCTTGACTGCGTTAACGAACTAAACTAGTTCTAGTCAAACAGTAAAAACAAACAAACATTAAAATGGACTTAAATCCGAGCTAAATAAAGATTTTTCCGTCTGTTTGTTTAAACAGTTAACTTCGCCTCAAGTTTGCCTGCACAGCTAACTAACTTAGCTTCAGGTTGCTAGCAGAGCGGAGGGAACCCTACCGTTAAACTCTGTCCGCGCGCAGGAGACGTTCCCTTCCGTCAGTATGGAGACGAACCGACGGACTACGATTTCATAAGGCAGGATATGGACGTATCGAACACAGTCGATGCGCTGTGTTGCCAGTCAGACATGAATCTGGTTTCCGTGTCCTTCCTATTTGGCGCCCTCCCTTTCCCAACATGTGGTACGCGCAGCTAGCGGGAGCGCGCACTGGTCTTTACAATAGCACGATGTCACATAGAAGAGAAATCATACTTTAAAAAATAAGCACTTTAAAAAAAAGTAATTCGCGTTTATATGTGGATTCTGAACCCTAACAAAATGTACTATTGTAAAGAAGTTATTGTTCAGGAAGTTGTTGCTGTGGTTTTATTGTGAAAAGGCGAAACCGGAAAGTGGTGAGGTGTGTGTCGTGCAGAGGAGAACGGATGAATAAAGACGGCAGCTGTGCCAGTTCTTCAGATCCTCTCCTGTTTTTATTTTATACACGATAAAATTATAGACGCACAACAAGACGCTCGGTTACATTGGTGGCAGTGGTGGGATGTATGTAAAGAAGTTATTGTTCAGGAAGTCCTTGCTGTGGTTTTATTGTGAAAAGGCGAAACCGGAATATGGTGAGGTGTGTGTCGTGCAGAGGAGGAGAACGGGTTAATAAAGACGGAAGCTGTGCCAGTTCTTCTTATCCTCTCCTATTTTTATTTTATACACAATAAAAGTGAAGACGCACAACAAGACGCTCGGTTACACTATCACATATTAAACATGAAGATGTTATCTCCGCGTAAGCGTGTGTGGTGTTTCTTTAAGACCGGGCGGAGAAATGGCGCGGAGGCGGGTTGTCCGGCTTGCGTTGGGAGGGCTTTCTGTGACAGGAGGAAGAAGGAGGTTTGTAACTGGCAGGGGGATTCAAGCTTCAAAAAGCCGGTTGTTTCTTCGCACTACGTCCTTCACAAAGCCCCTGGGATCGCCATGGCTAAGAAGGGAATGAACGTGTGCCATGTGTGCTGCTTGGTTCTTTATGCCATCACGGTGGTGTTCGCCGGGTAAGTAGGTCCCACTCGGAGAGGCGACAAGCGGTGAAACAGCTCCGGCAGCTGGTACACATGTTTCACTGTGATTGGTCTAACCATACCCTCCATGTGTGGAGAGGCTGACACGCCGAGCTAACTCGGTAAAATGGTTTTATGTTTCGCTGTTTAGCACTAAAGAGTTTACATTTAACAACCAGCTAACTGTAACTTCACCGGTCGTGTTTTGGACTAGCTAGCTCAGTTAGCTCAGAGCTAACACACTGACTGGTTTCTCATTCTGGACTGTAGCTAGCTGTTGTTTGACTACACATATAACCCCTCAATGATAGTTTTTGTAGCATTTAATCGCCTTTAATAGGTCTTTTCTTACAGTTTCCATGCTACTGTTTTCCCCTTCTGTGTTGTAGGCGAGATTTCTATAAAATCTTGGGGGTGACTAAGTCTGCAACAATCAGGGACATTAAGAAGGCCTACAGAAAGCTAGCTATGCAGTTACATCCCGACAGAAATCCGGACGACCCTCAAGCACAGGACAAATTCGCAGACCTGGGGGCAGCTTATGAGGTGGGTAAAAAGCAGTTTTTATATACCAGATATGCTAAACACACTTATTTGGGCTCTCGAGCTGTTTCCAGCTTTAAGACAGCAGGGATATAAGTACACTGATTCATTGTTTCCTGTATAAATATATATATATTGTGTGGAAGTGCTTGCGGTTTCTTCATAAACGTTTTTCGAACGCTCGTTACTTGGTTGTTGTTGGAAACGCTACGCGCCCTGTGATTGGCCCACAATACCGTGTGGCTGCTTCTGATTGGCTGTAAGGGATCACAGCTGGCATAATGGGAAGTCAGACGTGGATCAATGGGAGTGGGTTCAGAGAAGCCCTGCAGGTGTTTCCGCCTGTAATGTTCGCATCATCTTTCACAATGGTCAATTATATCAATTTAACACCCTGGTTACGCATTAAGTTTGGTAATCAGGATATATTAATAGTTTATCTTTAAGTAACTTCGTTAACATATAACTCAGCTTTATTTATAAAGTACTTTAAACACAAACTGCATATAATTGACTTTAACTTTAACACATAATATAACACATATAATATTTATTATTATTAATAATGATAATGGTGAAAAAAATAATATAACATATAATTATCTTTAACACGTCACTTGCCACAAAGTGCAGAACACTGAAATAAAAACAGTGGATGCATACGTAAAAGCATTAAACATTTTGTTATGAGCATTATAGTTGGGCTTTATTATGGTAACTAACATTTGAAAAATGAATGAAAAATACAATTTAAATTAAAAATACTTTATGATCCCAATGGGAAATGCAAATTCTGTAGTCATTTGGTTCAGCTGGTTGTGGTTTTTTTACCGGAAGTCTTTTCTGATTCGGACTGGTGTTGAACTGGTGCTGGAGATTCACAGATAGTTGTCTTAGGACTGACATGTGAACCTGCGGCCTTGTTCTGGTTCAGTTTCATGACTTGATTCCAGGAGACAGAGTGAAGCTGGAGGCAGAGGGGATTTCAGGAAGTCCTGATGTGGAGGGAGATTTGTGTTTGTGTTCAGGTCCGTCACTGAGCTGCAGGGTGACAGAGTGGAGGTGTGACAGGAAACCTGTAGGCTCATGGAGCTAGCATGTAGCCTCATTTCAGCTAGCAGTTCCATGTCTCTTGTGCAGATCCTTTAACAGGAACATGTCCAAGATGATGTAAAATGTCACATGGCCCTGTTACTTTATTTACATTTTACAAATAAATATATGTACATTTTTTAGCTGCCTTCATGTGCTATGGGAATTATGGAAAATGCCACTTGCTAGGTCAAATTTGAACATGAACACCTTCTTTCGTTGTAGTTTCCACTGGGAAACTCGAAGATTATTTTGATAGCAGAGTTGCGGAGAAGTCGTCTGATTTCACCTTTCAAAATGGCGGAGAGCAGCAAAGGAATTGTGGATAGTAAAAAAAATGTGCAGATTAATAAAATGTTCTTACTCGTCTTAGCTCACTGTTTAAATATGTAGCATAAACAACTCATACATTTCCCCTTCGTGCCAAATAAAAATGCTTCTGTCCTTAAAATTAGGCTACTATATTATTCATATTCCATACAAAATGCTGCACATCTACAGTTTGAGTGTTTATACATCTTTCTCTTGATGTAGCGGATTAATTAATTGGTCCAGGACTGTTTTACCTGCGTAGCAGCTTATTATAAAGTTTATGTCTGCTATTTTTTATTATATTATGACCACAAAAGCACTTGAACAGAACAACTCGTAATTTTCTATTTACAAGTGGAAAATATCATCTTTCCCGTAGCACTTGAAGGCAGCATATATGTTGATAATTTAGAATTATCAGTTAAAAGAATATGATGTTTGGAAAATGGTCCAAACTATATGTGAAGTTAAAAGGAAAGCATCACAGCCTTACATGTAAAAAAAATAGACTCAACAAATTTAACTTTTCCTTTATGTTGGAGTAACTGGATCACCAAAAGGAAAAAATGAAGCAAAAAGAATTTCCTTTATTTAAATTTGATATTTTGAAAATAAATCTAAAATGGCAACATGCTAATCTTCTCCATCTGAAGTCTGGATACCAGATGCATATGTGCAAACACCAATGTGGAACTGATTTTAGATTTGTTGTCATTGCAAGAAAAAGTAAAGCGCAAGCCTCTAAATAAATACTGAATGAGACGCAGTATGAAAAAGATGCATTCAATATATATACATATATAAAAATATAGCAGTTTCATCAATTAGGTGGACAAAACTGATATATTAGTTAAAAAAAAAGAAACATCTGAGTGAGAGAGAAAGTTATCAATAAAATTACAAGCTGATTAAATTTTCTGTAAGTTAACATTATCTGAGTGATTTCCAGATATTTTAATGTTTTGTTTATAAATCCAGATACCATATAAAAGATAAAATCGTGTGTGTGTGTGTGTGTGTGTGTGTGTGTGTGTGTGTGTGTGTGTGTGTGTGTGTGTGTGTGTGTGTGTGTG
>JBAMHX010000014.1:2347697-2357947 GCA_037177515.1 Pseudomugil tenellus | reverse complement strand
TGTACATCGCTGTGTAGTGACATCATTCACTGCAAGCCAATCAGCCTGCAGACCTCACGCTACCCGCACGGCCCGACTACGAAGTAGGTCCAGAAAGTGTACCATTACGGCCCGATAAATCGTAACGGAAACGCTCTGAATCCGGGTGGACCGGTGTGAGGCCGGGTGTACTGGGTCACAGCTAGAAGGTCGCTGGTTCGAACCCCTCTGCCTTCCTGTGGTTCTCTCTGGGTTCTCTGGTTTCATCCTGGTTAATTGATCATTATAAATTGTCCTTAGGAGTGACTGTGTGTGTTCCTGGTTGTCTTTTTGTGTTGCGCTGTGATAACCTGGCGAACTGTCCAGGATTTAATGCCGATTTAAAACTTTTCCAGAACAGTTAAACTCATCTGCTCACTCGCGGCTTGTCTTTGTGTCTCGCAGGGATTCGGAGTCTCCTGAAGCAGAGTTCTGTACAGAAAGTCTACAACGGACTACAAGGATACTAACACACCAGCTTCCAGAGCCGGGACTCATTTCTATCACACACAGATTAGATGGGAGGGGGGGGGATTCTGGACAGGGTGTATTTATTAAATCCAGACTGTTCTCAGGACAGCTTGAATCCGGTTAGTTGTTTTAATGTAGTACATCTCACGAGGAGCAGCTGCAGATGTTTACTGTCCAGTGTAAAATAGAAACGACAGCTTTTTGGGTTTTTTTTTCTGCGATGTTTAAACTCCAATTTCATCGGCTGGTCTGGATTTACCAAAACTCTGGAGACGAGACTGTATGTCTGCTGAAGGAACACATTTTTTTGTCCCCTCTTAGTTTCATAAATGTAACATCTGATTTCTGCTCTGGTCTGATTCCTGTTCAATAACTGTAAATAGGGAAGCGCAAAGCTAATTTCCTGTCTTTTTCCTATTTGTTTGCATTTGAGTCACTTCACCGGGACGAGAGTGGAGCTCCTGTACCTTACCGACGGCTCAAAGGGACTTCAGATCAGCAGGTGTCGGCCTCTCTGTTGGACTGTTTCGTTTTTAGGTTTTACATCGACTGCAGTGCTGCCTCGCAGTCTCACCACAGTTTCATGGCATTCGATGTGAATTACTGGCCGTTTTTACGTGTTCTGGGGAGGGGATCATGCTCTTTTGACTGACTATAAATAAAGATTTATACAAATTAGATGCGGTGTAATACCCCAAAAATACCAGTAGGTGGCACTACAAAGCCATTTCACACATCTTCGGTGCTGCTGAGGGTTATTTCTGCTTTGTGGTTGGTTTCTCGGCTGTGGGAGACACATGCAGAAGGATGAAGATGGAGGGAGACTCCATCCTCTGAGACTCTGACACCATGAGTATCTGTCCAATTTTTCATATAAAAACATATAAAAATGACCAAGTTGGAGGTTGCAGATATAAAAAGATGTGAAAATGCTCCTCTGGTTGCATCAAGCCGCTTGAAAATGAGGACGGCTCAGGTTGTGGTCTGACTGAAGGAGGCAGAAGTCTTTCTGCACTTTGAGCTCCATCACATAAAAACTCCAGGCTTCCTGAATTCCGCAGTTTTTCTTTGGCTGCTTTCTCACTTGTTTGGAGGAAGAAGAAGAAACATCAGAACAAACTGTAGCAAAATAACAGGATCTGAATATCAGATGTGCCCTGAAGAAACGGAAACTCCTGCAGAGATCTGAAAACCTGAAACCTTCATCTGGACCGTCACACCGCAGGGTTTTATTTTGTAATAATTCTAATATTTTGAGATACTGGATTTATAACTATTCTTGTGTACAAACCGAACAAATGTTTCCTTAAATCATCACAATACCAACAATATTCCTGTTCATATGTATTACATCTCGTTGCAAAGTCGAAATTCTAACTTAAACAAAAAAAAAATTTCATTTTTTCATATTCTAATTTTTTTTAGATGCACCTGTACTTCCATACATACTGTATATACATATATATATAAACTTTGATACATGCTTTCATACGTACATATATTCTTATATAAATACTTTCATACATAATTACTTGTATAGATGCATGCTTTCATACATGCGCACTAACTTTATGTAGGTTATATATGATTATCACAAGAATGGTCCTTCAGAACAAAAACGGTTCTTCAGCACATTAACGATTCTTCAGTATGAGCGGTTCCTGATATCAAATAGTCATTCAGCATGAGCAGTTCCTCATATCGCTTCTTCTGAACATTAACGGTGCTTCATCACATGTATGATTCTTGAGAACACTAACAGTTCTTCAGCACATGAGTCATTCCTCATATCAAGAACGGTTCTTCAGCAGATGAACGAATTTTCAGCACGAGCGGTTCTTCATAACGAGCAGTTCCTCATATCAAGAATGGTTCTTCAGAACATGAGCTGTTCTTCATATCAAGAATGGTTCTTTAGCACGTAAACGGAACAGGAATGGTTCTTTATAACGAGCGGTTATTCTTATAAACAGTTCCTCTTTGGAAAATGAAAGGTTCGTTATATGAACGGTTCTTCAGAACACAAATGATTCTTCGTAACAGAAATAGTTCTTCAGCATATGAATGGTTCCTCATAACAAGAACGGTTCTTTGGAAAAGGAACAGTTCGTCATATGAACGGTTCTTGTGAACATGAACGGTTCTTCTGGACATGAACGGTTCTTCTGAACATGAAATGTTCTTCTGAACATGAACGGTTCTTCTGGACATGAACGGTTCTTCTAAGCATGAATGGTTCTTCTGGACATGAACGGTTCTTCTGGACATGAACAGTTCTTCTGGACATGAACGGTTCTTCTGGACATGAACAGTTCTTCTGGACATCAGCTTCTCCCTGCTACCAGAGAACTGTTGAGTGACCAGATAGAAAGGTATTCGTGATGGCATTGTAAAAATCCAAACTGGGATTGTGGTAACTCGGGTCACATTAACTCCAAAGCAGGACAAAATGTCCACCAGTTTGTTTCCCATGCTTTTCCGATAGCAGCTCTTTTCAGGTGATGGATGGGAGGAAACATCTGTTTGCATCATAGAAAGAACCAGAGATCTTTACCAGTCACATCTGGTAGTTCCCCAGTTCACCTCTGGCCCCTTCTGAGCACACGTCCCTGCTTTATGTACTGGGTTCGGATCTCGGGTTAAACCCAGTCCAAATAGCCACCTCTGGCCATAAATCAGCCTTCTGGGGCCAGATCGGTGCCGTGTTCATCCCAGTGACAGCAAAACATGTCGATATAAAGATCTCGTGTGTGTGGTCCATGTGACAGTCGTGTAACCCCTGCGAGGATCTGACCCCATGACTTTTCTGTGGCTGTATTTCCTGTAACATCTGCCACACTCCTACCCTCGCCCCTGACATGCACACCCACACCTTGTGGGTGGAGGCGTCTGTCTGCGTGGGCGGGGCAGGGGATGTCCACAGAAATAATCCCGATGGTTAGTTTATGATGCGGTCGACGCGGCACACATCTGCCCACCAGTGTTCCTGGATGTGCACAGTAACCTCCCACAGCTCATGAGTGTGTGTGTGTTTCTTCTTGCGTTCGTGTGTGTGTAATGGACTCCCACAGAGATAGCAGGGCTGTGGTGGAGGGAGTTTCCTCCTCGGCCCACCACACAGTCGTTTTCAGGCTCCGCAGAAGAAAAGAGGAGCTTTGTGCCGGCGCTCAGAGGACACATCTACCCAGCTCATCTTTCTGCTCTTTTCTACTAATAAAACCACAAAAGCTTCAGGGTGTTTAAGCCGTGGAGGAAAACTCCTTCCTTCTATAAAACGTTTCCATGAATCACAATGTGTGAAAATGTAAATTCATTTCGTCAGTTTTATCCGACATTACTTAATGTTTGGTTCAGTATCATCCACAAGGACACACGAAAATAAATATGGAAGTTGGACATCAAGACGACAAACTTCTGGCTGAAGGAAAACTTCTATTAAACAATGTCCCCAACAATCAGTTCGGATGACGCTTGTTTTAACGTGTCATTCCTGGAGATATCGCCTTCCTGCAGCATCCGGAAAATAAAAAATCCTTCCAGGATGCTGCGTCTCTTCATGCCTGAGTTTTACCTTAATATACGAGCATGTCCGCCGTGTATAAATATGCTGCAAACAGGCGCAATACTGGAGGCCACCGCTTGGGGCAGTATGTAGCACTAGGATTCTGAACTATTGAATAACTATGTTATTTCAGTAAACAACAATAACTAGATACAAGTGTTTGTTCTGTGCAACAGGGAGGAATAATCATGTGAACAAAATATGAGTCGCTCTTTAAAACTGTCCGCCATTGTGTTTACATCGGACCTGATATTCATACTTCCGTTTGGATGAGCACCTATAGCGTTCAAATAAATATTCCACCTCACGCATGCAACGTGTTACCTGTGACTTACGTGCCAAAGGTAGGCGGAGAACGCCTCATCTCGTGCTACACACTGACTGCTTTCAATGCACACCATGGCTGATTCATCGAAGACAACAGTGAAGACATTACTGGAAAAAAAAGAGAAAAAGAGATAAGAGTCAACACTAAAATGACTTTTACTGACTGGAGAGAACTCAGAGAAGAGATAGGATGAAGATGGATGCTGAGTTCACTCAGAAAATCATTGTCTTTAGTAAATTTTTAAATGTGAATATGTTAAAGTAGAATTATAGAAGAGTAAAAACTAAATGTAGTCAGTTTGCTGCTCTGAAAGATTCAAGTGTGCTCACACACCAAGGAGGAAAGACATCAGAAATGATCTTAAAGAAGCAACAGTCGATATCTGGACATCGTTGTTCTACAGAGAGAAAGATTATTCGTTAGTGGAAACAGCTGTGAATCTTCTGTCCCAGCAAGTTCAGCCCAAGAGCTACATCTCAGATTCTTCAGGCTTCAGCTAGCATGCTAACCGTTAATGTCAAAAACAATGGAAAACAATGGACCAGTTAGCGTGTTTGGGAGGATTGCAGGAGAAAAATACCACATGGCAGCACGACTTAGCAAAACAAATATGTCCTTTAGACAGACCAGACCAAAGTGGACATGTCTGGTCAGAAACTATCAGCATGGGGGAGGAGGTGTAATGATCTGGGCCTGTTCTGGAGAACTTGCAGTCATGGAGTGGATCATGAACTCTGGATATCAAAGAGTGGATTGTGAGTCTGTCTGACAAGCTGCGAACTTAAATAAAGAAATTCCTTCGCAACACAGCATCCTCCAGATAAACATGATGTCAACTAGTTGCTGATAAAAGTGGTTCTGCACTTTTATGCTTTTTCACACAACTGTTTGGGTTGTCATGACGATTTCAGGGTCTAGTCAGCATGCATGCGCTTAAAATCCAGCATATGTGGTGAAATCTGGCGACTGAGTTATGTGGAGGATTCACCAACAGGACCTTTTAACCACTTGTAATTACAAACTGTGGAGCACATGAGGGCAGCATTGCCTCTTCGATGGGACCGTCTGTAAATCATTTTTTATTCCTCACAGAGGTCTGTGCATGAAACGTGCACGCCTGCACTTGGCAGTTGTTAATGTAGATAAGCACAGTGATCACACTTGACCCTGAATGTAATGACTTTTAAGCGCAGCTGCAGGGTTAAGAGAGGCTTCGGCTAAAGGAGGGGTAATTGAGCAATCTGCTCTGTATATATGTTTGTGTGTGTGTGTGTGTGTGTGTGTGTGGTGGCGCCTCGGCTGTTTTGACCTGCTCTGACTCTGCAGTGTGCTCGGTTAATGGTGCCTGACCTCTCCAACGAGCCGTTACTCAGAGCAGAAAACTGTTAGCTGTTTCCTAAAAGTCACTCCGCCTTCTGACGGGACTTAATAAGTTCGGATGAAAACACAACAGTTTTAATCCGATTCGTGTTTCTGCTCCGAGTCTGAATTATGCAATCAAGATGTGGGAAGTTGACCTTTTCCATGCTCCGGTAAATTGTCCAAACGCACTCGAGCATCTCGATTCGGACCATAAAACACATTTTCTCTGTAAGAGAACATTCTCTAGCGATTTTGTTGGCTTTAAAAACCAAAACAGTGTTTCTGGACATTATCATTAGCCCCTCTCATGCTTGTAGACTCTTCTTTGCCAACGCAGCAATGTGCAGACTCACACCTGAATGTTTAGGTGTATAAAAGAGTTCCTCGGTCCGCTCAACGGTCCCAACATGTCGAGGATCATCGTAACCCAAACCTCCACCAAGCGTGTTTACACGAAGGCTCCTTACAAACCCCAAAACTCTTCTCTTTGCATACAGAAACCACCTCATTGCTGATGAAAAACACAACGTTGTCATGTGCATGTCCGGCTGTAGTGAGTGGAGAAACTATCCAAAGCGTCCCTGCTTGTTACAAAGATTTAATTAATTATTTGGTGCAGAGAAATCCTGTGTTCATGTTAAAAAACAAGCTTTCAAAGAGTAAACAACTCAAAAATATTCCATCCAATTCAGGGTCGCGGCTAACTGGAGGTTATCCCAGCAGTCACTGGGCGAGAGGCTGGACAGGTCGCCAGTCCATCACAGAGACACAAACAACCTAAAGATGATTTAGCATGACTAATTAACCCAACATTGACTGTGTGAGGAAGCTGGAGAACCCGGAGAGAACCCACACTAACACGGCAAGAACATGCAAACTCTGCACTGCCAGGACCGAGACTCGAACCAGCAACCTCTTGCTGTGAGGGTGTAGGATTAAAATGCAACATGGAGGTTCGTCACCGTTTGTTGTGTAAACAAAACTGCGTCCACGATAACGTAACCAACATCTTCATCACTAAAGGTCGCAGGATTCACCTTACAAGATTTCCCTCTGGAGTTCATTAACCTTCATGGTTTCTCTGCACAAAAGTTTGTTACCGTGGAGACGGCCAGTATTATCAGATTACAGAGATCATCGGCGTATATTGGCATCAAATTTAAAATCAGAAACGAGTGATATCTTTTTTCATAATGACAACTTTTACGCATCATACGGTTGCAACTGATATTTCTGTGGACACGACTTGCAATAAATTCTGTTGCTTCCACATTTCTGAGGCAACCTCGACCGTTAAGCTGGGTGTCTACGGATGATGACATCATCAAACCGCGTCCACACCTGCAGCATAACGAGCTCGTAATTGGATTTGTCCACATGTCTTTGATGCAAAGTGTCTCCAGATATTAAAATTTGTCGTTTTCAATGACCGTGAAGCAGAAGTTATTTGAGGAACCAAGACATCCAAACTGGAGTCAACCTCAGTTACCGTAAATGATTCACTATTTGTTTTTATTTGTTCTGGGGGGAAACTCCATGAATAATTGATTGATATCTGAAATTAAAAATTGGATAACGAAGCTAACGTTAAACATTCCTGGTGGAAACGAGGGCAGGACTGAACAGAAGTGTCTCAGCATGGTGGTGAAAACAGAGCTATGAGGTGTTTGTGCTGATCACACACGTCCACAATGGTCTGGTCTTTCTAGCGGACATAGTTCCACAAGACATATTTAAGAGAAGAGACTTTTTCCTGCAACCTTTCCAAACTGGTTTAGTGTTTTCCTGTCATGACTGGAGAGTCTGGTTTCAGGCTGAATTTGCTGTCTTGTGAATAATCCTTGTTGAGCTCCAGACCTGATAACCTTTCACGGACTGATGTGCAGCAACATTTCTGATGTCTTTCCTCCTTGACGCTACGCTAACCACAGACGCATTTCTACTTCACACTGGTAAAGATGAGTTCGCTGACCCCCATTAAGCTGGTTTTTCACACTGTTCCTGCATTTGTTCCTCAGTTCCTCTTAGGATCCCATCATTCCTTATAAAAATTTCCTGATATATTAAACTTTTTTATGACTCTACCTGCTTAATTTACTTTTTTCTCTTTTAAAGCCATAGATTTAGAGCTTCCCACCCCCTCTATGAGATGACATCTTTTCATTATAACTATTTAACTGAATTCCCAGCAAGTCGAAATTCCCACTTTGATAGAAACAAAACTGTCCTTTCAGTTTTTGTGGAAAGAAAATGCCAAAAATTAGCATGCAATTTGGGAACTAATGCTGCAGCTTTTAATTACTTCTGGTTAACTGTCAGAGAAGTGGGGAGGTTTGGGCCACTGTGGGATTTTCAGCCAACTCCATTCTCTTAAAAATAGAAACATGGAGCAAAGAAAAAAATAGAAAAGCTTAATTAAGCTGAAACTGAAAATGTGACTCGAGTTTTGCTGCTCAGGCTAAACGGGACTCAGTGAGATGAGAGACAAGACTCCTGGACTGGTCTCTGTGGTTGTACTTATCAGTCCAGCAAAGCACAAAGAATAAAACAAAACACACACAGGACTATGCAGGACAGTGCAAGTGAGGAATGGGGGGGCGAGCACAGAAAAAAGGCTTGAAATAAGAATTGTTGACGGACAAAGCCTACAATTTGTGGGATGTGAGCATAAAGCAAACAAAGGGCAGCTTTTGTAGGGAATAATGCATGTCAGCCGTGTCGTCCCGCCACAGCTTTGAACACTGCTGGGGACGTCCATCGCTTCACTGTGAATGCGTGTTTCTATATTAAAACCAGTCACCTCAAAGGAGAAAACCTCAACTATTCAACAATTGAATGGCGGGGCTTTCATTATGGCCGATGTGGGCAGGAGAAGTGGCTTCGGCTGTTTTGGATTCGGCGACTGAAAGCCCTCCTGTCGGCTGGGACGCGCTGCTGTTTATCCCCGTTCCTTTCAGGGGGCTAAACATAGTCAGACGTTCTTATGGATCCTCCCCCCTCCAGAGAATTTATTTATTTCTCTCCCTGCCTTCTAATGACCCGTGTTGTGTTGTTGTTTGATGGCCCTCCGGTCACCCACATCCTGTAAGGGGGGGATGAGAAGGGGCTGCTGGGACGCAGGATGGCGTTCGCAGGACAAACAATGCTGCAGACCACCTATACTGATGAAAGCCACACATATACAGTATTAAGTGCATTCCACAGCCTGCGAGGCAACGCTGGAGCAGTGGTTTACACTCGCAGCTCCGCATCGCCGCCTGCACGTCTTATGAAATATTCCACGTTACAGAAGTGCATGCTCAGCGTATAAAATAATATAAATATGTATTAGGCAGCGCAGAGGGGTCAGGGAGGTATACACAGTGGAGCACGGGGGTGAAAGCGGTCTTTGTGTTTGCAGCGGAGCCCTCTGGTGGACCCTCCCCTCGACTCGGGGCTGCCCAGGCCCCGTAGTGGCGGATCACAGTTAATAACTGTGCGGTGGGCTGTCAGAGCCACTTAAACTGATGCTGGGCAGGCTGAAGCAGTCCTGCAAACACAACCGCCTCTGCCTCCCGAGTCTGAACTGCAACACTCAGCCATGAAGGAGGAGGAAGAGGAGATGAGGACGCCACAAAGCGAAGAGGAAGCAGGATCTTTTATATCTCCTGCTTGCTTTTCAGCTGCCTGGTCAAACGGATCAACTATGAGCTCAGCGGATCAGACACAAGGAGCTTTTATCAGGATTAATTACAGAAATAAATACTGAATTTTATACATATTTCATGAAACGCATAAATACGCTGATTAAACAAATAGCAAATAAGTTAAATAAAGTACCTTCAATTGCTGTCTTCTTTATTTACTGTAGTGTTTTCTTCTATTTTTATTTTTTATTACTATTTACTATTATTTCATTATTTGCCATTAATTGAGTATTGGACATAAATTGATATTTTTCTTTTCTTTTTATTTAAAATTAATCCTTCAATTCAGTTTAATTCAATACTGTTTATTTTATTTATTGCAACTATAAATTATTTAGTGAAATATTTATTTATCTGTGTATTTACACTTATTTTTATTCTGAACTTTTGCTTTTATTCAAACTTTGTAAAAATGTATTTTTTTAATATTTCAATTAAATATTTCAATTAAATATTTAATATAGTTGTTAAAATTTTATTAGACCTTGAAATGTATTAATTTATATATTTATAATTTTATTTATTTGTTATTATGTATTTATTCAAACTTCAATTTATTTTATATATATTTATTTATCAAAATCCTTTTATCCTATATGTATGTGGGTGGATGGATGGATGGATGGATGGATGGATGGATGGATGGATGGATGGATGGATGGATGGATGAATGGATGAACAGATGGAAGGATGGATGAATGAATGGATGGATGGATGGATGAATGAATGGATGGATGGATGGATGGATGGATGAACAGATGGAAGGATGGATGAATGAATGGATGGATGGATGGATGAATGAATGGATGGATGGATGGATGGA
>JBAMHX010000014.1:2332454-2345636 GCA_037177515.1 Pseudomugil tenellus | reverse complement strand
GGATGGATGGATGGATGGATGGATGGATGGATGGATGGATGGATGGATGGATGGATGGATGGATGGATGGATTTTATCAGAACTGCAGCGTATGCAGTAAACACTATTCAATGGAAATGCCTGCTAATTGCAATTGTTTGCTAAAACTTTACAAATGCCACTTTTATTTAAAGAAATAAAAACGAATGGATGCATCACACCTCTCGCCCAATAATTGTTGGGAGAGGCTCCAGATTTCCCACAACCCTTAAATGGATTTAGTGGTAAACTGAAATGCAACTACTGACAGCAACGATGGCGTTATCAGCTGGAGAAACACATGATGTTTAATGAACGATCTGAACATGGTGAATGAGAAAATAGCTCAACAGAGACTCTCAGGGTGGAAAGAGTTAAAACGCTCCTCACACTCCAGCTTGTGCATCATAACAGTTTGGGGTCGTTGTAATTTTTCTTTTCTAAGCAACAAAGGAGGGAAAATCCACAGTTGTTCTTTTGTTGCAAATGGTGGTGATCTGCATGTTTTTACCTCTTTAGTTAAACAGGAAGTGTTTACATCTACTGTCAGAAAGATAGAAGGAAGCAAACTTCTTTAAGAAATGTTTTCTGTAAAAAAGAAATAAAATTCACTTAAATTTCACAATTTATCACAGCAAGAAAATGTGAAAACATGAAAAATGTTTGCAAGTTATGTTTTATGTGATCTTTAATTGAACACACAATTCCAATTTTGTGATTAATTTCCTTTTAAATCTGAAAAAAATATTGATGCAGTTTTAAAAAAGCATTTTTATGTTTTTAATGTCTTTTCTTTTCCTCTTGTTTTAATCTTAGCTGGTAGATGATTTTAACTTAATTTCATCATGGTTCTTTTGTAGCACTTTGAGTTTTTGTCTTAAAAATAGATAAATAAATATCTAAAAATAGATAAATAAAGTGTTTTACAAATTAAATAAAATATTATTATTATTATAGATGTGATAAGAAAATGCTGCAAATGACAAGCAAGCGTGAAATCAGCTAAAATCAGCAGGCGTGAATAAAATTCTGGGACTTTCAGCTGATCTGCAGGAAATGACAGAAAAACAAAACACGTCTTTTAGGCGTCCTGACTTGTTCTTGTATCTAAAAAATATGATTGACATGTCTGAAACAGACCAGTTGTCCTGACATCCCACATCACCATCCCACTGTAACTGGCTCACCTGTCAGGACCCAGTTACAGTTTGCTTTTTCTTCCTCCATCATTTATCTGCTGCTGAGAGCTCACGCTCATCTGCTCTGTTACGTGAGAAACTCCATAAATTCCAGGTGGATACCTGCACACCCACCTGGATTTAGGACTAGCTAACAAACTGGTAGGTTTGGCATGGTGGTCTGCAGGACTGGAGCACCACAAGGTACTGTACTCCCACCATTTCTCTTCACACAACTTTGAGTCGTGTCAGAAATGTTCTGAATACTCTGAAGACAAATCAGAGATGGACAAGAGGGACAGGTCAGCCGTTTATGAGATGACCTAAAGGTCTTTCTTTCCTGTCCAGTAGAGGCAGATGGCCGTCCTCACTGAGCTGCGTTTTGCTTCCAGTTAGAACGATTTTTGTTTCTTTCTACAGTAATCTGCTGTTCTAAACGAATAAATTAAAGTCTAGATCCGATGCGATCCATTGGGTTCCTAAACTAGTATTTATTTATCAGGAATTGGTTTGTAGGAGTACTGACTGTATCAGCATGAATTGGCTTAAACTGATTTGAGTGTAATGTTCTCTAAGATGATTGCTGTGGAGCAGTGTAACCATAATATATGTATATAAAAGGTGGGCGGAGCCTCCCAGCAGGTTTCTGAAGAGTAAAAGAGAAGCTTGCTATTGGTTTGTACCGTTACCATCTTGGCTACGTCACGGAAAACACAAAAGAATCAAAGACGTAGAGCTGGGAGGGGGTGCTGTGAGCGTGGGGGTAGATGACTGATGTCTTTCAAACTCTAAGCTACATGTAGCTAAGGGCTAACTAAGCTAACTTGGATCTAACTGAGGTAGATGGGCTAAAGCTAAGATGTGTTGTTAGCTACAGTCTGCCTTCTTGCAACGGATACTGGATATCTGTCAATCAAAAAGACACGCCCACATGATTGAAAAAAAAAGGGGGGGGGGGGGGCTGCAGGTTATGGATTTGCATAGGCTTTAAGTTTTTCTACCAGAGGTTGCCAGTTGAGTGTAACAGATTTGGTAAATTTCAAAATAAAAGCTCCCATGTAGATTTGTGATCACTGAACTCTGTAAACATCACGTCATTACAGGTGACAGCAGGTTAGAAATGAATCAATCAGCAGGTGTCGTGGATGAAAAGACGTTTATCCTGGAAGTGGAAACCACAGATTTCTTCAGAATCCTTAAATATTTTCCCAAAACTCTGCTTTAAGGATGCTGAGAGACCAATGTTCTTACAAATATGTTGGTATGAAGTGTTTGTAGGACTTACAGATGATTCTATGATTCATTTTGGACCAACGCAGTAAAACCATGAAACCAGGCGAGCCCTTCACTAAATGCTGGTTTTATACTCAATGCTGGCACCCTAACATCTTGTTAATTTACCTGCTTAGAGAATCTTACTGGATATTTTAACAATATTTCCGTCTCTCTCTGCCTTGCACTCAGTTCTCACTGCATGACATATCTTTTTCTCTAAAAACAGTCACGTTTCTGTGATTTATTTGTTTATTGAAGGCTTATAAGCTAACATGGATCCATGTTGGACTGGAAAGAACCTGCAAAGCCTAAAATTTAGGTTTGTTTTTCTAATGAAATTAGAAATCTCACCAGGAACGACTGACTCTGCTTCTGTATTTATAACATAAATGCTGTCTATACTGTAAACATAGTGAATGTACGCGTATAAAGGTACAAACAAGACTCAGAAATCGGTATCAGCCTGAAGAGGAAACATTGTGTCCTGGTAAATGCCACTAGAGCAGGCCATTAAAATCACCTCCACTGAAGCACATCTAACTAAGGGACATGAGGACCATCTCTGATCATCAGCACCAGACGTTATCTGACCCTCAACAAAGACCCTCCCTGGCCTCTTATCTGATCGCTGCTCGTAAAGCTCCAGGTGAGCCCCGTCATGGAAATGGACCAATAGAGACTCGTCTGATCTTGAGTGGCGTTTCATTACAAACAATGCTGGTGGACAAATTGGCCTGCTTGTCTGTGAACTCCAAAGTCCAGCTCATCCCCGTTTACTAGATTAGATAACCCGGTTTTAAAGGCTGGGACGCTGTTTGCTCAGTGACTCCTCTCTGCACTAATAGCATCTGATCTAATGGGAGATTGCAAGCTGCTTGTTGACCGTGGAGACCCGCATGGCGTCATGGCAATGGCCAAACAACACAAGGAAAACAAAGCAGGGCTGAGCTTTACTGCCTGTATTTACTGGATAAATACCAGTGTCTTTGCTTAAAACTGCCAGCAATAAATATATTGTCCTAATTACAACAGGAGTACTGTCTGTAAGCCGAAAGACGACCTGTCCCACCAGACCTTTGCTTACTTTTTACATTTACTGCACAGAATTCCCTGTGAGCTTAATTCTAAGACTGGTGGTAATACAACCGCATTTCATTTAATCCTTTTTGGATATTCTAGATGATAATCCTGTTTTCTGACCTGATAGTGGCTCCAGGGAAAGACCAAACTGATGGAGTAACCTTTCCGGTGTGCGCAGTCACCAGCCTTCTTTAACGCAAAAGAACAACACAAACTTTGAACTTGCAGCTACATAAATGTTGACATAATGCTGATAAATCCCTCCAGCAGCAACTAAATCATCCAGATTTCACTGCATAACTTGTTTTCATGTCGCATCCGGGCGGGAATGCATCATCCACCAGTGGCACTAGAGGCTAAGAGGGGACGTCGCCATGGAAACGCACTATGCCACAGCAGCAGGATGTAGCCAGTAAAGTGCTTTAAAATTAAGGCTCTAAACCTCTAAAGTACAACAAGTAAAACAAAAGTCCTGGTACACGTCAGACACAGGAGGTGAAAGTTATTTCTGCCTTTTATGCTGCAGAGGAAAACTAATTTTTCCCGATTATAATTCTAATCATTAGTTTTTACTGTCCTGTGTGTCTGCTTGGACCTGATCATTGTGATGCTTCACGTTTTCCCGCTGTTTCCTGAGAATCGGCTCCGCTTTGCGTGTTGTGTGTCTACCGGCTGCAGATAAAACATCGAGCTAAACGCCCTGCAGATCATTCGCTCTGGTTTATCTGCTGCAAATTCCACATCAGACAACAACAAATAAACATATTTCACCCAAACAAAGCATGTTTTACTAAAGGGGGACAGCTTTTCTGTTGCTGCCCCACCCTCTCCCACAATACACCACTGAGCCGGTTCCAATCTGAACTAAAAACTCACCCGTTTTACTCTTTTAACATGTTTATACTTGGTGTGTTTTATGTGCAGTAACTTTTTATTTTATGTCTTTATATTGGGTAAAGTGTCTTTAAAACATATTATTATTATTATTATTATTATTATTATTATTATTATTATTATTATTATTATTATTATTATTACAGCATACTGTACCGGGTTGGACCTACTAAGTCCTCCAGAACTGCATTCATTCTTGGTGGCATAGATTCAACAAGGTGTTGGAAACATTTTAAGGAGACCAAAGTGGGAAAAGACCCCCCCATTCCACCAGTAACAGCATGAAGCGTTGATCCAAGCAGGATGGATCCATGTCTTCATGATGCTTCCAGCAGATTCTGATCCAACCATCTGAATGTGGAGCTGAAATGGAGACTCATCAGACCAGTTTGTCCAGTTCTGGTGAGTCTGTGGGAATTGTAGCCTCGGTTTGCTGTTCTTAGCTGCAGGAGTGGAACCCAGTACTGCTGGAGAACATCTGCTTCCAGGTTGGACGTGTTGGACATTGTCTCCAACCGGTCTGTCCATTCTCCTCTGACCTTTGACAGCTATGGTTAGGGGAACACTATCACACCACACCAACACTGTTTTCACGCATGTTTAAGGATAAGAATAATTCCTGGTTTCTGACTTTGATTCCAAACGTGTAACAAAAAGAGATTTAATGTCATTCTGAACAATCCAACTCCAAACGTTCTGCTTTAAATTGATTGAAAATCTCTTCATAGAAGTCGTTAACTATTTACATCCATGCAGCATAATAATCGTCGTAGCAATTAGTCACATAATGGCAGCTAGTCGACATCCCATTTGACACAACCCGACTGGGAAACTATTTGGCGGGATCTTGAGAGAAGCTCCATGAATCCAAGCCACCACTTCATACATCTAAACTTCTGTCATACTTGACACATATTGTCAGACACAAGATGGGGGCTGCTGTGAATCCTTATTGCTTGTTCCGGCCCCCAGGGACAGTAAGCTCATTTATTCATGTTTTCTGGGAATGTCCTGGGGTTCAGGAGATCTAGATTGTCTTAACGGGAGTCATTTTACCACTGGATCTTGCTGTACACCTTTTAAATGATGACTCACACTTGTCCCTTCAGGAAACGACTCATAAGATCTGCTTGCAGGCCTCACAGCAGTCAAAAAGATGATATGAGAGATGGAAACCGCCTAACGACTTATCATTCACACACTGGCTCCGTTGTTTTATGGACATTGCATATTTGGAGCTATCGTTGGCAAGATCAACAACGCACCCTAGACACTATTGAGACATGGAGTCAAATTAGTTGATCTTAAAAGGTTACTATCTAAATGAACATTTTATTGTGTAACAGCACAGGGCTGGTTGGTGGGGAAGGGTTCTGGGGCTTTCTTTTTTACCGTGTTTAAAAAGTTTAAAAAGCGGAAGATTTGAAGTGCTCAAGTTCAATTATATACGTTTCTGATCTGCTCAATAAAAATGTAATGAGAAAAAAATGGCACTGAGTCCAGAGGAAGGTTAGGGCCGGTCTACGTCCAGGGACAGAACTGTGTACCAACACTTAGCATGTAGTTTCCATGTTAACCGCTTATCATTCAACGTTACTATTCCTGTTTGTTCCTATTTGTTCCTGTTTGCGTGAACAAACAGCCTGCTGGGGTAACTTTTGGACGTTAAACATGCGATCCATTTGCTGATCCTATGAAAGACGTTTCCAGGTAAATTTCAAGCCTTTTTGGTGTGAAAGCTGTTCCTTCCACTGCGGCTGTAGTTTCTGAGTCAGAGGGAGGCCTCTGTTTAAATCATCTCTTCCTGTTCGCAATCCCCTCGTCTGCTTATCCATCATTTCTTAAACATGCACGTCTATGTGTGTGCGTGTTCATCGGGGTCCTGTTGCACCAACCCCAGCCTCCCAGGGGCTCCGAGGGCTGAATGCGGCGGCCGGTCCCTCAAGACACCCTTCAAATTATGGGCTAATCAGTTAGCCCCCTGGAGCACAGCTCCCAGACAGACAGGCAGACCCCCAGGCCAGCAGCAGCTTCATCTTACCCTCCTCCTCCTCCTCACTGCCACACAACGACGGGCCTGGCCTTGTCCCCTCTAAGACCCGTCTCCTTGTTTCTGTCCTCACGCTGAGATAAAACAGGTCCGGCTTTGGTAGAAGTGTCGGCTCTCACGTCTCTGCTTTCCTCTTGTCTGGTCGTTCTTTCCACCTTTCCTCTCAACGCATACCTTCCGCTGTTTAACACACACACACACACACACTGCAAATAGGACTCATTTATTATCATAATTACCCTCATCTTTATTTTTAAGCAGAACCTACAATAAAAGTTTGAAAAATAACATAAAATTATTTGTATTAAATAGAAAAGTTAAATATGTTGGTTGGAAAACAACTTTTTTTTAAAGTATGCAGTTTAACCTGACTGGATTTTATCTGCATCACTTTTAAATTTGTCTTGACAAGGCCTGATGTCTCCGTATCATAAATAATTAAAGATCTGCATGTGTGGATCGTCCTGCTCTCTGCAGAAAAGGAATAAACGCTGATCTCAGAAAATAAAACAACTTTACTTTCAGTGAAAAGCAGAAAAAGCCCCCAAATTCATCTTGGGATGAGTTTGGTAGTTTATAAGATACGGTGGCCCTGAAGGGCAAAACTAGAAATTAAAATGTGACAAATTAAAAAAAATGACAAAGTGAGAATTAGGACTATTTAAAAGAATCTGAGTTGTTTAAAAAACAACAAATTCAGCAACAACAAACTAAAAAATATACAATTAAAATAACGACAACTTTAACAAGACAAATTAAAAGCAGAACAAAAAACACAACCATTTAAAAAAAACATGACAAATATAAAAATCCCACAAAAAAAAAAAAATTATAGCAGATTTCATTATAAAATGTTTTTAAAGTGTTTCACAGAAAATCAATGAACCACAGTAAATATAAAACACACACACACTCCAGATACATGTGCATATGTTGTTGTTAAGATACTAGTTGTGTTTCAATCAATTTTTTGAGAATTTTTGAGGCGACTGAACCAAAGACCCACAAAAACAACGTGTGCTCCGTTTCTTCATCTCAGCTCCTCAGCTAACTCAATTCATCAGTAAATAAAACACTTTATAGTAAAACCAGTTTATTCTTTCACTGTAATATACATACATATATATATATATTCTTTTTAAGATGAGACTTAAACCCTCCATAGTGGGTTCTGCGCTGACATGGGGGATCAAGAATCTGGGTCTGGCCATTTTTTCAAATTGTGGCTGTTTATTTAATTGGTCGTGTTTTTTTTATTTGTAGTTGTGGTTTCTACTGCAGGGCCTCCGTAAATTCAGTTTTTTTGTGTTTTTTTAAAGAAAGAAAATCAAAGCTTAAAAAAGCATATTGGACGTCTTAATCCTCACACTGCTCTAGCAAAGCTGCTACCCACGCCTCTCAATTTCAGGATATTTTCTGAACAAAGTATTAGTTTAAAAAACCTTTCATTAGTTTATGTATGTACATAAATAATTTCTTGCATGGAGGAATTGTATTTATTAGAAAAGTCTGACAGTCGGGTGTGTTAGTAGTCAGGACGGGAACAGGGGTCATGTGACCTACATGTATGATTTTATCACCTTTAATTTTTTCTTTTATTTTTTATTCTTAATGACCCATTAATGTGAGTCAGGTGTGCTGCAGGAGGCCTGAAGGACGCTGGTCCGGTGGGCGATCTCTGGTCCAGCCAGTCACATGACTAAATCTGCTCCTTCTGTAGATGCTTGTTAGCAGATTAACAAAAAGGTTGATGATACAGATGCACCGATACGACTATCTGGAAAAATCCCAGTTTGGTGTGATCACAGTGGGAGGAACTGATTTTGGGCATGTAAGTGCTTTGATCAGGACGCCTCCTTGGTGAGGTGTTCCCCGCACGTCCCACAGGGACAACATCTCCTGGTTGGCCTAGAAACGCCTCGGGATCCCCAGCATGAGCTGGTGAATGTGGCTGGGTATGGGGGGAGTCAGAGTAACGGCCCCCACAGCCCAACCCCGCACAAACAGAAGTAAATAGGTGTCGTTTATTTGTCATTGCTAAATCCACCAAAAGCACTTTTTCCTCCTTTTACATGAAGGTTTCCGGCCATGTCTGACATTCTGGTCCACATTTCTCACCAGTAACCCATAATGGGATTTATTTGTACTCAGCAAAGCAAGTACTCTAGTACAAGTACATGTTCTCAGTGTGGAAAATGTTGTATTGCTGTATCCCCGGAGTGTTATTCCCGCTGTCTGAGAGTCCAGAAGGAGGTAAATCAGCATCTTTTCTACGCCCTGCTGCTTGCTTTCATATTTACTGGCTCTGCAGAGCGTTTTGCATGAATCATTTTGCAGTCGTACTCAATAATCTCACAGTAATAAAAGACAAACAGCTCTGAGAAAAATAAAACAACGTCACAACATCATTTTGGCACCTCGGATAAGTATCTGGCTTTTCCCCGCGTCATTAATCTACACGCGCTCGCTGGGATCTGCAGGCCTAATGCGATGCTTTGTCAAGTCAATCGCTGCAACTCTGCCCGGTTAATACATGACACATGGCAGGTTCTGGCAGCGTCTGACTTTCACTGACTCCACGCCACATCATCTGCCTCGTCATTCACACACACACACACACACCTACAGAGCCCATGTGCCAAACCAGACCGCTCAGCATACACACTAATGCTCCTGTTCCCTGTGAGCGGCTCCATCCGTCATGTTCGGCTCACTTTAGATTCCCATTTGTTTTCATTTCACAAAAACGCAGAAACACAAATATCTGCACATGCGTGTGTGTGATTACAAAAACAACAACTCTTCTAAACTTCCTGAGCAAACGCAGGAAGCAGACAGGTGTTGGTGGTGGAGAGGATGGACGGAGGTGAGGAAGACTGATCCGTATCTGGTCTCTGTGCAGGGATTATTTGAAGAGCAGTTATAAAGCCATAAGGCCCGACCCGGTTCCTGAACATGTTGATTTTAACCCTCCCTGGATTATAAATAATGATTGATGAAGGGGGATTCCCTCCTCTCTCCTACATGTCCAGTGCTCTGCCCCCCCTTCGCAATATGTTCTGTATTAACAGACTTTTGTTGGGTGTTTGGAATATGAAAGTCATAGAGGTGGGTGGGCAGCGACCACCACGCTGAGAGGAGATGTGTGACTCCATTAGCATTCTTCTGCTGGAACCACAGAAGTATCGAGAAGATGAAGTTAAATCCATCCGGTACTAAAAGCTCTGAAGCGCTGGTGCTAAAAAAAAAGTCAAATGTTTATTAAAAGCAGTTTGGTTGTGTTAATGTGAAGCCAAGGAGGAAAGACATCTGCAGTGATCTCAGAGAAGCAACTTTTGCTTCAATCTGGGTTGTAACTTTTTCCCAAACTATCTACAGAAAGAAGGATTAAAACATTCCAGACAGCTAATAATCTCCTACGTCTCACCTTCTTCAGGCCTTAGTCAGCCTCTTTAATCTTCATGACTGATTAGAAGAAGCTTGAACCAGTCTGGAAACATTTCTTCCTTCTAAAACCAGATCTTTTTACTGGTTTCCAGTCAGTCACAGCATAAAACCGGCTGGTAGTCTACAGCTCCCAAAGCAGTTTAGTCCCAGGAGGACCTTGGGACTCGGAAAATACACAATTAAAAAGTCCAAACTTCCCCTGAAGCCACGCCTCCAAACATGCAACCAGGGCCGTAACCGTGCTCTTGGAAGCGAGGGGTCCATCCTCTTACATTCAATCACACCTTAGTGGCTGAAGAACCTGCCAGCCACAGCGGAGCACCGGGGGTTCGTCTTTAGTTCTGTAAACTATATAATAAAATCTAGAATTATGATCCTCCAGCGTCTGCAGAACCCGCACCAGACTTTTGAAAACTAGTTCATATACCTTATTTTATCTCTGTGCAGACATGAGCTTAAAATTTAGCAATCACACAGGCTCCGTAAAGTGAAAAGTACTCTGGAAGTCTTTGAGGACCAACCTGAGTCGGGAGGGTATAAAATACAGAAAGAGCCGTGACATTAGCTGCATGTTTCTGAAAAGTTGAAGCAAGTTTTTGAACCAGCATGTATAGAGCACAGAGCCTCTAGTGGATGAGGGGGAAACTGCAGGTTGTGTCACTTAAACGTAAGGTTTACGTTTTAATGAGGGAAGTTGCTGTTTACTGTAAATATATTAAAGCTCCCATATTTACTTTTTCACAGTCTATCCTGCACATTTATGATAATATTATGCATTTTGCAACATGCACCATTTTTTTACCAGACCACTCATATCTTGCTGCGAGGTCTCTACCCGGAACTGTGAACGATTTGCTCCCAGTTCCTCTTGTTCATCTGCCCCGCCCCCACTGAGCAGCCAGAGAAATGTTGTCTGCAGTCGGTGTGCAGGTGGCGTGTTAACAAAAGCACAGCGACATGCACACTTCCTGGGGGAGATGGAGCACTCAGGTTTTCAGATAAGGGTGGGAAAGTTTGCGTTTGCTCTGCTTAAGCTGCATTCTTCTTTTTAAAGCAATAAATGGGCAGCTGTAGCTCAGGTGGAAGAGAAGTCGTCTTTCAACCCTAAGCTGCCCCCCGATGTGCCTATCGGGGTGTGAGTGTGTGTGTGAATGGGTGAATGTGCACTATGTAGTGTAAAGCGCTTTGAGCGGTCAACATGACTGGAAAAGCGCTGTATAAGTACAAGGCCATTTAAATCTACAAAATGCATTAATGGAAAATAAAACTACTTCTGGGATCATTTTATGGTACAATTTACACCAAGAAAGTCGATTTTGCATAATATGGGACCTTTAAATATAAATAATTTAAAAGATAAAAATATATTTATGTTAAATTACTTTATGAATGAACTTATCAGATGAGACTTTTAGTAGTTCTTCCTGTTTAATAACGACTTATTAAATCCAAACCAGGATCAGAAAACTGTTCAGATAAAATGTGGAAATGTCCACATTTCCTTTAATGTCCTTTCAGGTTACAAATCAGCTGGTTTTGCAGTTTTTTGAAGCATAAACACCGAACCAGAGAAACCAACAGAAAGCCGTCCTTCCTAATTGGAACAGTTGTTAATATTTTCTTTCAACGTGTGCGCTAGCAGCTCCTGTCTCTGCTGCACTGCATATAACATTTCAGCAGTTTAGATTAGCTCACTGAGGAACCGTCAACACTTGTGGAAGTGACCGTCAGACGGCTCTGCTGGCTGGACGGTGTGTGTGCTGGGAGCAGCTGATGCTGTGTGTGCTATGTTAACCCGTCCAAGGGCAGCATAGCAATAACAAACACAAGATCAGAGCACCGAGCTCACCTCTGACCCCGCAGGCCTCCTCACAGCCGGCTTGATCGCTATCGCTCTGCATGTGTGTGTGTGTGTGTGTGTGTGTGTCTGTGTGTGTGAGGCACACTGAACCCTCCCCAACATGGGTGTCCCACCGTACATGTTTTCAATCATTGACTCCGTTTAGAGAAATCAAAGGGATTCATTCTGGAAGACAAAAGCTTCCTTATTGGTGTCCGACAATAAATGATTGACATTTACTTTGAGTGAAAGGGTCCACCCACCTTAGAGGGGGGGGGGGGGGGGGTGGGGGGGGGGGCGGACCGCTGCCCCACAAGGCCGTTCGCTGTCTGCGTCCCAGAGGTGAGGAACTAGAGAGGAGATGTTTGTGGAGGACCATCGGAGGACAAGCTCGCTTCACGGTAGGACCCGGTTCCAGCAGCGTGACCCCTGACCTCCCATCACTTCGCATTTCTGATCCCCCCCCTCCTTGTTCTGCCTCACACTGTTCAACATATCGGTTTCCTGCATGCAAACGTGGGCTTATTAGCGCAGACAGGCTAACGTGTGTGTGTGTGTGTGTGTGTGTGTGTGTGTGTGTGTGTGAGCGGACGATGGGCCTGACCTCACCGGAAAGCCTCCGTCAGGTCGCTGCAGGACGACGTGTCCTCACAGCTAGCTGGACGAGAGCTCAGCATCTGTCTCGGGGAGACACCGAACACACTCTAAACCTCATTAGGCCTCCGCTGTTTTGTTGCTTGTGGGCCTCAAATCAACCCCCACCCACCCAAACCCCCTCTGCCTTCACAATTCTCTTCAAATGAGAATTGAATTTCTTTTTCTTTCTGTTTATGTTATCATTTGTAAATCTTACCAGAAGTGGACCATGAGGCACAGGAGGGGAACTCATACACAGTTTAATGAAGTATTTACAGATAATTCCAACTGTCAAATACTTGTGCTGGATGACATAGTGCAGAGAGCGAAGGCTCGCAACCGCCTCCCTCCCCTTCAAGCAGGCGGATTTGGTTTCAGGTAAGAACTTATTGGGAGGAAAAGAGGCCGCGGGCTGCCAGAGAAGGCTTTTTACCCAAACCCAAACAATCCTGAGTGTTGCAGATCAGAGCTCGGCGAGTCCAGACGTGGAGAGGCCGAGATAGCTGCTGTCTGGGAGAAACTGTCGGACCAAAGATCTATTAATCAGTCGGCTCTCATCATTTCAGACCAACACAAATGTTCCAAAGTTCCTTTGTACGTAAAAATATATTTAATACGTGACTTTCTGAAGCTTTAGTTAAACCTAAATGGAAATGAATAAAATTCCTCTGGTAGCAGGATGACCATAATATACATAAAAACTGATCCGTATCTACATATATATATACGTATATATATACACATCTATATATATATATATACAC
>JBAMHX010000014.1:2311478-2332400 GCA_037177515.1 Pseudomugil tenellus | reverse complement strand
TATATACACACACACACACACACATAGATATATATATATATATATATATATTAACGTACAGATCTTCAGATATTTTCATTAAATAATTTCCAGTTTATTGTCTTTTATTTTACTTCTACATGTTCAATATGAATGTAAAAATGAAAATCTTTCAGGAGAAATTCTCTTATATTAAAGTCTTATCCTTAATAAATAAATCTCAATAGAACCTGTAAATGCAATTATTGATTTGTTATTATTAAAGATAATAATGTAAATAATAATAACATATTAAAATGATTTTCATAACTATAATCATTACTATATTATTATAATTATTACAAATATTTTGTAGACAATTGAAGTTAAACTATTTTATTAATAAAAATAAGGATTTGGGATAATTTACATTTCTAAATCTTGATTATTTTTGCTGAATTGCTGGTTAATCGATAGTAAAAGTAAACTTTCAAATAAATTATTTATGAGACTGAGTTCAATTTAAATGTAGAGTCTCTGGGGGCATTTTGGGGCATTTGGGGGCTTTCAGAGCTCAAACCGCGATCCGGTGAAAAATGGTGTGAAGCTGCAATAATGGACCCGCGAGCCTGACCTCTGCATGGAAGCAATTTGGAAACGAGTTGAAAGTGCGGCAAAAGACAAATTAATCCGCAGCGGAAACGTTATAGATCCTTTAAAAACAAGCCATTTGGACCGCTTTACCCATCAGCTCCTCTTTCAGAGGAGAACCGAACCCACCGCTGTAGAATGTGACGCAAAAACACACATCTGAAGAGAGAATTGCGCAAAAAATATTTAGTTATTTGCTCCTTTTCTGTTCTTTAGATATTGTTTGTAAAAAATGCGCACTTCGTTTATTTTTTTTTAGTTTGCACATATTAAAAGCACAACCGCTAAATTTAGCGCAAAAGTGGACAAGAAAAAAAATCCAGAAAACGAAATGCAGATACAATGTTTTATTACGGATATTTTTAATAATAATATTTACAACAAACTGTTTTTATTGAACTAAAATTGATTAATTCTCTTATTTATTTATGTCTGGGTCGCGAGCGTTCCTCGTATCGATCAGCGGAATAAAAAGATGCAGATCAGGAGTCTGATGTGGTTTTGGATGTGTTCGGTCAGCATGTGTTGATGTTTTTCTGACCCCATCTCACAGGATTTTTCCTCGTTCACGCGCATCAGGAAGCTCGTTCACCTGAATAAATTATGTTTCTGCGCAACGTAAAAAGGCCGCAAGCGGAAGGCGCTGTTATGCGGAAATACCCTTTTCTGACAGTCTGTTTTAAGTAGAAAATTGCGTCATTTTATCTACTTCCGGATTACAGTTCAGACTTCATGAAGCTCATGTTATTAAAGATTAAACTTCCGGTTTGTTTTAATAAAACTCATTAAAAAAGCTTCTTTAAATAAATAAAAGTTCACCTTTTGCACTGACTTCACTGTTAGGCCGCATTTGCACCACCAACTGTTTCCAGTGAACACACACACACACACACACACACACACCCCGAATCATCCACATATGAAAACATGACTGAGCAAAATTGAGGGAATTAAATCCACTTGGACGCAAAGTCTCGCTCTGCTTTGTGAAAGAAAGTTTGGCCTCCTCTGTGTCATCCTGGTCACCACAGTGCCGCGCTGTTTGCACAAATCCTGCCTGCGCAACGCTCTACCTGCGCCAGAACTCACAGGGTGACCCCGCGAGGCTGAGCGCGCGCGCGCACAGATCCTGAGCAGAGGCTTGAAAAGAAGAAATGGTTCTGCTTTAGTTGCTTATTTATTAATGCTTCGTTGTGTTTGACCCAAACCAGACGCATTCTTCTCCAAATGGTTCTGCGGACTTTTTCCATTTTAAATGAGTTTTCTGCTCTGCGTAAAATCACAGAATCGTTTTCTATAAATCACTCTGTTCCCTGGATGAGAAATAAACAACAGCGTGTTATTCTTTTTTTCTCTGAGGGCTGGAGAGGAGTGGGGGTGGGGGGGCTTTACCTGGGCGACTAACGCGCTCTTCTCCATGTAAATCTGAATTTATTCCGCAGTTTCCATTATTTTGGGATTTTCTGGCTCCAATGAGGCTGAATGTTTCCATCCGCAAACAAACTGAATAAAAACAGAAAGGGGTGGGGGGGGGGGGTGGATGAGCGGCGTCCCCACCGCGCAGCTTCAATAATTCATGTTTCTGCAGGATGAGGAGAAAATGTTGCAGCTCAGAAACTTCAGTATTTTCTCACATATAAAGAAAATGTGCAGATAAGATTTCTCCCTAAAAGTTGATGCTTTGCGCCAAATAACACGCAGAAAATCCGCAATAACAGCGTCTTTTCTAAAAAAAATTCCTCCAAGTGTAAATCAGAAAGAACCATAATGTTTAAATTAAAAGTTTGTCTTTGTAATGATGTATAAATGAAACATCACAGAACTCCTGGTTAAAAACAGGCGGGAAAAAAGTTGCGTTTAACCTGAAATATCAGAAATTAAATTAATATTTTCTGTAATATTTTTACAAAAAGCTCAAACTGCTTTATTTAACTGAAGAAGCTTCGTGAGGATTTGTCGCTTTAATCAGAAATTATTCCTATTTTTTAAAAACTTTTTTAAAAATTCCAAAGTGTGTTTTTTAGAAGAAACGCGCAGATTCCCGTAAACAATCCTGCGTTACGCGCATCTTCACCATCATCATCACCATACAAGCGGATGAAGACTCTGCGTTGGCAGATGCGGGACTTCCAGCAGGTCGTTTGCGGGTTTTGCTGTTTCTTCCTTCAATGTGTCTATAAAATGATGATAGAAGAGTTTTTCCACATCAGGATCAAACAAGGAAGAAGTCACACTTTATATAGACATTTTAAAAATGTCACGTGGTTCCAAAAATATAAATGTGGAAGAAAAATGAAAAGTAAACATCAATAAAATAAAAAAAGATCAAATAAAAAAATCCAATCATGAAGCTTTTGCAAAACAAGGTGATGGGAATAAATCAATAAACACAGAATTTAAAATAATCCGCAGCGTTTTTGCGCAGTCATTGTCACGTTGTTGACCTGTGGCTTCATTTGCGCCGCGCATGAAACGAGACCCTTGTTGCACGTGACAGAAAGCATCTGGATATGCAAAGATGAGGGAAACAAAGTAATTCCGACTCTTTTTTTGTTCATCAACATTTAAGGATAAATTTAATTTCGACATTTCCATCTGCGATTTGACCCTCTGCGGCATCCGTATCTATTAGGCACCGCGGAGTGACATCTGTCTGTCAAGCTGCAGGTTTATGATTAACAGGACCCCGCGAGACCGCGCGAGCTGTGCGTCTAGCAGGAGATGGAGGAGGGGGGGCATCCTGCTTATTATTAGGCTACTTATTAACAGGTATCAGCGTGGACTTCAGCTCGCGCGGACTATCTGCGGGATGATACCTGAAAGGTGTTGGAGAGATAAGTTCTTGCTGCTGAAGCAGATTCTTCTCTGCGGTTTGTGTGCGCGTGACACGAGATGTGAGGACTGAATAGATAAATAAAACACACGTTTTGACCACACAGGTCACGACCTTCTGCTGATCCGGAGCCTAAAACGTTCCGTGGCTTATTTCTGCTGGACCCGGCCCAGTGACCCCCCCTCCTTCCCTCCCTCCCCCCTGCTTGGCGTCCCTCCCCTCTCTCCTCCCTCTGTCAGCCTGTTGGCACGGGGACGGTTGAAAGTGACACTCTTGATTAGAGCGCGCTGCTTTGCGCCGTTTACCGCCGCTCAGTCCGCTGCTGGTCGCTCCTCTCGGTCCGCGTTCCGGTTTCTTCTCTTCCCGGATTTGCCCTTTTTCCATTTTCCCGCAGACTGCGCGTGTTGCCTTTCAGAACGGCTGCCTCGCGCTGTTTTTGCGGGGTTTTCGTTTTTTCTCGTCCCTGTCTCTTTTGAGGATGAAGCCAGGAGTTCAGTCAGGCGCAGGCTCGTGACATAAAAGGACGACAAGAGGAGAAAGAAGCGCGTGAAAATATCAAGTTTGCGCAGAATTCGGTTGTAAAGTTCGGTCCACGACTCCGGAACCGACCTGCTCTGCTGCCGGCTGACAAACTCATCCTCATTCTGACTCTTCCCACACTCCGCTGCGCGCGCACATCACACACAGCAGAAACTGCTTATTTAAGTTTTTCTTCTGCGGATCTTCGATCCGGTTCGAGTCCAGATTCGGCGCAACAGCAACGCGATCCGCCGAACCAAAACCCAGCCCTGGATTCTCTACTGCTGATCAATGGACAGAGCCTCCTCAGCGGGCAGCAGCGCTACAGACACGCCGTGAACAGTGAGCCCACACACACTCACACACACACACATATCACAAACACACATATTCAGACACACACATCACAAAAAATCTAAACAAAAAGGATAATTATTATTAGTATTATTATTATTATTATTATTATATGAATATTTTACCACTATTAATGATTATATTAGTACTGTTATTATTAAAATTGATAATTTGTTTTTTCCATATATTTATTGTTTTTATCAACATTTCTTTTACTGAACCTTTTTATTTTTTTAATTGCTCACATTTCTCTGAATTTTCCAAATTTTCCTTTAAGTAAAATCCGTTTTTGGTGTTTGTTGCTGCAAAAATCCAAACAAAATTTTGAAAAATTCCATTTTAAAATTAAAAGGTTGTTAAACATTTTATCTATTTGATTGAAATAAATGTTTATTTTTTAAAATAAGTTTCTCTTAGAAGGTTTTTGTGGTTTTAATGTTTCTCATTGGCTCAGAAAATGTTTACACCTGACCGCGCGCGTGCGCGTGTGATTAAATATGTAGATACATAAATTTTCGGCTTTGCGTCACCTTGTTTGCCCCATGAATATTTGGCGCATTTGTCACTTTTTAACCTTAAAAGGAATGAGCCATTACTGAGAGGTGTCAGTCATTAACACGTGCAGTGTCTAACCACCCCCCCCCCCCCCCCCTCCATTACTTTAATCTTCTCACTTTGAATTAAAGGAAGGATATGGTGCAAAACTGCGGCCTTTCAGCGCCTGCTAAATAAATACATTCATAAGAGAAAGGAGGGATGTGAGGACATGTCCGGGGTCTTGGAAGTCTTTTTGCGGCCTCTCGGTGGTTTCCGCAAATGAAAAGCAGCAGTTCTGCGTCAAGTCACTTCCGGATCAAAACTCGCCACTAAAATCTCTTCAAACAAAAATATATTTTTATCAGAAAATTTAAACAACATTTTGTGTTTTTCTGTTACATTAAGATATTTAGTCCAAACTCACGCAAAGCTCACACGGCAAGTTGCGCAAAGTGACCATCAAACGGTTAGAATAACTTTTCTCTTCTGGCCTTTCTGCGTCTGTCGTTGCGGTTCTGGCGCAGACAGCAGCGGCTTTCAGCCTCCATGAAGCCAGCTCTCCTCCTGGACATTTGGGACACGAAGCAACACGTTTCAGGAGGCGCCTCGCGCGCGCAGCTCAGACCTGATCAATCTGATTTCAGGCGTGTAAACTCATTTATTTGTGTTATAAATAAATAAATAAACAGCAGGAAAATGAACTCAGGTGGTGTGATGGAAGAAACGCGGGTTCGCGGAAGTGTGTGTGTGTAGGTGTGTGTGTAAGAATATCCACACTGGTGGGGATTTCTCCATCTTTCGCTGCGGAGGCCTGATGTGTGTGTGAGGGTCCAAATATTTCTGGTTTGTAATGTCACGCGCGTCACAGAGACCGCTGGAGTTTTACAAGCCTGACCTCAGAGACCAAAACATTCTGGATTCCCGTCCATTCTCACGTGCGCGCGCCAAGTTTTGCAGCCGTAAGAAATCCAAGTGACGCGCAGCATTTCAGGAACTCTTCGCCCCCCCCCCCCCTCTCTGCGCGTGAACCCGGTGACACCTCCATATGTAAAAACGCTGTGTGTCAAAAGCTGTAATGGCGCAGATTACACACGCATATTGAAGATGATTTTGCACTTTTTCGGAGTCATTCTGACTCTGCGCACGCGTGCATTTTTCAGAGGGGGGTTGGAGGAGTTGGGGGGGCTGTTCACTGGCAAGTGCGTGATCCCTGGAAGTGTTACAGCTGCGAGTGTGTGGCGCGTGCTGGCTGCGGTTTGTGCGGATGTTTAAGCAGCGTGCGCATCCTTCGGCTGGAAGGGCGAGGCTGGGGGGGTTTGCGCCTCATCCTGTGATATCAAAAATATGTGTTAAGGGCAGAGACACGTAGGGCTGTTGTTACCCCCCCTTAGTGCCCCCACCGAGTTTCTCAACTTCACATCTGACGCCCATAAACAACAAATCCCATAATAATGCAACTTTCCCGAAAATCCGCCACATGAAGAAGTTTCTCCAGCTTTTAAAAAGACACAAAGACGATAAAACTTCTGTCTGAGGATGTTTTTCATCTCTTTTCTGGTCTTTTTATTAATAAAGGTTCTTGCGCGCGACTGGAAGAAACCATCAGATCAGCAAGTGATTATTTAATTTTGATAATTTTAATTTCATTAAATTTTAATTTAATTTTATTAACCATTAGTGTAATTTAAAAGAAAATAGAAGTTTGGAGAGAAGAAAATATATAAAAATGTCTGAAAGAAATATAAGAAAAATTTCTGATGTGGATGAAAATTTTCATTTCAGCTATTAATGTAAATGAGTTTTCACTCATAATACACTTTATATTATATAATATTTTATATATATATATATATATATATATATATGGCCCTAAGAGGGTGAAAATGTAACAACCCATATTTTCATTTATTTAGTTGTTATTTAAATTAATTATCATAAGAAAACTAATTTTTAGTTTTAAAATAAGTACATTTATATTGAATGAAAACAATAAAAGTTAAATTTTTCTCCTGGTTGATTTTTTGTTTATTTACTCAACAAAAGCTGCATATCTGTGTTTAAACGCTTTCATTTGGTCTAAATCTGATGGAAAACATTTCATTCTTTTGTTTTCCAGCTTATTGAACTCAAAATCTGCAATTTCAAAGTTTTATCTTATAAAAACTACAATTTAATTTAATAAATAAAACAAAATGGTTCTTTGTGCTTTTCTATGTCGTTTACTGCACAAATAATTTGTCTAATTTTCAAAACTTTATTCACATAAAGCATTAAATAACTAAATGAGCCAAAACAGCCCATTAATCTCCAATCCAGCCTTGATCCTCAGCAAAGCTCCTCCTCATGAACATATGCACACGCTGTATGTTTATATGACAGCAGGGCTCTTAATATCATCCCCGTCCTTTATCTGTGCTGCAGAGCCAAGCATTAACCAATAGCTTGATAACCCTGCTATAAAAGTGGATCTAGAACGGGAAGAGCTGCCCTATCTCTGGAAATTTCCCTGGAAGGGACGCCTCCCGTTCTTCCCTGCTATCAGGGCTAATAATGGCGCGTCAGGTCGCTCTGTTTGCGTCTGGTTTGCATGTGAAAGGCAGAAGCTTCAGTCAGGGGCAATAAGAGGCGGTGAGAGCAGCGTGGAGGCGTCCGCCGGCTCTGCAGGTCAGTTTCAACTCTTCAGCATTTCCATAAACTGCTGCTGTGCTGGAAACGTGTGTGTGTGTGCAGCGTTTACTGCCCCCTGCTTCCTGTACGATTCAAACCAAGGAGAGTGGGATTGCAGCGGAGGTGTGTGTGTTAGTTCTGCTTCGGTTGTTTCCTTTTTTCTGCCGTTTTCCTGCGTTTTGTCAAACAGTTTGTGCAGTTTAGGCTGCGTCAGCCTGTGTTTGTGTGTGTTTACGTCTTCCAGCTGGACACGTTGTTTATAGGTGTGTATGTTGTCGTGTTGTGATCTTCTATTTCTCAGGGTGTGTCCACATTTTTTATTTTGCTCTGCAATCTTGTCTTTGGCCGTCAGTGTGTATTTGTTATGTCTAGAATGTGTAATAATGTGGAACTTGATAGCAGCTTATCATGAAAACACCAGTTCGTCCCAGAAACAGACAAAAAAACTTACAGGAGATCGTCTTCGGCTTCTCTCTGACATCAGCAGAGTTCTGACCTTCCTTCGGAAGAACAATAAACGGGGTCGTGACCTCTTCCTTATCAAATAGACATTAAAGTTGGTTCCCGTCTCCATGGCAAATATGCAACAACTCCTCTTATCGTGTCTTTATTAACTGCTCTGACTGTCACACACCTTATAAACAATGCAGCACAGATAAAATTAGGATTTAGAAGATAATCTGCGTATCTCCAGCCCGATATCTGTGTTGCTAAATCCATGATTTTAATGGCGTTAACGTGCTCTCATACTGTCTGTTATTGCTCAACATACCTGTAATAATTATGAGACAGATTAGCATTTATCAGTGACATTTCCCCCCCACACACACCCGTTCACACACCAATTATTATTTACACCACTCACCACAGATTTATGTAGAAGCTGAAACTCGAGTCTGATAAACAAGATGAAGCTCGAACTAAAAGTTATTTGTCTGTAAAAAGTGTCTTAAATTGATTAGTTTACCCTGTAATGGACATTTCTGTCCTCCAGGTGTAATCTGGACTTGGTTGGACCTCAAGGTGCCTCTTTATACCCACGTGAGCATCTGAAAGTTACATTTATGATCTGATCTGTGCATATTTGTCCTGTTTCAGCTGAATCTCAGGGTGTACGAGTCCGTGAGGGTAAAAAGAAAGAAAAAAATGGCTGCTGTGCCCTGTTTAGAAAAATTCTGATTTGTGAATTTTCATTTGTTTAACTTATTATTTACCTTCATTTTATCATTAGTTTTGTAGTTCAGGGTTCTCATATGTAACATGAGGATAAAACCCAGTCACAAGCCATTGAAGGTAGAATCAGATGCAAACGTGATGCATTAATGTGGCTGAATCAACACCTGCATTTCCAAAAACAGTAGATGTGCTTCTATTGGCAGCATCTTATCGGAGCAACGCTCAGCAGGATCGAACTGAGGATCCTGAATGTTTCCAGAGGATTCTGGTTTCATGACGCTGGTCTGATCCTGCAGACAGAACTGGACAGAATGAGGTCCGACATCTCGACACCTTGATGGTAGCATATGTGTCTAAACTCAACCATCCACACCTGGATCAGTTTTACGCAGATCAAGTCCTCCGTTGACACTGCTGTCTTCTCGTCTTTGGAAAGTAAACGCAGATGTCAGCTTTCCTGAAAGCAGCTGAAACACGGACTAATGTGTCCACAGAACACGTGTCCACCATCTTTCTGTCCATCTGAAATGATCTAGTGTCCGTAAATCTCAGTGCTGGCAGGAGAGTTTCTCCCAACCATCGAGCGATGCCTCTGATCCTTTCCACTGAGATTTCTCCAGATTGCCTGAATATTATCCCAACAAGTTTTTTACAACATGTCGTTGAGAAACGTTTGTTTTACTAATTGATGATTGTCTGATGGAATTCGGACAAAACTGGTGACCCAAAACCCATCCTCATTAGCAAAAGCAAAAAAAAAAGGGGGCAGATGCTGCTTTTATACCTAATCCTGACAGCCTCACAAGTTAATCTTCTGATGATAGAGAATTTTTCAAACCTGTATTACTGGATCGTCTAGAAACTTGCCTTTGTTTCGAGCTGCTGATGCAGAAAATTAACCCAAATTATGAGACATAAGTTATTATTTTCAAAAACATAAAAAAGGCAGATGCTGCTTTTTTTTTAGCTAATTTTGACATCCTCACCTGCCACTCGCTGATCTCCTGATGGAGAATCTTCCACAACCGTGTTACTGGATACTCTTGAAACTGGTCTTTGTCTGCAGAAAATGATACATTTGTTCATATTTTGTAAATAAAATGAAATTAAGAACCACAAAAAATGTTTGATACAACAAACTATGCAAACCAAAAAACAGCTGAATAAATAAAAAATGAATAAAAACCTGAATCCCGAGAGTAAGTTTACATTAAAACACTAAAAAATAAGGTAAAAGTACGCAAAAAAATAGTTATCAGTGAAAATTATTTGAAGGATTTAGATTAATTTAAAATATTGCAGATATTGAGTTTTTTCTAAATTTCTCAACAGCTGCTGACTTTTATAGTATTATTTAGGTTTATTGTCCATCTGCAGTTCGTGCTTCTAATTAAAACGAATTCATCTGAATATGCCTGAAGTTAGATTAAAGTAACTAAATTCCAACATCTAATCCTGAATATTATTTATTTGTATCGAAAGAATGAAAGCGGAAACTTTTAATCCTCATCACTGACTGATCTAAAAAAATACTTTATGAATCTTTCTTAGATTTTCAAACATCAATATGCTCATCGTGTTTTAAAATTAATTAAAAAATCCAAATAATCACAATAAATATTAAACTACGTCCTTTTTAAATGAGGAAAAACTCAAAGAGCAGAAACTTACAGCTTCCTCAGAAGTGAAGAGGCTTCTCCTGATCAATGCACTGATTGATCACATCCGTGTGAACTGGTTGAACAAAAGCTTGATCAGTTCACTCCACGCCCAGGAGGAAAGACATCAGAAATGATCAAAAAGCATCATTTTACACAGAGAATGATTACTCATATGTGCAAATCATTGAAGCTCCATCTCAGGAGAGGACGTCCCAACACGTCCAGCCCAACACTAACGTCTCGCGCTGCCCAGGCCTCAGGTTAAAGGTTAAAGGTCAGACAGAAAAAAGGACATGGCAGTATGGTTTTGCATCTGAACGAACCACAAGTCTTCTGGAACAAAGTCCTTCAGACAGACCGGACATGTTTGATTAGAAACAGCAAAGCAGCACAAACACAAAGTGTCACGCATGGTGGCGGAGGGATACATGAATGGAGTCGGTTAGATCCCAAACACACCCGATATCCACAACAGGAGGACTGAAAAAAGAATGACGTCATACAGAAAATGTTCTATATCACAGGGTTTATTTACTTTTCCACCATGTGATTCATAAACTGTTCATCATGTTCATGTCTGTGATTAAAAATCATCTTTTACATTCCAGCAGCTGCTAACAGAGTCTTTACGATAACAACAAGCCTCCTCTGGCCTGACGGTGACTTACCGCCGTAACATGACATCTTATCGAAGGAATAAGCTGAAAAACACAAAGATGCAAGCCGGGATAAAATTCTGTCTCTTTTGGGTCAAATGAAATGAAACAGGAGCAGGACGTGAGGAGAGATGAAGGTGATGCTGAGGATCCGTGTGTGTGTTTGTTTTGTGAGATGAAGAGATGTCGGCGGGTCTTGATAGGGATCGTCAGCGGCGAAAGCGCGACCGGACTTGTTCGGTGGTGAAGTCGGATTCTTTTGAGATTTATGACCAAATATCAACATTAAATAGCGTTTAACCCTTCAGCTGCAGAAAAAAAGCTGCACTGCTTGTAAACAGTCAAGTGTTTGTGCGCTTCAGTCGTGCTTTATTGTTGCTGCAGCTTTGTTAGCGGTCGGGTTTATTTGCAGAGCCTCCCTTTTTTCTCAGCGAGCCTCACACTGTGAATTATAGCCACCACTCTACTCGCATTTAAACCCGCTGCTCTCCACTCTTTGAACTTGTTTTGTCTTTTATTAAACTCTGCCACTCGCATTTTTGGCCTCTGCCTCCCAGACTTTTTAATCAAGCCGGAGCTAATGGCTTTAATTCATTTTTCACTCTGACATTTTCCCTGAGCTCTGAATACTTCTCAGATCACCAGCTTATTTGCTTCTTCTGTGGTGTTTTTCAGCGTTGCTGTTGTGTAAGAATGAGACGGAGTGTACAGAAGGTAGAGAGAGGAGGAGGAAAGAAGATGGATTCGAACAGCGTCTTTTGTTCAAAGCTGCAGAAATATTAAAGACTGGGGGGGAGCGCAGTTTGTAATCAAGAGCTGTGGAATATTTCACACTCGAACAACAACTGTGGATTTCTGCTCAGCGTCACTCCACAGAGAGACCTTCCATGATTTCCAGGCTCTATTCCCAGATTTTCCACAGACAGCGAGGGTCACACCGCTGGTGGAAACTGTCCAGGGCCGGGAGTGTAAATAAATGCTCCATTTGGCCAGAGCGCGCTGGCGCGAGTCCCCCGTCAGGCCTGCTAATGCTTCTGATGGCATTACGCATATTAGATGTTTGGCTGACGCTTCCTTATCAGGAAAAATTGACCCATGAGGAAGCATGTGCACAGAGGAAGCATATGCACGGAGGGAGGCCGCATGAGATCTCATCTGTGTATTTTGCTCCAGACAGCCAGACTTTGTTTTGATCTTCTAAGGTGCTTCTTTCCTTTTTTTTGTACCTGTTCATCTCCAGAGGACATGAACGCTAATTTACAAGTTAAGTTATTTAACTTGGAGGACAAAAGAAGAAGAACTTAAGAAAATGATCTAAAGGTCGACACAGGATCTGAAATCCAGCGAAGACCTGAACCAAGACCTGAAAGATTAAACGTATGACCGAAGATTTAGCAAAATGGTCTCCACGGAAACATGGTTGTCAAGTAGCCATTATTAAGGAAGGGGGTCACATGGTGCAAGATCTGGACTGGTTCTACCCAGAACTAGGACTTCTATGGGTCTGATGGAGGGAAGGATCCTCCCCAGAACCCGGCCCTCAACATTATTGATGACTTGTCGGTCTCAAAGGGTTAAGTTGGTTTGCATGAAAATGGAAAAAATGACCAGGACCAAAACCAGTTTGTGTCAAACTAAAACACAACGATGTTACACCGCGGTTACAACTGTCTGCTTTGACTTGTAAAGTGGTCACGTCGTATCGGGCTGGAAATCCAACTGGTTCTTTACTGGTTCTTTTTAGAGTGGGCTCCAACGCGAACAACCCCGAACAAGCACTGGAACGTACAGTATGTGATAGAAAACTGGTGAAATACCGTGTCTGGTACCAGTTTCCCAGTTAAAAGACTATTTTCATGCTGACCTTAATGCTCAAATCTGTTAAGAACATCATTTAAATACGACTTGCATTAAATTTCTGTGTGAGCTACACAAGGACCTGGCGGGACTTGAAGACGTGACCTGAAGACGTGACGCCCTGTTTGCACAGCTAAATATGGACGCTACACCTCTCAGTGAATCCTGGAGCATTTTTTTCCAACAGACCCTGAAGTAAGCGTCAGACAGGAAGTGATGGAGAGCAATATGCTCCTTGGTTTGAACACCAAAGTTGTGTTGCTGCAGGGTTTACTCACGGCGAAACCACCTAGCCAATCACTATTTCTTCTTCTGCTTGTTTAATGGAATATTTCCTTAAATAAGCCGTAGTTATAACAGCAAGACGTTGTCCAGGCAGTTTGCTCCACTTGAATAATGTCCAGCATAATAAAAAAAAATCAAAAACAAATAAAGTTGCAATTCTTTCCAAGTTTTCACAATCCATCAAACCGCGTCTGGAGGGAAAACATCCTTAATCAGGTGTTTCAGAAATGATGTCACTTCCTGTTTGGTTTCGTTTAGGAAAACGGGATACATCCTTCCTCTAAAATAAATTAGAATAACAGAATGAAACTCCCAAAGAGATTTAAAAATATATGGATATTTGTGGGTCTTTTTTTGTTTTTTTACACAGATTACAAAAAAATCAAGACTAAACTGTCTAAACTACTTTCTCACCATCCACATCAGCGTCTCTTTCAACCAGAAGCAGACCAGTTTGAACTTCACAGCAGAGGGATATCATGTGTTCATTTGATGAACTGATGAGTTACTGATGTTCGGTAGCTCAGGAGGAAGAGCATCGTCTTCCAACCAGAAAGTTGTGAGATGGATTCCAGCCTTCCCTGACTACATGTCGAAGTGTCCTTGGGCAAGACACTGAACCTTAAGTTGCTCCCTGATGTTGGGGTGTGAGTGTGTGAATATGCACTATGTAGTGTAAAGCGCTTTGAGCGGTGACTGGAAAAGCGCTGTATAAGTCCATTTACCATTTAAATACAAATAAAGATTAAAGTCTGAAATGTGCTGATTGCTTGGATGGGAGTTATGAAGTGGTCCAAACATCAACAACCAGTTTAGGAATCGCTGCAGACAACCAACCTGTTTTGTTGCTTAGAAAGGTGACTCGTGGTTTCAGTATGTTCGCAAATTCTTTGCTGACTTTGACATAAATGTCAAATCTTGAGAGGGTGAAATATATCTGATGAATCTGTTTTTCTGTCCAACCCTTCAGACACATTCTCCCTGTCTGGAGCTCCTCTGGGGGTGTGGAGGAGGATGGAGCGAGGAGGGGAGAGTCCCATCACCCAGGACAGTCCTGAGCGGAGGGGAGGCAGCCCAGACCTCAGTGGCATCCCGCCGCCTGGCAAGAAGAGCCGGCTGGAGCTCAACGGGAGCCCCACCGGGCCCCGCATACGCCACAACGGAGCCCCACCACGACCCCTCGGAGGTAAGGATGGAGCAGTGAGACTGTATGGAAGTAAGCGTTACACAACGGGAGGAGAGATGGAAGGAAACGTTCCATCACAAGGTGATAGCTGTAGCAGGTTAGCATCGTCGAGTTAAACACGGTCTATAAAAACGACTCTTCCCACCTCATCCAGGAGGTTTCTGACACACCAAACCCAAAGACAGCTTTTGGGCCAGCTGTGAGCCACATCCTGGCCACGAGTTGAGTTTGGCTCCAAGCGCCGTGTTTTCGTGTGGCGGCTCTGCTGGGAGAACCTCAAGCTGTTAATCTATAAGTCAGGGGGGGACGGTATAACATAGGCTTACCAAATAAAGGAGATTGCTCCACATAAACAAGATTTATACAAGTCACTCTGGCTTATCGATTCCTGCCTTCATTGTGAAAGTTCCTCTTTATGTGTGTGTCCGTGCATGTGTGCACATGCAGCACCATCTGTGTCTGTGTTGCATGTTTGCAGAAATGTCTCAACGTTCATCTATTACAGTTCTGTGCAAAAGTTTTGCACCTCCCGTCTTTTTTTGTTTCTCTTCCTAACAGCCAGATGATTCAGTTTTAAAGTTTTAAACAGACCTTTTCCACCTTTTTAGAGATCTTTTAGAGTTTTTTTTAACCATTTAGTCCCTATTTTCCTACCAGTTGTCTATTAAGGTACCTAAAACGTATCTATTAACCATTAAAAAAGCTACTAATTGAAGCGATGATCCAAGCAGCAACCTGCTTGGAAACATGCAAAGGAGACATAACATGCAGTCCCTCCTTCGTCCATTAGGGGCTCCGTAACAGAACAAATCTCTGTAAACTCCCACGTTAAAAAGAGCAACTTCACAGCAGAAATAAGCATGTTTACAGCCTGGTATAACATATAACACTGTAAAGTATGTTGAAATAAAGTAAAATATTATTTTAATGTGGATATCAGCCGATAGCATTGGCATAGCGATATTATCGGTATGGCGATAATATCGGACATCTAATGTTTTGAAATCTCTGCATTTGCTCCATGTGCTTTTGAACAGATTTTTAAAAGATAGTTAGTTTAAAAAGCACTTAAAGGTTTTACCTTCAAGTATTTATCAGAATTGCGTTAAGCTACAAACCTCCCAGGGCAGGAGACCATCCTGAGGGTGGGGGCCAAGACATGTAGAAAAGCATGTTTTAGTATTTATGATCTTTGTCTGTGGAACAGCCTTCCAGAAGACCTGAGGACAGCTGCAGGATTGATATTTCTAAAACGCAGCTTAAGATTTACCTTTTTAGCAAAGCTTTTGATGGACTCTGATGGTTTTTTATTCCCTTTTTATATAATTTTAGCTTTAGTTTCTTGTGTTTGGTATATATCTTTGTTTTAATGTGATGTTTTGATTCTTTTTATTCAATCGTAACATATTTTATTTTACCAGCATCTCTGCTTTCCCGATGCGGTTAGTGAGGGTTAGGACAATGCTTGTAGAGGTATATTTTCATATACGTGTGTGACCATGTGTGGGTTGTATGTTGTGTGGACGCGCGATTCGTGATATGGTGCATATGATGGGTAAAAAAATACTTGTCTTCTTTTTGTTTGTTTATTATTTTTAATGTGAAGCACTTTGTGTTACTGTTCTTTTGGATAAAAAGAGCTTTATAAATAATGATTGACAGTCTACTTGAGTATTGCTGCATCTTCTGATGGTCCAGAAAATTCTTCCTTTCATTGACGTTTTCAGCCTTAAAACAGTATGTAGAAGAAACGTCTAATAAACCCAGATAAATTTTAATGCATGAAAAATTCACTTTGTCATTAAGTTGGCAAAGTTGAGTCTAGAAACTGGAAAAGAGAGACAGGAATAGTTTGTTTGTGTTATGGTTGTAAATCATGCAGGACGAAGACTGACTTTAAAGCTCATTGCAGGGTGGACATTTATAAACCTGTGGCGCAATAATGAAAATCGATCAATTTATTTGACATTATGTGGTTCCTTTCATATAAATGGATTGCAGGATTTATGCTGGGATATTTCTATGAACTCTGGGAATTTTTTTCTATCAGAGGCAAAATCTTTTTGCGGGTTTGAACAGTTTGTAAAGACAAATCCATTTGGAGCTTCACAAGTCATTGAAGCAAAGGAGACCATGAATGATAAAATGTAAAGCTGCATCGAAACGTATGGACGGAGGACAGCCACGAGACGAGCCCACACGCAAACACACATGTAGAAAACAGCTTCTACATACACACCCACTCTCCCAAAACACACACATGTTCACTCGTCTCCGTACACATTAGAGGGATTAGAGGTTAAACTTCCAAACCGGATCATTCAGGACACTGAATGTTAAAGAAGACGGACAAAAGGTGGAGACGGAGGGAGACGAGTGCTGCTCGGACGGAGCAGCTCCATGGTGACAGTTATATTTCCCTGTTGGGGGAAATTCACTTACTTGAATTGGCACGGTGCTCCGGTGTGTAATTCACTCCATGAGAGGCTGGAGGACTGGGACTCGATGATTAATGAGGAGGAAATAGAAATATAGGAATTGACTGATTAAAACAACGGCTGGGACGGGTCGGGTTGAGGTGCTGGGGGTGTTGGAGGGGAGCGAATGCTGCTTGGGTGTTTGAAAGGAGGGAAGCCGAATGTGTTGTAGTAAAACACACAGCCGTTGGCCAGTATTATTAGAGCTGGGACGCTGCCTAATGCTCCCAGTCCATCATTTCTTCAGAGGGATTTAATTAATTGTCAGCTGACAGGTGGCCCAAAAGCAAAAGCCTTTTAGGAAAAAGGTTGATATTGGAGAGGAAGGATTGGTAGGAGCGCAGGGAGCCAAGAAGAAATTTGGGAATTAAACATTTACTGTAAGCAGTTTTTATTGTTTTTTTTTTTTTTTATTGTTTTTATTTAGAACACAGAGGTTAAAGTAAAAAAAAAAAAAAGATCCCGATCCTTTATATTTTGTGAAATTTTCTAATCTAAATTCTAAAGTGTATAAAATTTGGTCTTTATTTTTATGTTTGCTTATTTTTGTTCGTTGTTCTGTTGTTTTTATAAAGGTTTTATTAAAATATTAAGTTCTAACTTTATTTAAAAATATAACAACATAGAAATAAGGCTTTGATAAGAAAAAAATACCTGACTGGGATAAAAAATATTCATAATAAGACTAAAATGGAGTAAAACAAAGAAGAATTTAAGAATAAAAAACTTCCATCACTGAATTCTGGGCTGTTTTGCATCAAGGCGTTAGAAATAAATCCTTCTGGAATTTATAGGTTTTGGAGGTGTTCTCAGTACCACAGAGGCTATTACCTCCTCTAACATGTGACTTGGCTCGCCCAAAATGTTAAATAGGTGCTTAAACGTTAGCTGGGAAGTGAGATCTGACCACAGCTTGTCATGCAGGAGACTTTTGGGGACATGATGTAACATAATGTGGCTCGCCCTCTGAAACATGCAACCGTTTGTGTCTGCAGGAGGCTTCCAGAGAATCTGGGTCAGTTTTCATCTGGTCTGAATTTGCATCTTTTAGGGAAAGTTTTTGGACTAAATCCATAGATTTTTTTTAACATTAGGCGCACTGACAGCATTGGGCCTCCTGTTATTAACAACCTAATGAAAGCAGCTGCTGTTATCACACTAAGCCTTTTGTGTATTGACTTTGCATATCTGTAAGTACGCTTATTATTACAAGTGCCTATCTAATAAACCGTTAAACACCTGGGGGTGTGTAGCACATGGGCTGTACATCCTTTATTTTGCATTTCTGGTTGGGTGCATTGCATTTAAGGTGTTTCAATAATCAACTATTAAAAAGAAAAGCATAAAGAGATTATAAGCTTGACCAACTACAAATGTGACTCACATGTTTGCTGTCTGAGTAATAATCTCTGTCGTGATCACAAACAATTAGAACCAGGCTTTAAAAGAATCCTCTTGTTGTTCACTCCTTTAAATTTTGCTGCTTCCTGACAGGTCTGATGATTCCAGTCTTCTGTGTGGTGGAGCAGTCGGATGGAGGGATCCCGGCAGATGGATGTGAGGGAAGGGAGGAGCATGCAGAGTTTGTGTTGGTCAGGAAGGATATTCTCTTCTCCCAGCTGGTGGAGACAGCGCTCCTGGCCCTCGGCTACTCCCACAGCTCGGCTGCACAAGCCCACGGTTAGTCAAAAAAACAACACCCGTGCAGCTAAATAATTTCATCATTTCATCATTTACATTTTAGAATGATGATTGACAGATATTTAGTCTTCAATATAAATGCGCATGAGTTAACCAAAGTAAACTCTGAGAATAAAATAACCTAAGTTAACGGTTGTTAACTTAGCCTAGCTTAGCTAATGTTCAAATACTTGTCAATAAACTTAAATCTAAGCTAACTGCCAGCTACATACTTAATGTAAAAAATATTAGAACAAGGACATTATGTTTAGTTCTTACCTTACCAAGAACTGAACGAGTATGTTTGAGTCATTATTTTATAAATGAAAAAATAAGCTGATCTATAACCAAAAGCTTGTTAGCCTAGCTAATTTTGGCCAATGTGTTAATCACTGCTCTGCTTTTTGCTACATATTTACAGTAAGAATGAACAAAAGGAGATTATCTACGATTATTTTCTAACAATAAAAGTGGACAAGCATGTTAAAGTCGTTGTTTTTTTAAAGAAAAAACATGTTAGCTTAGCTTAGCATATATAGCAAAGAATAGGAAGCTGTCATGCTAACTCCGCTTAAATATAAAAAAAAAAACGTGCTTTTTTTTTAATAATTTACTATAATGCTTATATGTGGATATATAGTCTTTATATTCACACATTCACAAACTAATAATTTTCATATTTATCCTCAAGGTACAATTTTATCCCACTACATATAACTTCCCAAAATATCAAACAGTTTCTTATCTAAAGTTTACTATTATTGTGTTTATAAAGAAATAGATAAAAGATCAACTCTAACAAGTAAACTTTTGTAGTTTCTGTGTTTTTTATAGTTTTTATAGTTCCTGAACTTTTTGATGACAGGTTAAATTCTTGAAGTTTTGTGCTCAAAGTGTCCCTAAATGTTAAATTATTCAAGAAACAGTTAGATTGTCTATTTTTATAAAAGTATTGTGGTAAATTATTATTATTATTTTCATGTATTAAAATAACTAACAGATTGTATAAAAACTGCAATCAGCCCAGCTTGGCCTGAAGGCAAAAAAAGCCATCTAAAGTATTTATTTATTAAAACTTCTCAACATGTTAGACAAAGGATCTCATTAACATTCACTCAATTTAGTTCAATTTAGTTGTTTTCCTATGTTCCTAGCATTAATGCTAAGCTAATGCCTGGTTATAGATGCATACTTATCTGGCAGGATTTCATTAAATCCTAGTGCGCTATTTTTCATATTAATGGTGCCAAAGTGTAACTAACTGATGGTAATAAAAGTAAGGAAGCATAACAGCATAAAAAAAACCTGCTAAACCAATTAGAAAAGTTACATTTAAATAATATATGAACATCTATTGTCTAAAAACAGGCAAGAGGTGAACCTAAATTAATATTTAGCAACAAAGATGTTGACGCTTAATCAAGATTACATTAAAAATAAAAACTTTAAACCATAACATGTTTCTCTGAGCAGTCTCGCTCTAATAAGTGTCTAAGACGACAACTGGATGTGAATTTTTGTGCTCAGAGGAAACACTGTTACAGTGGCAATAAGCACAAGAATGCTTCAAAAACACAACAGAGACACAGACAGAGCCTGTAAAAGTCATTAAAGTCACAACAAAGAGCTGGACAAGAATGTCCCGGCAAGACAAAAATACACTGTGTGTGTGTGTGGAGTATGTGTGAGAATGTTTATGAAGCTGAGAAAAAGAAAAACTCTGTAATTTATTGTTGCACACATGGTAGTCATTGCAGCAGGATAGTGTCATTTACTGCTGTCTTCTCTCAAGTATGCAGAGTATTCTATCTGGAGAAGTTGCTTCACATCAATATAAAATGGTAAAAAATGAGCGACAGCGAGCAGCGAAGCTATTGCAACAGACTGGAAATGGTGGGAGATCCCCCCCATCTGTTTGAAATCTTCCTGCAGTGTTGGTGTTCATCTGCTTGTGTCATCCAACATGGTGTTATGAGTGTAGAGACATGCAGTTATATTGAAAATCTGGTGATGCAAATTTGCTACACCATAGAGGGCAAAGGTTGAAGTTTTCCTTTAATTTGTCACCTGTTGTATGTTGCTTTTGTTACCCCGGTAATCCCTTTATTGCCTATTGGCGTTTAGTTCTTATCAGTCTGCCAGTCCATGTGAACTAGCATGTCAAATACCTCACTCGCACCCAGCAGAGCAACATTTGGTGTTTCTCCGCTGAGGGGAGGGAAAACAATACAGTTAATTTTTAATGGAAATTAAGTTATTTAATAAAACTAAGTTTTCAGAAAGATGGATGAGCCACAAGAAGCTGCAATCAGGCTAAAGCTTGTTACATACTCCACGAGAAGCGAGACATTTGTTCTTGTTCTTGAGGTCGCAAGAACAAAAAAAAAAGTTCTTGTTCGGCATTTATACTCCACAAGAAGTCACC
>JBAMHX010000014.1:2275119-2286909 GCA_037177515.1 Pseudomugil tenellus | reverse complement strand
TGTTTCTTACCCTCCATTATTCCATTTTTCAGACGGTAACTTACTGTTTCTTACCCTCCATTATTCCATTTTTCAGACGGTAACTTACTGTTACTTACCCTCCATTATTCCATTTTTCAGATGGTAACTAAACTGTTTCTTACCCTCCATTATTCCATTTTTCAGACGGTAACTTACTGTTTCTTACCCTCCATTATTCCATTTTTCAGACAGTAACTTACTGTTTCTTACCCTCCATTATTCCATTTTTCAGACAGTAACTTAACTGTTTCTGACCCTCCATTATTCCATTTTCAGATTGTAACTCTGAACTCTCTCTGACCTTAACATTTCAGTTCAGATCCACTTGCAGCCATGATCTTTTCCTGAAGTTTTTTAGGCCAGAAACCAGATCTTTACATGACCTAACCCAGCAGTTTCTGTTCCTAATCCTTAACCATAGAGGCGACAGGTCAGCAAACAGCCAAATGAACCATTGCTAAGGACTTAAACACACTTTTCTGTTGATGGAAACAAAGGATTAGATAATTCTCTAACAGGCAGATTATTTTTTTTCCTTTGTTGGCCACATTTTGACATAAATGTTCCAGGAGTGCAAGTCAACCCCTCGCTGACTGTTTCGAGCTTTTAATTAGATTTGCCAGAGTGAGCGCAGATCGGTTTAATGGTTTTCACCTGGATTTTATGCCCTCACACGCCCAAAAGCTGCTGCGCTGAGGCGACACTGATTACCAGCAGTTATCCTGCAATGCTGAGCACTCAGTAATGCTTCCAGGAAAGACAGTGGAGACGAAACCTGTGCCAGATTTACGCAGCACATTTTTCTGCTTTGAGTATTAAAATCTGAATTTTCTTTTACCCCAAACCCCTGCAGATCTATAGAGATAAGACAGATTGCTGCAGAGAGAATGGAGGGTGTATAAAATGTGCAGCCTGGATGCTGGTGTCACTGGTGATAACTGGATGGGGAGTTGTGCTGGCAGCTAGTTGCATTGGTAGCGAGCAGGGGGCGATGATTGGGGGTGGAAGCTAGAAGAAAAGGAGCGATGAGACGTCTTCATATCTCTTTGTTTTGGTTCTGCTCTTTAACATCATCATTAATGCATGAGGCAAACCAGGCTTCGCCATCAACGCATGCATGTGTGCGGCCATTGATCCGCCAGTCCCTGCTGTCAGCCTAAATAACCAGAGGAATGATGAAGGTCTGAGAAGGGGGTGGTGGTTGGAGTGTGGGGTAGCTTTCACAATCTCCTTCATGATTTACCCTCAATTTAGCTATTAAGTGTCTCAGTAAGTTGTGAGGGTTTGTGGCTGTGTGGTCTTCATTAAAAGCAGGGTTGGATGTACTTTTACGCCTGGTCTTCCTACATTCTTACAGTCTTCTCTCAGTATCTAACGCGTCCCTCTGTGTGAAACAAGTAGAGGATTGGAAGCAGAAAGGCAGAAAAATGGGAAAAAAAGGAAAGAAGTGGCAGAATTCCTGTAAACTGGTCATTCACTCCCCTCCCCTCTGAAAAAAAGCCCCTGTGAATAAAATCAGAGCAATTTCATGGTCTGGCCTGCCCTCAATATTATTTAAGTAATACCCTGTTATTATTGAAGTGAGGGAGAGAAAAGCGAATGACTATTATCTTTATGTGGGTCCTTTAATTTTAATGCACCACAGATTTATAGCTGGGCATTCCAGTGGGGAGGCCCCTCCCTGCTCCTAAAGCCAGCGGGCGGGACACGACCACAACGCTCTCACAACAGCCACTACCTTCTGACAAACAACCAAAGTCGCCACTTTCCCTGCGAATGCTTCATCCTCAGCTGCTCCCTGAGTGGCAGGAGGAGATCCACCCATCGAAGCAACTAACAGCAACACCTCCTCCGACCTCCTTACACAGATTTCCAGAAACTTCTTTCATTAATCCTCCGGAAAACCTGCTAAACATTGAACTCCTTGTGTCTTAACCTGGATTACTGAATAATCTGAGTTGATAAAAACCCAGATATACTCGTGCCAACAGCTTCAGGAGTAGAGGTCATATTTTTATTTATTTATTTTTGCTCTGAATTGGGTTTTCAGATGCAGGAAACTTTTTCCCCTGACTCAATCCAATTGATCAAATATTAAAAGCTTTAATAATTCGAGCCACAGCGGAGAAGCTCCCAATAAAAATCAATTAAAGAAATTAACTTTAAGTGTGACTTTATGTCAATTTATACACTAAAACACAGAGGAACATGTTGGTTTTCATCCAACAGCATCAACTTAGAAAGACGTACATAATGTATATTTAAATGCAACAACCAAGTTTTACTTTTAGGTAAATTTAGTTTTGATGTGCCGAGCAAACGCCTGAAGTACCGGATCGTCACCATTTGGTGCACACTGCTGCTCACTAGGTTTCCAATGGCGATAAAATAATCAATTAAACTTTAAGTGAGGTTGTGTTTTATTCTCCTAAATGTAAAAAAGTTCCTGAAAATTTCAGGTTCAAAGTTTATGATCTTCACAAACAGCAGAAGCTGCAGCGTATTCATTATATCAATCACAATGTAAAGGTTGGCTAACTTCAAAACCAGTTTAACCCTTAAGATGTCTAAAGGAGTTGCTTGTTAACCCAGGAACCCAGAACACTTCGAGTTCATACTTGAAGCAACATTCTTGAACTTTATTAGATTTCCTAATTTTTTACTCCTCAATGAAAGCTAAATCAGGATTAAATCTTGCATCCTGTTTCATCTCCGAGATCTCTCCTGCTAGTGAAAGTCTTGCCTTACCTTCTTACTGTCATTTTCTCCTGTCCCCCGAGAACATGTCTTTGTGTGTTTCTTTGACGAATCAGCCATGGTTCATTTTCAAAACAGCCAGTGTGTCATTATCCAGTTGCTTGCCAGTGACACTGTGCCTTAAAGCAAAACTCAGCAGTAATGCGATGGCCTCGGATGGTGAGCGGGGAAGATTCTCATCCTCAGGACGCTGTAGGGCAAAAATGTGTAGCATTAAAATGGGGCAAAAGCAGACTTTAAGATTAGAAACTGATGTGGTGTCATTACAAAACCAGTTTCCCCCATTACATTAAGAAACCAACTGGTTTTACTATAATCAAACCAAAATATCCTGAGAAGTTCCCCAAGAACAGATTCTAGGAGCTTTTCAGTTCATACTTCATAGTGTTTTCTACAGAATATTTGTGCAGAGGCTATAAATCTAACGGATAACCTCTTCATCATCACATCCACTCCCTCCAGGAGTATGTCAAGGTGTTTCCAGGTCAGCCTAGATCCATACTCTGCCCTGGGGTGTCCTCCTGTTTGAGAAGTGTCCAGAATTCCAGAGTGGGAGTTTTTTATTCACTGCTTTCAGCTGATTCTGGTTTCTACAGGATTTCACTGACATGTCAATGTTCTGACTTTAAATTCAGCAGATCTACAGCTGGATGTGTTGGAGGCTGTGCTTCTTTTACCAGTCATTCGCCATAATCCAAATTAATCTCATATTTCCAGACTGTGAATCATGAGAAACCATCCTACACAGATCCAGGATATCCAGTTTTGCTCCAATATCCTACCCGATGGCTGTATTGGATAAATTTCTGCTCATTTCAACCAGTCTTCACATATCTTTAACCAGCAGAAGGAAACATACATTTTAATCTTTAGATATATTTAATCTTTTATTATGATCTTGTGCTTTCAGTGGTTTATACCTTTACATTTTAAAGTAGTATTTTACATGTTTGCTACATTAATACATCTTGTTTTCCCCAACAGAAGTCATTACTTCCTATTATCTTAACACTCAAAAGGGCTCCATTTCATGGTCTTCGTACCCCCCACCCCCACCCACTTCCATTCAAATGGCCTGGTTAAAGAGTGATTGGGATGTCATAAGTTTGTAAATAAAACACTTCCTGGCATACAGGTGGTTGGCGTTTCACTACAGCTAATCTTACACACATTAGGTCAAAGGTATACTGGACTCAAAGCCAGCCTCAGGAACAGGTTAATAGTGCGTGACACTGTGTGAAACACTTGTTCTCACCCTCTGTTCACCCTGCAGCTACTGTGTTGTGGAGGCGGGTGGGGTCACGTTACATAAAGTCAATTTTCTGCACGGTTTAATGCGGAATAAAGATTTAATTTAAGTGGAAATCTAAATCTAAATAAAATGAGTCCTGGCTTCATTCTTGATCAGGGGTCACTGTGCCCCATTAATCAGCTCTTCTGTCTGTCTCATCAGGCGCTTCACAGGCCACCCCCAACCCCGATGAAGGAGCACCATCTGTCTCCGATGCGCGAGGAACCGTTACCTGCCCCCGTGAACGAGGACAGGTTGCAGAATGTCGGAGCTGGGGCTGGAGGCGGATGTCCGCCCAATTCTGCTGGAGGTGCTGGGAGCAACAAGAAGCCACGGTCGCGTACTAAGGTGGAATTACTCCTCCTTCTGTCTGGTTGTCAGATCAGAGCAAGTCAGAGAGAGATATTCTTAAAAGGGGGGTGTTGGTTATCTAATAATCAGTCAGGGTTCAAAGCGAATACACACATGCAGACGTGCAGCATATTTATAGATATTATATCCATTTTGTAAACAGTATTTTCTGCACATGAGGGTCATGGTCACATTATAACATAAAACTAAATCATATTTAAGCTTTAAATCTAAAGCGAGCAGTGAGATCTGAGGTGAATGTAGACTTTTCTTATTAGCACCATTAATCATTGGATAAATAAAGTTTTTAAGACCTTTTGCATCACTTCGTGGTTAACACTTTCCCCAAACTTTTGGCTACAATATGGGCTTCTGTCCCCTGTTGGATACAAGGAGAGTAGAATAATGCACTACAGTAAATAATTAATATCCTGAAACATAGTAGTATTAAATAATTTTTTACTCAGATTTAGGTTTTTCTCTCCAATTTTATTTGGGTCAGGGCTTAAAGGGTTAATGTAATGAGTAGTAGGGGACCTGGATAATGGATGGGAAGGGGAGGCGGTACTGGCTCTAAAACAGTGATGAGAATCCATCCTCTTGCATGTGAACTTTAGAGTCAAACTGGTTTTAACTGGAACACTTTATGCATTGTAGATTTCTCTGGAAGCCCTGGGCATCCTGCAGAGCTTCATCCAGGATGTGGGCCTGTACCCCGACCAGGAGGCCATCCACACGCTGTCCGCGCAGCTTGACCTTCCCAAACACACCATCATCAAGTTCTTCCAGAACCAGCGCTACCACGTCAAGCACCACGGCCGCCTCAAGGAGCTGGGCGAGGGAGCTGCCGCTAGCGGAGGGGTCGACGTTAGCGAATACAGGGACGAGGAGCTGCTCTCGGGCTCAGAGGACCCGGAGTCCAGCGAGGACGGAGCTGAGGAGATCTACCAGACCTCAGAGGGGAGCAGTGGCAGCACAGGGGGGCTTAACCAGCCTCCGACCTCCTCCAGCTCCACCTCCAGCCAGTCGTCCTCAGGGACCAATGTGGCTCAGGAGGACGGCAAGGACAAGGGACACAGCAGGCTCGGCGGACCTTTGGCCCCTGGAAGCTCCTCATCCAGTCCTCGGGAGCAGACGGAGTACCAGAGGTAGAGACTAGCAAACAGAAGAGAAGAAAACGGAAAAACCAAACTAGGAAGTCGTCATGGAGGACAGCGGCGTAGAAACTGTGTGAGACACGAATGTCTATGCAGGCACATTGACCAAGAAACCAACAGCCGAAATACTGTACGAGACCGACCCAACCAGATGGACCGAATATCGCGGCAATCTCAGATCAGCGGAGTGAATTTACCTCAATAAACGACAGCAGATCACATAACTGTGACCCAATATCCCCAGAAATTTTTTCCCATTTCACCCCAGCGGGTCAGACCGTTGCTTTACAAGCAGCATTTTCCCTTTGACCAAGACACTCCAATGAGGTGGGCTTCTCTCGCCCTTACCCTCCACAATCTGAGCACAGTAATATCACATTTCCCAGATTGTTGATAAGAATCGGGGCCTTCAGAGACCAAAAAATAAGAAAAGAAAGACAAAGAGTCCTAAAACCCCTCAGGAGACACACTGACTGCCTGAGAATGCAGGCAGACACTCGCTGTGCATCTACAAGCTTTATTTCATCCCCCATCTTCACAATCACACTCCAGACTCCTATTTAGCACTTATTGTGATGTACGCCCCCCTGTGACCGCCCCCCTTCCACTCCTAGGTCCAGGCCGGCCTGGCAGGAGGCCGCCCGACTGAGAGGATGTGGCGAGGACGGACACTCTGGCCTTTCCTGGCACCACCCACGAGTGTGTGGTAAAAAAGACAGCGTGGAGAGTGAGCAGCCAAACAATCAGTCACTTTATGTGCAGCAGCCCCCCCACCCCGCCTCCTCCATGCACCCCCCCCACCCTGTTCCTCATCCCTCTGTCTAATTGGTGCCCACAAGTCCTGTGTTTCACCACACCTCCCTGCACTTAAACTTCACCAACCCTATTTATTGCTATCTTTATCCATGATTATTATTATCATTATTGTTATTATTGTTGTTATTATGGTTAGAATTGCTGTCGCTGCGTTCTATTTTTAGTTTTTATTTCCATGGTTTAAAATATCGGTTTTCCAAACTGGGCGTTTGTTTGGATACAAGATGTCGACAGTGCTCTGCCCTGAAAGGGAGGAGAAAAAAAGGAGGAGATGGTAAAAGAAAACACGAAGAAACAGTTACTGAGTGTTAATAAAATGTCCTGTCATGTTTTATTTTGTCTTTTTTCATTGCTGTTTTCCAAAAAAACAAAGTAAATAAGACTTGTTAGTTAAGAAAGCAGAAATGTGCTTCTCTTTTTGCTGCAGTTGAAGACAATCTACTTTCTGAGCCATGAAAGAAACGTGGCAGGTTTGACTCTTCACTTTTAATGTGTGTAAATACCCAAAGTGGGATAAATTGTTTTACTCAACTTTCATTTTCGCTGAGTGACTTTAAATGTTTGAGCCAGTTCGAAATTCACACACACACGACTATTTAAAGAGTTTCCTCCTTATCGTTTGTGGTCTGGTGCAGTTGTGTACATGTACAGTATGTCTGAAACACAATTCGAACGTGGACAGCGTCTCCTTTTTGACCGTCCTGATTGGCTGCTACGCTCAAACAGATGACCTGCCTTTCAATCACAACTCTGTGTGACGATTATGTGCTTTTCTGTATGACAGGAATCAGGGTTCGACTCAAAACGCAGTTTCAATGAAATGTTATTTCATCAGTGTTGAAGTGAATTAAAATTTGTGAAATGAAGAATGTGTCTTGTTATAATTATTAATAATAATTTAAGCATTTTAATTCAATTTAAAATGAATTGTATTGATAATAAAAAGACAACAGATTGCATCAGAGTCTGGACTTCGACCCAATCCCCCATCCTGAGCTGCAGTAGCATTTAGTGTCCCAGTTTCAGCAGATCAGAAGTCAGGCTAATAGAAACACTTGTTGTAAAGTCTGGGCTTATTTCTCTCGAGTTAAAATCGAGTTCAAATGTAGCTGGACAAGGTACTAACAGGGTATCTGTCTACCAAGCTTAGAGTGATATAAACATCTTTGCAGCCTGGTACCATAAAAATGTAGCTTTTTTTCCACTCATTCGTTTAAATGTTATTTAATCTTGAAATTTGGTATAATTATAGGAGTGTCATTTTGATTTACAGTGGCAAAAAGACAACGTGTAGCATAAATGTGGGATTTTAGCTTGCTAACAGCTTTAGCCTACTTACTTCTGTTAGCCGTTTAGCTTCAGTTATATCTGAGTTAGCTCTTAGCTAACAGACTTAACAAGCATCAGTTAGCTCTTAACTGTTAGATTGGAATTTGATACATATCAATGATCCACCCTCACAATCACCATTTCCGCTACACGTCTTTGCCTATTTTTTGTATTTTCTGCGAGCAACAGCACAGGTGACGCTAACGCAATGGTAGGAACCACCTAATGAGCTTAATTTTAGATCTTCAGTAACCTGGTGAGAGTCTGTGGGACTGACTCATTCCGCCTTGTTGGTATTATGGTTAGAACTGCTGTCGCTGCGTTCTATTTTTAGTTTTTAAGCGATCCTAAGTATCTTAGGACACATTCACACAAACATTTTTTATTTTGAATCCTATTATGAATGGGGGATTATGACGTGCATAAATGAACTGATTGGGATCAAAGATGCGGATCCTGGAATCACGAATCTCACTTTAAGTGACCCAAACAAGCCAAGCGGGCAACAAAGCAAAACATATCAGGGTGTCATACAAACTGATACAAACAGGATCAACTGAAGACCGCTATGATCTTGTGCAGCTCTTATGTTTTACTCTGATGGAAACAGACGTCGTTCTGTGTTAATAACCAGCAGATAAAGCAGTTTTTCCTTCCTTCTGTGTTTGATCCACTTCAGAAAGTCCAGATGCAGCATCACTTCTGGCGAGGAATGCAATGTGGTATCTAAAAAGTCTAATTTATTTGAGTCCCACAGCGTAAATGTAAACTCGCTCCTGCATCCCAAACTCAACCCAACAGAATCCCAAATCGGACTGTCTGGCAGACCATCCAGGTATTAATGGACCCTTACCAACCCCCCACCCCTTTTCACCAGGTCTGTGTGTACTGCATTGAAGCTATGCTGCGGTTTTAATCTGACCTCTGCACCATGCTAATTCCCACCAGAAGCACATCAGTCACAGAGCACTCTGTTAAGCTCAACACAACTGCTTCAGTGAGATCATATAATCACATATCGATATATTTATATTTATATGTGATATATTTATTATAATATATATTATATAATATTAATATATTTATATCAATATGTGATAATATATCACATGTTGCCATACTTCCAGGTAGCATACCAGGCTGAAGATAGGCTAAGGTAGTAGCATCAAAAAGAACATTTTAATACGTTAATAAGTACGTTAAAATGACCATCCACCCCCACAGCCGCAAAAGGATGTGTGATGTTAAATAAAATATTGTGCTTCTCCACTTCAACGATAAACATTAAGTCATCAATAAAGGAAAAAGAAAACCGAGCCACCCTCAATGATAAATATGTAATGTTTACAAAGTTCGCGATCGCAAACCTGCACTAGATGTTTTACACTGATTTCCTGTCTGGCTCTATCTGAACTGGTGAGGTGACGTGTTCTGGACACGTGCTCCACCTGGCGCGAATGTTTAGCTGAGCGCAGTGACGAAGGATTTCTGGGACGCAAACCCTGGTATGCCTGCTGTAAACCAAACCGTTAGCCGCGATTAGCATCGTATGTCGCAGCGCAAACAAACTCGTTGGACTTAGCGTTAAAAGTTTTACCTGTACTTTACGGTAGCAGGAAACCAAAAAAAAAGGTACAATTTGGCAAACTTTTAAGCAATATTTCATCAACCCCACTGCTTTCCAACAATCAACTTCGATAAAAAAAAAGAAACCTCATGACAATCAGCTCCTCCAGCAGAACAAACACGCTCTTCAATCGGCCCCCCTGCAGGCAGAACAATCCTGGACTTAACCTCCTTCAGTCAACAATGGAGTCTGAGTGGAGCTGATGAGCTGGCGGGTCGAGGTCTTCCTGCAGACTCATCTCCACTCAGCTCGTCTCCTGGCTGAAGACAATCAGCTCACGCTGTCACCCTGCAGGATAATTATACCTGCTGAGATACAACCAGGCTGGAAATGAGCTGACCATGAGAACAAAGGAAGAAACGCTTTCTGAGCAGCCGCTTCATAAAGCAGCGAACAGAAAATAGCGTGAATCACTCCACTCAGAGTTTACATTTGTCTGTCCGAGTTAACCCAGAACGACTCTTTTGATGATGTTCAAAGGTTTTGCGGCGCCTCTTCTTTTGAACAATGTTGTGCATTGTGTATAAACTTAAAGAAGGCTTCAGAGACGGACAGAGAGGGGGGTGCAAGCCGGGCGGAGTCAGCAACGTGGCCACAGGAACCAAATATTGCTTCATTTGTACACAATCAAAGAAAACCAGTGATGGAAAGAAATTACAACCCAAGAGACCGCTCTGGGTGGAACTTACTGGAAACTGTGGATGACAATGCAGCATCCTGTGTTTACTTAGCAAAAGAATACATTTTAAAAAACTTTATTACTGAAGAAGGGAGACATGGATCCTCCAATAAAACCAACTCAAACTTCACTCTAACAATCCAAACTAATCAGCCTCAAGCCAAATAAAACTATATTGTGCAAAACAAAGCTAATAAGTGGGAAGCAGCTGAATCTGAATAATTTTATTCAAACCTGCCATATTCCTCACAACGTGAAATTGTATTACTAAGGAGGCCTCTGTGGATGCTCTATGGCTGGAATAAACCTCATCAAACTCTCACCGAAGCTGATAAACACTGAGACACACTTTTTCCTTTTAATGCTCCAAACTCATCAGCCTGAAACACACAAGCAAACATTATGCAAAAGCTTTTAAGGACAGAAGAACTTAATCTGAATGGAAATACTGCTCTCAGACACATACGCTGCTGGCAGCCAGCAGAACCAAACGCTCTGATTAAGACGTTATTTCCTCTCAGTGATGACATTTGCTCCAGTTATAATATCTGCTCCTGTCACTGCTTCTTCTTCTCCTCATAAAAATGATGCATATTACATTCATAAATGTGTTTGTGAACGCATCAGAGGAAGGATCCATCACTGTGCTAAGCACCTCTGGTTTTCATTTAGTTCCACCAGTCCTATTCTCCTTCCACCTCATCCTTAAATCTCATAATTCAACTCATTATTCGCTCAATTGGTGGGTTTTTACCCCCCCAAACCCCTGCCTGGGATTGCATAGAGCTGGTAGTCATTATAGTGGAACAGGCACGGAGGAGGAGTGTGGGGAGGAGGGGTGAACTCAAACTCACTCTCACACATATGCAGCGTCATAAAACGTCCGAGGAGGCAGCGGGGTGTCGCTCACGACGAGCTGCAGCTCCGTCAGATGTTGGACGGGAGTCAGCTCAGCCGAGTCGGGACGGACGTGCAGACAGACAAACAGTAATGAACGCGGCAGACCACCCAGAGGTCTGCGGTTCTCACATCCCAGCTGAAAATCTGGGTGCGCTCCAGCTCTTCTGAGTTATGCCTCCACCAGGGTGATCCCTCGTGGGAAGTCTTTACATGAAACCAGGGCTGATCATTTAAATCCCATCATGTTCCCAAATGTCAGGAAAAATCTGTGAAGATGCAGATTGATATCCGCTTAAGCTGTGATGCAGAACGCGGCTCGTGTCATCACTAACTTTTCCTTTTGCAGGAGAGGAGAGGAAGAGTACACGATGAGGTCAAGTCAGAAAAACATACTAATCGAGTTCTTCACTCCACTGTTATTTAACAGTCCAGTGTTTTTTGTGGGGTACTGATCAGATACAGACATCTGAAATCAGATATAAGTCATATTAGTACTTTCCAATATTAAGTCAGTTTACGTGGCCACAACAGTGAATGTCAACATTTTCTCTGTGTTGTTATTGTCTAAGGTTCCATCAAGCTGTTTGGATCACATCAATGATGCACTCCATTATGAGAAAGCAACTGATAAACTTAATTCACATCAAAGGTTTTCCGAAATAATTTATAAGACAAACCCTTAAAGGACTTCTGATTATAGAAGGTGCTGGTCAATCTGACGGCAATTATTTCAGTTTCAAGATGATAAACACAGTTTAAAATTTACGTACATTAGTAAAAGCGTAACTAACGTTTAAAATGCTCCACAGGTTTACATACATTAGTAAAAGCGTTACTAACGTTTAAAATGCTCCACAGGTTT
>JBAMHX010000014.1:2248200-2272189 GCA_037177515.1 Pseudomugil tenellus | reverse complement strand
TACATACATATAATTGAATATTACTTATTCTAAAATAAATAGTGAAATAAAAATGAAATATTATATATATATAATATAATGTTAAATGTATAGTACAAAAATCTAAATAATATAGATAAAATAAAAAAAAAATAAACAGATTAAACACAATAAATTTGTAACAAACAAATATAAATCGTGAAATATTGCTACAGTCGTTGCTGAATCAGGAATGTCAGGAAAAGTTTTGGAACCTTCAAGAATTTTGTCAAAACTAATGATTGATTAATTATTCAAATTAAAAAAGCTTAAAATTGATATTTTCTATTCACAGATATTTCAAACTCTTAATGTTATTATCGCTGGTGCACGAGTTGCAGGATTACAAACTGTGGACCTGTTCAGCCACCGTCCTGCTGTTTTACATCTTTACCTGGTTCAATACACCAGAGTTAAATCAACAATGGTTCATTAAGAGACTTGTGCAGTGTTTCCTTGTTGCGCTGCAGCAGGGAAACATCTAAAACCTACAGGACTGTTACGTTATCCTGTGCAGCATATTGGCTCCTTTACAATCAGGAAAAAATGCAGGTTTTGAACTATTCTTTAATTTACATTAAAAACTCATGGATGTGCATAATTAATAATCTGAATAAATGTCCATGCTCATCTCCAGCAAAGCAATGAAATCATCCAGAGGACGGACTATTCACCAGTTACTACATGCTGGTAGATTAAACTACTCAGATATTACACAGCAGTTTTTTAAGTACTGCGTTGCTCATTACAACTGAAAGTGACTTAGTCTTGTAAAAAAAAAGCACTTGTCTCTGGATTTCAGCCCCCCCGAGTTAAACACCACCCTTCCTGCTGACAATAACTAAGAAGTTAAATGGTTAAAAGGAAACTAAAGAAACAACTTTTAATGAGCGTTTTCGCAGCAAATTAAACATTTTTTACAGTTTTATGTAAAATTACATTCGTGTAGATGGTGAAAATGATATTTTTGGATCCGTGTCTCATTAAAAAACAACTTCTAAGGAAAACGTTTGTTGAAATGTTAGTTCGATCAATAAATGTTGTTCAACTAGAATTGATTTTACAGGGATTTGACCTGCTTCGCAGCGATCTTGGCTACGCGGCAGGTTGCAGAACGCTGTCAGTCAGTAACTTTTCCCTTCAGCATCTGAATGTTGAAGGTGAATTCTCATTAGGCATTAACTGTCCTGCTTGAATGGACACCTGTCACTTATTGTCTCTGCTTGTTTATCTTAATAAACCCAAACCAAAAGTCTGCAGATCGGGGGGAACGTTCGGTGCTTCCACCTCTGGTCTCCGCCTATTCATGCACAACAAAGATAAACAAGATTCATTCAAATATTTACTACAGTATCAATCAGTCGCATATGTGTGGGTGGGCAGGATGTGTGTGTGTGTTTGGTTTTTACTAATAGACTGACCTCAGGATGAGCATTCTGCTCCTATATTGCGTGCATTTTCCTCCCAGAATTATCAGATGTCATCTCACACACACACACACACACACACTTCTGCAGGCATTAACACTGGCACACAGTGTATTCAATATTCATCAGCACAAGCTGTCACATAATGGGCTTCTTCCGTTGAAATAGCTGACAGAGCAGCACATACACTTTTCTACAAATGACTGAAAAGGTGGAGAAAAGTAAAAAGATAACCGAAGACAAACACTCAAATCTTCATATATAGAATATATATTACAAACTTTAATGTTGTTGGATAAATATTATTAAAATCGATGAGTTAAAAAAACAGTTTTAATGGATTTTGTTGCTTTAAAGGAGGACTATCACCAGACATGTTCTTTGGTAGCGAAGAAAGACGTCCTGTCAATAGTAGGCACGTGTAGTGTGCGCAGAGGCTGAAATAAATAACAGAAAAACGGCTGTGAACCGCTGGTGGACGCTGCCATTTTCCTGCAATTTGACCATTTCTTATGACAGAAACCATCCTTGCCAATCAGGTTATGGAAATACGTCACTCAGGGACAACCAGCCGCAAAGTGCATTTGATGGTATGCTGGTTGTTGAAATAAGAATGCAAAGAACTTATCTGAGAGAAGACCCATCACTGTTTGGTATCAATTGCGAAATAATACATTTACCAAGAAGAAAACGGAGCTCTTGAGGTAGGAAACTAGGGGTAATGTGAGTATATACGACTGTTGAAACCGTGAAAGTCATATGTAAAATAGCGAAATTAGAGCAGTTTTAGATACAAATAGTTTTCCTTTAAACTTCACGTCTGATTGGTGCAGAAAGGAAAATGACGAAAGACACTGTGGATTCATGATCAATCAGAATGAGCTGCAGGTGGAGGTCTGACCTCTCACTGTGCTTTTCTAGTTCATCAGATATCCAGCTGCAGGTGAGATTGATGGCAGTGCAGCTTCCACTACCTTAGACCTGGGGTCCGGGCCCCAATAGGGGCACCCCTGTGTAAAAAGACATAAACTACATTTATAAAATACATTTTGAGATTTTTATCAGGATGTTTGTCAGGAATGACGTTCCAAGTAGAGGAGTTCAAGTATCTCGTGGTCTTGTTTACGAGTGAGGGAAGGACCAAGTGTGAGACCGACAGGTGGATCGGTACGGCGCCAGCAGTAATGCGGACCCTTCGAGGGAAGTCTAAGCTTCTCACTTTTGGCTGCTGCCCCCACGACCCGACCCTAGATAAGCGGCAGAAGATGGTACAGTACTCTTTGAGATTTTTATCAGGTCTGTAAACAATGTAACCAGTAATGTCAGTAAATCTTTTAGCACATTTTTATTAGCATATAGCACATTAGCATATAGATACAGCTGATGCTCATTAAAATTTTCCTACAACTGCAGTTTCTAGTAAGTGTAATCCTAATTCTTCTATGTGGCGAAAAGAAATGGGGAATGGAGGTCTCTGATCCAGATTCTGTCTTAGTGAAGACTGGATCAGCAGGGTTCTGGTCTAGCTGCAACTGTCGGGTTTGGACCCTTTTCTTTCTCCAGAACTCTTCAGTTTTTCCTGTGATGGATTCCCCAAGGTCAGGGGTCAGCAACTCCAGTCTTATAGTTTTCCCTGCTGCAACACACCTGACACACATCAGACTTAATTGTCAGAGTTGTGTAACTCTGTTAATTACTCATTGATATGAATCAGGTGTGTTGCAGCAGGGAAACACTTGTAGGAGTGCGGTTCTTTAAGACTCCTGACCAAGGCGCTGGAAGCGTTTCCTAGAGATTTTGCTCCTTCAATACATGAAGAATCAAGTTGCTGCAATTCATGAGGAGATCGTGCCACCACAAAGCTGCTCTGTTGGACTGAGATCTGGTGACTGCGGAGGACATTGGAGGTCAGTGAAGTTATCGTCATGGAGATGATGTGAGCTTTGTGACATGGTGCATCATCCTGCTGAAAGTTTCCATCAGAAGATGCTAGACTGTGCTCATAAAGGGATGGACATGGTCAGCATCTGTGCTGGTTAAACCATGTTGGTACTAAGGGGACCAAAGTGGGACAAGACGCCCCCCATTCCAACCGGAAGCAGCCTGAAGCGTCGATCCAAGCAGGATGGATCCATGTCTTCATGATGCTTCCAGCAGATTCTGATCCAACCATCTGGATGTGGAGCTGAACTGGAGACTCATCAGACGAGTTTGTCCAGTTCTGGCGAGTTTGTGTGAATCGTAGCCTCAGTTTCATGTTCTCAGCTGCAGGAGTGGAACCCGGTGTGTTCTCCTGCAGCTGGAGAACATCTGCTTCCAGGTTGGATGTGTTGTGATCAGAGATGATGTTCTGTATTTCCTGGTTGGAACCAGTTTGCATCCATTTCCATCAAGAGCTGCTTGCTGGATATTTTCTCCTCTTCAGAACATTCGTGGTAAATCCTGGAGGTTCTTATGTGTAAAAAACCCAGGAGTGTGTTGAGTTACTGCCGTGTGATTGGCTGATAAGTTCTGAGCACATGAACCTGATAAAGTATCAGCTGAGTGTCATTTAAGAATTTCTTTCCAGACACTTTGGTTGAACTTTTCCTTCCGTTTTCTGCATCAGGAACGGGAAAAGTTTGCGTACGTGTCCCAGCTCAGCTCCGACCTCCAAACCAGAGAGGTGTATTAGCTCACCTGCTCGACAACAATAGCAGCCATCTCTGCCGTCACGCTAAATTAGCCTCCATTGGACACACACACACAAGCAAGCATCCACAGTGATTGAGTGACGACAGCGGCTACACGCCCGTCTGCCAGGTAATGATGCCGGCATGGATAACATTCACAACTCCATTCAGAAGTCTTTTATCCTCTTTCACACACACACATTTCATATCCACCGGTGATCTGGAGCAGACAGCCCACTGGATGAGATCACGAGCTTTCCTGATGGGTGATTGCTGGAACTCAGGTGAGGAGGAAGATGAAAACCTTTCTCAGTAAAACACAAGGTTCTTTTTTTCCTCACATTTTCCTGGCTTCATCATATTCAGAAGTTTACTTGTTCAAAAACTGCTCAGTTTGGAGACGTCTGCTTCTGACATTTTAATGTTCTGAAAATAATTTTCCTCCTAATTTAATTTTTCTTCATGCCAGATTGAGCTTCAACAGCCTGACGTTGCTCCTCATTTCCAAAGTTATTTAGGGAAAAAACTTTCTTTATTTTTCTGACTTCCAGGTTAAAATATTGTGCTTTATTGGGGCTAAAATGTTGCTTTCATTTACCTCAAAGCTAAATTTTGGTGCTTTTGTTTGACTTTATTTTCAGACACATGTTTAGTTTAACACTGAACATGAATCCACTCAGGAATTGGCTTTATGCACAGCTCCACTACTTCCTGAACTTAAACCAACTCCTTTGTTTCCTGTCTTTCATTACTGGACGAACTGATTAATCCAGGTGTGTCTGTCCTCAGAAACCACAACAGCAATGGCCAGACACACCTGGATTAATCAGTTTGTCCAGTAATAAAAGACAGGAAATAAAGGAGTTGTCCTAAATCAGGAAGTAGTGGAGCTGTGCATAAAGCCAATTGTGACACCTTGCTGAGCGCTGATGGTTCTTACAGAAAACTCCACTAGATCACTGCGTGCTGCGAGCGATGGCTCTTATAAAGTCCATCAGGAGTGTGTCAATCTGTGGGGTAAAATATGGTATATATTTGATTCTTTAGGTGATCTACGAATATTTTCCAGGTATTTACATCCCATCCAGGAGGTTTAAAATCCAATTGCAAAATGTGTTAATTGAGAGACTATGTGAAAAATTCACAATGATCTACAAAAACACTATTTATTTATCACATTTTCATCATAAGTAACCATTCATCTCACTGTTATTTCTCTAAGAGACCTCTGAAATGAAGATCAAGTCACTTCCTATGAAATCTTCCACCAATCAGAGAGCTCAAATTAACAGTAACATCCAATCAGGAGCCAAAGATCAACAAGTGAGCCGAAAAATGATCCTCTATGTCTGGAATAAAACCAAAAAAAATATTTTAAATGCAGCTGAGGTGGTTTAGTGAGAACAGAAGGTAATAAGCAGCAGAAATAACTGGACTTGAGGAAAAAGTAAACATGTAAATAGTTTGTTTGCTTTATTGCCAATATTTTTAGCCTGAAATACATTCATTTTACATCCGAAAATGTCTGGACGTTGACCTTATAAACGTTGAGTCTCTATATGATAATTTTAAATAAAAAAAACAAGCTGAAAAATGTGAAAACCAGGTGGGGTCCGTTTCAGAAAGGAAGTTCAACAAACCCTGAGTTTCAGAGAGAACAGAGGTTTCCGTTTTATAGCAGCGGTTCTGAGTTGGTTTTATTAACACTGAGTTAGTTCACCACGAGTTAACCACGAGTGACAAGACTTTAAAAAGCCATCAATGGATCCCAGAAACGAGTCACCGTGGTAACCGCTGAGAAAAAAAAGGCTACGTTCTTTCCTCGCTGAACGTACAGTGATGGGTGAATAAAGTGCTAATACAGTCACTTTAAAGTACGAATACTTATTCATTACAATGCTACTTAATTCTCAAAACTGTAGCTACTTTAACTTTATTCTTGACATTTCAGGTTTATTCTCAAAGGGAGAAAATAATTAATCCTCCACATCTTTTTGTCAATGTGGCCCTAAAACTTGTCGTAGTGATTATGAACATCTTCAGGGGAAGAAAAGTAAAGGAGACACGGGCAGCGTTGGAGAAAATTGCAGAGAGTGAACGTTGTCATGAAGATGTTTTGGTTTTAAAAGACAAAACCATTATTAGAGCAAATTCTTTCACTGTCTGAGCTGTAAAAAATATGCAAAACAGCGTGCACTCTAATGCACGTTCGTCAAGATTATCAATTGGCTTGGCAAACACTAAGACTAAGTATCAAAATATAATTCAAACATTAAACGTTTTGTTTTATTGGTGATGTACGGCTTGATGCGAACAACACTATATTTTAGGGACTGCAGTGAAAAATCATAACGATTCGATAGATGCGTTTCCGGGAATGAAAAAACATCTAATCGGTGCCTAATAATGATCTTGTGGTGACTTTCAAACTCCCTGCGAAGAAGCACATCCTCTTCATCAATAAACAGACTGACAAAGCGAGTGGGATTTCAATTCAAGGAAATTCGGCGCTCGTGCTTCTGAAAGGGGAGGAGACTGAGATAAACTCAGGGTTTCATGAGGAAAACCTGCTGCCGACCAGGTTAGGTTCAGAGACACTGTTACCATAGCAACTGACTCAGAGTTACACTTAACCTTCTTTGTGAAACAGGCTAAAATTTACTGATACTCTGAGTTAAACCCTCTTCCTGAAACTGAAAAACCTGAGTTGGCCTCATTTCAGGGTTAACCAACTCAGATTTTTCAGAAAACCTGATTTAAAAAACGGATCTCTGAGGTTTTAGGGATTAAAGCTGCATCTAGCAGAGCAGCGGTGTCATAGTAAAAATGGCCTCAAAGTAAAGCTGCAGCACACTTTCAGGTCAAACGTGATGAAACAGAAAAACGATTCATCTCCGTTGTCATGAAGATGTTTTGGTTTTAAAAGACTAAACTACTATTAGAGCAAATTTTTTCACTGCCTGAGCTATAAAAAAGCTTTGCAGAACCAAGAATGCGTCATGCTTTGCAGTTTTTGTGCAGTCTTTCGTCCTGGTTTCCTGCTTTATTTAGTGTTTTCTGTTTACCTTCGTTTCCGTTTTTTACTTGAGTAAATTTATTAGTTGCAATACCACCAGTAACCACCGGGGGAAGAATGGCAGTAAGGCAGATAAGCACTGACGTATCGTCTTCCTTAATACACCCGTGCGCTCACGGGGCCACTGCAAGTCAGCCATTTTGGACACTAATGGGTGTGTTGGACCTCCTAATTTCACCTTCACTCTAATTTCCCTCCTCAGTGTCTGATCTACCTGCTCCTCCAATGCGCTCTCTCCCCCTCCCTCCTCTTCTTCCTCTGCTCTACTTCTCCACTTCCTTCCCTCCTCCCTCCCTCTGTTCCCTTTAACTTGGCTGTGCCAGCCAGGAGGGGGGGAATCGGGCCCGGGCCTCCGAGCCTCGCCTCCCAGACAACTGCAAACAATTAGGGAAATTAGTGGCTCCAGCATCACCATCAGGAGGCCTGCTTGTTTATAATTTAATCGAGCCGCATGTCAAAACAGTCAGGGCTTGAGAGAAACAAGATGCGTCGGCGAGATGAAATTCAAACTGCCAGCCAGCTCAAAATATTAGGATTGTTTGTTTAATAGCGTGCGACCAACTGGGTAAGAGCAAAAAGTTAGAGGAGTACAGCGGGAGGGGGGGGGGTGGGGGGGGGAGCCAGCAGGGAAGGAAACTAATGAAAGAAGAAAAACAGCAAAAAAAAAAAAAAAAGATTTATTAATTTTGATTTTTTAAAATTCATTCCACATTTTGAGTTAAAGCAATCTTGTATTTTGGCTTCTCTTTACCCCCCTCCCTCCTTTCAATCCATCTTTCACTTAGCAATGCTCTGGGAATTTCAAACACTTGGATCTCTGCCGCTTTTCAAATTCATTATAAAAGCTTTTTGCTAACTAAATAGAGAACGAGGGGGGAGAAAAAAAAACTGCCACATTCATCTCTGAGCCTCCACGCTCGCTCCCCCTGCCCCCTGACAATATATAAATAAACTAGAGTGACCTGATTGAGATGTAAAAGGCAGGGAGTTAGCTCTGGGACCCATACATTACTTCCCAACATTAACAGTAGTCTACTCAGCCGACACATGGTGGTGGGAGAACAGCCCCTGGGCAAATGTTGAGGTTAGAACTAATGCCCCCGTCTTTTAGCCACTCACCTGTGCCCACACCTTTAGAAAGTCAAGTCTGCTGGCAGCATGATGGTAACGCCACACTGTGGGATTGCGGTATGTACGAAGCAGCCATTAAATTCAGACGACTTGCCCACTTTGCCCACCCAGATCTCCTCCATGTCAAACATTTCTGACCTTTACAGAGAAACAAAAACAATGAAGTCCAGAACTCAGCATTTAAAAACCTCTTAAATCACCGTCTTATTGTTTGTGCTCGGTTGTTGATTTTGTTTTGAGTAAAAGAACCCAAATGGACACAGAAAGCTTCGCATTTTTGATTGGAAGGAATAAAATTGACCTGTGGAAACAGAACAAAGGGGGCTGTTTCCCCGTGGGTCGCTTCTTATAATTCTCGGAAACAAAAGAATCTTTAAAAAGAAGATATTGAAGTTCATGCAAAAACACTTCAGCAGCGCTGGTTTCTGCTGCTGTTTCAAGGTCCCACCACAGCATTAAGTCAGACTGAGGTCAGGACTTTGACTGGATCATGTCAACATCTCTGTTCTTTTCTTCTTTTTTAGTCATCCTGATGTAGAACTGCTGCTGTGTTTGGGGTCCTGCTGCATGAGATCCAGTTTTAGCTGTCAGACAGCCTCACATCTAACTTTATAAAACATTATCCAGTGGAGTTCAGGGTCCATTCCATGACTGCAAGGTGTCCCGGTCCTGTACCTGCAGAACTAGCCCAGATCATCATCCCTCCACCGCCGTGCTTGACACTTAGCATGGCCATACACTTGACATCAAAGATTAGTGTGAATTTCTGCTCCTTTACATACATAAATGTCCGTTTTAAACGCTGTTATATGTCGTAGTTGTTAAGTCAGCTCATCCACTAGTGGAAAGTACTGAGGTTTGATTTCACATCTGCATTTTGACAGCAGTTGGTAGCAGTAACATGCTGCTTTAAAAATGCTGTTTTCAAGGTCTTCTTCAGATGCTTTTTTTTAACTTAGCAGTTTGACTCATCTTCTTCCTGTTCCTCCTCTTCTTCTCTGGCTTTTTTTTTTGCGGGTTGTGTTTCAGCTATACAACTCCACCATGCCCCTGTGATTTCCAGTGATAATTTTCTCCATGACAAATAGTGACGGACTGCTAAGCTCCTTGAAGATAAGCAAGTGATGTAGGAGATGGACAAAACTGTCTGTCCATCGGCGTATCAGTCTTCTGCACGGTGCCTAAATGGGCCATTGCAGTCTGTGTTTTTCTCAAACATCATTTTATGCTGAATCACAAGCCATTCTTGTTCCAATCAAATGGCTGAATTTGAACACAAACAGTTGAGGGATAGCAGCGCAAACAGGCAGACAAACCTGGAAAGTTTTCGAGAAAATGCCCCCCATCTTTCTCTGAGCTTTCCAGAATGTTCTAATGGACCAGATCTCTTTTAAAGCAACATATCTGTATGAAAAGCTTATTGTCTCCACCATAAATTTAAATAAGTTAAAGTAGGGATACAAACATACGGATGAGCATCTTTAAGCCAGACTGAGTCTCAGCTGTTCAGAACTGTTGAGATAGATAATAAATGAATCAGTTGTACTTTCTGATGGAGCCTGAGCTTCACCCAGAGTCGACCTTCAGTGGCCCCCAGGTAAGTTGAGTTTAGACTCTTTCCGACTATTAGAACCTTTTGCTGTTCCTATAACCTCCTAAGACGTAGACCCGTTTTCGCGCATTCCGACATATAGGAATGGAGGTCTTCAGACCTCAGTTCCTATAAACCTTTTAGCTCCTACTCAGAAGCAGGGTCTTTTTACCGTTCCAATGCAACTACATGTGATGTAGGTGGTAGCTCAACCCTTTACCAGCATAACATCTGATAATTTTGCTCATAGAACATAAACACAATCAGCATATTTTTAATAATAAACTAGTTGTCTCTCTTTTGTCTGCTGCTCGATTCTTTTCCTCCTGGCTCTGTTTGCATTTCCAGCCTCCATGTTAGCCGCCTGATGTGATCGTCCATAATTAATAATCCCGTCATGCAGAGAGAGAACACAGTGGGCGCAGTTTGCTATGTATCGGTGTATATGCTCTCATTTTTTTGCGGGATTTCTTTTCCTTCTACCCCTACCAAACCGGTTCTACTGGGAAAGGACAGTTATTACAACTATACCGTTTTTTGAACTGTGTTCCTATAACTCATCTGTCGGAAAACGCCTTTTGAGAGCCCTGGTCCAGGGCAATGGTTGTAGACCAGGACTTCCTGCCAGAGCAAACCTCCGGTGGTTATAGTGAAGCCTACGCATGAGTGCAAATATCCGCAGTTCACCCCTCATCCACTAAGGCTCCAAAAGGAAGTCAAAAGATAAACTTTACAGCAGACATAAACACCTTTACAACCTGGTACAAAACCATTTTAGCTTTAAAAGATTAAATTTTCCTTCATGACAACTATGAAGCACTGAATTATATTTATAACTCTTCACTTTAAAAGTAATTTAGTCTTTAAATTCAGCATAATTGGGGGTGTTTCCTTCTGATTGACATGTATTCAATATTTTCAGACAGCAGCAGTGTTTAGCCAGCTAACAGCATGACTTAACTTTCGCCTGCCTACTGGTTAGCCATTGTTAGCCCAGTTGGCTCTTAGCAACAGTCAGCCAGCTCATCTGCCCCCATGCTAACAACCCCCTCTAAGCTCCACCTCTTTGCCCATTTTTGTATTTTCTGGGAGTGACGTAGAAACCGCCCAACAAGCTTCAATTCAGCTTTTCAGGAAACTACAGATAACATTATTGAGGCTCCATTCATCTCTTATCCCCCACCCCTTCCCTCTCTGGGGGTCCCCAAAGAGTACTGGTTTACTTTTTACTGTGGAGTCTGTGTGACTGTTAAACTTCGGGTCATGTCCACACGGAGACAAATTGAGGTATATGTGCTCAAGTCTCTTTTCATCTTTTGGATGTTTCGGCGACGTTGAAGTGGCGCTTTGGGAGCCTGAAAACACTCAAAGCGCACGATAAGGATTTTCTAAGTATTTTTGTCTATGTACTGTGGTTTACTGAGGTGGTGGGGTTATAGTAGTAGAGTAGCATATTTCTATCCCATTAATGACACAGGGACATTTATCTGGCACATTCCTGTAATCGCAGCAGCATCCAGGGGCTGAAAATCCACACCTTACAACATTTTCATCCGATACAGCAGATTTTAGCTTTACGCAGCTGTGTGTCACACCAGCAACTGCATATCAACACAGTTGCCATTTTAAATACCCAACATGGCCGATTTAGCAAAGAAACACAGGTGGACATTATCGGAGGAGGTCAGTAAAGAAATGAAGAAAGATACAGGGCAGGAGATAAGACAAGAGTGAATGTCTGGCTGACTTTTACTGACTGGAGAGCTCTCAGAGAAGATTTATGGGTTAGGGGGCGTGTCATCATGAAAATCTGATTTTATGCACTTTAAAGTTATTTAGTACTCATTGAGAGTTGTGAAAAAATGTACACTCTTTGTGTGTAACTTCCTCCAGAAGTGTTGGTGGAAACTACAAGAACTCCAGGAGACTCTTTACTGAAGTCCTGAGAAGACCGAGGAAGGATGGACTCGAATCCAGGAGGCCAGTGTTATACGTCAACCTTTGTCACGTGGCTCTCGTGACAAACAGAACAGGAGCGATCTTTGCATTAGACGCAGTTGCTAAGCATCTCCTGAAGTGCTATGATAAGTTTCATTTTGTTTACTGGAGCTTTAAATAAAAATATTTTGCTCACTGGAAGAAAATCCAGGGTCCATGACGGGCGGAGTGCAGATGAAGGGTGAAAAATGACGACGATGGTCTCAGCGGAGCATCATTAAGCTGATGAGAACCACAACAAGGCAGTAATTGGTGATAAGATGATGCATGGTGAAAGTGATCCAGAGCCAGTGATCATGATAACACAAGTACAGACCAACACACATCTCAGTCACAGGCTTCCCAGCCAGCAGACTGCGAGGCTGGCAGACATGCAGGGTCCTGGTCAAAGAGCATTATTTAGAGTACATGACTGCATGCAGCGCGGCACCAAACGGCTTTCATTACGCTGGCCCTGCTAGCTCGCTAATGCCTGTTCCCCCAGCTACTTCACAGACACACAGGCCCTGACCATCAGCCGCCAGTCTGCGCAATCAGCCGCCTGCTATCAGCTCTCTAATTGGATCAGTGGCACGAATGTGATTACAGCAGGCGTATTTATTTACATAATAATTATTACTGCCCTCCCCAGAGGAGCCAGAGGAGAACGGCGGGGTCTGGGGAGAGATGAAGGGTGGGATATCGGGGGGAGAGGAAGCGACGAGGGAGGAGGTGGACAGTGAGGACTTTTCCTGTTGAGGAACAGAAGACAAACAACGAAATATTGAAAGTGAAGCGAAGCTTCGTGAGGTACAAGTACGGCCGCCATCTCGCGTTTTAAAAGTCTGCTAACATGAAAATCAGAGAAAACAGAGTTATAGTGTCAGGAGATGTGGTTTAACAAACATTAAATTGTTGTATTATCAGCTAAAAGTCTCGTTCTGCTGGAGCCGACTGTGTCAGACACTGACTGTGTGGTCTGAACTCCGGTTAACCAGATTAGCATGCAGGTTAGGACAAAATGGAACCAGGTTAGCCTTTAGCATGATGACAGCAGCCTGGCCGAGCGCCAGACTCGCTCCCGGTTCTTTACATGAACATGTGTGCATGAAGACATGCAGCGCACAAACAGGGAGATGCAGAGATTAATTCGTTTTCATAATTCCACAGAGTGGCGGTGGGCTCTCTCTCTCTGCTGCTCCCACCACTACACGGCTTTCCCATTTTGCCGATGGCTAGCAACACAATATATCTGTAATGTTTGGAGAAAATTTAGATAAATTTTGCCCCCCCTGAGAGTCTTTCTGCAAACTCAATATAAATACAGCTCTCTGTTTCAATAACAGACAGAGAGGGAGACAGAGTGAGACAGGCAGAGAGGGATGGAGGGACTCTGGGGACTCGGTTGCGTTTACGTTTGCTGCCATTGAAGTTGTCCACAGCCCGGCTTTGCTCACTGCTTAATGGTGCTTAATCACAGAGCTCCTAAAATAGGCCATTATATCAGCACTGAGCTCTAGAATTACACCGAGCCCTCAGGGCCTGAACAACAGAGCTTTTGTTAATAAGCTGCCATTAATCAGATCCATTACGGAAGCCGTTGGTCCAATGGGCGACACCGCGGTTGAAAAATGCCTCAAGAATAAAAAACAATTTACTCACCTAGTCTAAACCACAGCTGATCTGTGTGTGTGTGTGTGTGTTAACACAGATGCTGGGTGGGACAGGAACCACGCAGGCTGACTAAAGACTCCCAAAGGATCAGTAGCAGAGCTGATCCTCAGCCAGTCCTTTTCAGCCAGGTACTGTTGCTGGATCCAGTCTAGAACTGGTTCTATAACAAACCATAACGAGTGATGGGAAATATATTTAGGAAATTGATAACGCATCCACCACATGCATTATAGGGTGTTTATAACAGGTCAGACAAAAAGAAATACATGTTTGAAATGCAAAAATCAGAAATAGTCACCTTTCTCACTAGCTGCGCTTCCATCACTGCTAGAATTGCTCAAAATATCACAATAAAAATCCAGTAATGCAAAAATCATTCAATGATCGCTAAAGGTTTTTATTCTCTTATTTGTTTATTTATTTATTTAGAAGGACAATGTATATTAATAAACATTTCTGTCAATATGCCAGAGTTAGTCAGAAGGCTATTTTTCACCTGCAGTCCCTCAACATATGTTAAAATGTCACCATAAAAAAGTAATTAAATTACATACCAAAATTACAGGTGTAATTAATATAGTAAGCTAAAAGTTCATACGTAGGTGGTTTCTGTAAAATGTATATAGTATAAATAAAAGTGTAAAGGAAACAATATTTCCACATTTATGTGTCTTCATAAGAGACGTAGGAGGTCATGTGACTGGTCATGTGACTAAGATGGTCGATTATGAAACAAACAACAGGGAAACTGTTTTTGGACAACATTATTCTGGACCGTGCTGCTCGGTGGCTGCGAACTGTAGTAGTTCTGTCTTAACTGTCTTGGTTTTTGTAATATATGCGTCTTTTTAAGACATGAGCTGTCAATTTGGGTTGTCCAAGAAAACCTTTCACGCTGGTAAGAAACTGTGCTATACAGGAGATTTTCTGCATATTTTTCTGCTCTTTTAAGACTTGTCATGATGAGTCGCCATGGCAACGAGAGTACATGTTCATGGGGGGGGGGGGGGGCTGTTAAATGTTTTTTAATGTGTGTACATGTATCTGTTTTATGTTTCAATGATATCATGTAGTGTGCGTTTTTAAACCGCTGCTATACTTTATTATGTAAAGCACTTGGTGTTAATGGTTGCATGAAAAGTGCTTTATAAATGGTTTGCTTTGATCATTTGTCATCATATGAGAGATAATTCTCATCCTCTACCTCTCTCTCACTATATACTGACTTAAAACTATACCATATACACAAATTATAGACATAGATACTATTCAGTATCAGGTTTGATTATGTACATTTATTTTTCCATGTCAAATTAAACTGTATTAAACTGTCATTTTATCTACATATACTATATTTTATATGTCTGATACATGTACAGTCTTATAAAGTACTGTTTTTAAGTTCTACAAATTCTCTCCAGACAGCTGTCCAGATAGTCGTTCATACTTTGTTTTGTCCATCATTTGTCAGTTTTAAATATCACATTCATTTAAATCAGAGCTCATGAAAATTCATGTTTTCATGTTTCAATAACTGTTTTAGGTTCTTTTGTAAGTATTCCCCATTAGTCCAACACAAGCATGGTTCCATAACTGAATATAAATGATCATGTTTTTCAGTTAAAATATACCTAATTTTTCTCAGATATTTCCAACTCTTTGCTATTTATTTTATTTTACTTCAATCCCAGAGATATGTATTCATACATCTTTTCCATCCATATATTATTCGCTGTATCTGTATTTTATTAATCTGTGTTCCTGTTTGCACTACATTAGGTTTTATTCCTAAATAAACTTTTCCAGAGCAAAAAACATTATGCAAATTAGCATTAAGCTAAGTAGTGGTCAAACCGAGCAGACGGTGTGCTATAAAACTGCAGAAGCGACACGAGGTGAAGGAAATGTTGTAAATATGATCAGAGCTGTCAAAAATGTCAGAACTGGGTGATAGACAGCCATCAGATGCTCAGTGTCAACTCAAAGGCCCCCTCGGGGTCCAAACGCCATCCAAACTAATGGGAACTAATCACATATCTGGCAACCGTGCTCTCCCTAACGGCCACTGAGACAGAGCGAAAGCTTTCACACTACAAGTCATTGATCTGCTGTTTTCAGTACTTGTAATTAACTGACTGCTAACACAACCATAAAGCTGACAGACGATCAGAGCAGCTAATAGAAACATGTGTTGGCTGCAGCATTTTGTGTTTCCACACTGCTAGAAACACGCCTTGCTTTTTATCCCCCAACTTTTCGCCAGTCCTGCACACTCTTCCCACAAATTACTGCCAATCCTGCTAATCAGTTCTGTCTTTCTCATCAATCTCTCCCTCCTAGCAGCCCCTCCTCATCCCATCTATTTGTCTTCAGAGACAGACGCAGGACTCCTCTCAGCAGATACAGTTGATAATTTCATTAATTATGAGCCAATATGCTGCAGTCTGTGTGGAGTGAAAGAAGGCATGAACTGGCATCTGGTCTACTCTGCATCCAGTGAACAAAGATAAAAACACCCCAGGAAGGAAGGGTGAGGGTTATTTGAAAAAAAAAAATGTGATGGACGTAGAAAATCTTGAAGAAATGACAACGTACACAGCGAGCTGATCACACACAGACTGTGTTTGTGAGGTGACTTTTATGATGGATTTTACAAGACCTCATTCCTGCACATGGCCTGAAACAGCTGCTTTATGAAAGTGTCACATTAGTGAGTTATAAGCTCTTTAGCACAGACAATAACACTTAAACGTCATTCTTAAAATGTCAACATTTATTCTGAGGTAACACAGGTCTGTCTTTATGTGTAATATACAGATTAATGTTGTCTGAACCGGAGGATTAAGGCGTAGTAACCGGTTCTTGCAGGGTCAGATGATGAGGTGCAGATGATACACAGTTCTGTTTTATTTAAATGTGATAACTTACAAACAAGACCTCCATGTATTTGGTAGCCAAGCTAATGCTAATAGCTAAAGTCATCTTGTGGATCCATGTAACTAGATGGGGGACAACAAACCCCCACCCCTCCTGACAAGACAGTTGAAAAACTAATGAAACACAACTCTGGAACTCTGGAAACTACGTCTAAAAGAAGCCCACAGTGGCCTCATGGTACGACTTCTGTGAAGAGTAACAGCAACTGAAAACTGTAGCAATGGAGCTTTTCCACTGTAGGCTAACTAAGTAGCATCTCTGCTGTTTTATATAACAAGGGAAATTAAATTATACAATAAAGTTTTATCTTATCTTAAATTATAGACTTAAATGGAAGGATAAAGTAGCTGCTGGAGTACCTGCCCTGTTTCTAACATAACACTACAATAAACTTTTACATTTTGATGTTTATGAATTGTCTCCATCTGGTAAACACTTCACCAATATACTCTTTTTTTATTTTCCAGATTATTATTTCTTTTATTTCGTCCTCCCTCTCACAAGGCAAAGTGTATGGATTGTCCTTTATTTCAATGGAAAACAGAAAGTTGAACTAGCAAAATTACGCCGTTTGATGTGATAGCTAGAGGTATACCCTCAAACACCCCAATCTTCAATTTCCCTAATCCTGGAATATATATCTAAATTTAGAAACATTCAGGTATAACGTCATCATGTGACACATGTTCAGGTAATCACCTTTCATTTGCACTTGATTTGAGGTCAATAGGATGAAAAGTTTCAGAGATATAATCAGACTAATGTTCAGATGTTAGCGCCCCCTGGTGACCAAACTGAAAATGATAAATGTCTTAAACTGGAACCAGTTCATCCTCTTTATGATATCTATACATATGCAACATGAAAACTCTACACTGAATACTGTTCAAGTTATCGCAAAGCATCTTTAGCAGACAATGATAACGCAACAACCAAATAATCTTTAATATAAACCCGTTTAAATGAAAGATAATACTGTATAATTAAAACATAAACAGGACTATTCCTTCATTCATCCTACAATCTTCATCACTAAAGTCCACCTGCAAGACGTCGGGTGTGTTCATGTCTCTGCTGATCTGTGCGTCCCTAACAGGTGTGCCCCTCACGCTACACTGCCTCCTGCCCCCCCAGCTCCATCTTTCTCTCAAACCTACACCAACAGCAGCCTCATCAGTCTCGCTTCACGTCCAGCGTGAGTGGAGGCGCATGTGTTTTTGGTATTAATAGTAATTGTGTGTGTAAACTGTTTCACATCAGCCCGCTCATCACAACAGCTGCCCTGTAAATCAGCACAGGCTCCAGCAGCTGATGACTGTTGTGTGCATGTGTGTGTCAGAGAAACAAACATCCTTTTATTTTTTTACTACATTGTGTGGACTGACATGACATGTGAGTTTTATTTGACGATAGACACCAACTGCTCTTTTATCAGTGGATTACTGGCATTTCATTGGCTGATAAATAGCGGTAACAGTCGGGATATTGGAAGGATGTGTGTGTGTTGTGTGACTTCTTCATACGAGGACGGCCCAGGTCGTTAAATCGTACTCATAAGCCAGCAGTTAAATGCTGGTTAATGATGCTCCCAGAAACCCAGAGGGACAGGCAGCAGTGCGACCTTTGGACTTCACCAAGTGTCCTCAGGATAATCCCTGGTCATAAATATCTCCCCATTCCTTCTGCACGTACACACATTCACACACTTACACACTATAAAGTGGCGCTACACACATAAACACAAAGAGACATCGTTTTTTTGTTGTTTTTTTTTTACCCTACTGTAGAGAAGTTGTTTAGTCCTTCAGGGTCACGGTGGTTGTCACAGTTGTTAGTGTGTGTGCGGAAACACACACACATGTCCGTCGGCCGCCCTGGCCACAGACGCCTTGCTGTGCCTCATGATTAGCACTGCCTGCTCCATGCCTTTGTTTTTTTGCTTTGTTTGTTTGCCACTGTGCAGAAATATTCCCGTGGAATCTGGCGTGATTGCACCACAGGTCAGCGACACCCATCCATTACAGCAGAGAAGAGCCTTGTATTTAGACTAGCGGCAGCTATATTTGTCGGTGCATGCCTGGCCGGGCCCAGTCGCTCAACTTTACGGCCGAGCTTTCCCCACACATTCCAACAACACGCATCTGAGAAGGTCCAAAAATGAAGGCTGGTTCCACAAACCAGAACGGATCGCTGCAGGGCAGAGAAGGAACGTTCATTCACACCATTTCGGTTTTAGATTCCCACCCGGATGAGGTGCTTCTACTGCTCTGCAGGTGATCAGATAACACAGGTGGGCTGGATCAGAGTTGATAAATGTCATGTTTTGCAAACCTCAACGCATATACGGTCACGCAAATATAAAACATGAAAACATACGATGGTGGACTAGCTGGTCAGGAACAGAACCCATCGCTGCATATCACTGTACAGGAGCCAAGTTGTTCATAAACATTATATTTTGAAGAAATGACATCTGCAAGTAAATCACAGGTCTGACCTGCAAGCAGGGCCGTATCCAGAGCTTCAACGTCCTGGGGTCACCCTCCCAGTATTGCCTATTCTACTCTGCAGTCATGTAGCAGACGCTTTTCTCCAAAGCATCTGAGAATAAGAACAACACAAACAAACAATCAAACAATAGGGGACATAATGGATCAGTGCAGTCAGACTGCTGGAAGTCTGGTTGGACACAGGTGATGCGTATAGTGTTAAAGGTACAGTGCTGAAGTTTTGCAAACAGGTAGAAAAATTATTCTAAGTCAATTTATTTTTTTTCTATTTGTCAAAACTAAGAGTGGAAACACTCCTTGAACAGCTGAGTCTTTATCCAGCTTGAGAAGTAGATCAGGATTTTGCAGATTGGACAAAGAGTCTCGCTTGTGATTTAGTCCATGTGGTGATGGTAGTGCCGGCCATCTTTCACTGGTTGAGCGTAACTACCTGCACATCTCCAGATGTTTTCACAAAGGAAGCAACTTGTGTCCCTCTCTCTTTCTCTTTTATCCATCTATTCTGTCCTCTTTTTTCTCTTTTTCCCTTTACGTCCTGTCTTGTCCGTGTCTCTCAAGCTAAAGCATATAAAAAACATTTCAAATAAAGTTATCTGCATCTTCTTTACCCTTAAGTTCGATCGAACATGAACGCATCACATCTTTCCAATAGTGACAACTCTAATGAGTGGCTCAAGCAGGCGCACCACACTGTGTTTCTGAAGCACCCCAGAAGAAGAGTTATTCAATGAAAAGCAAAGTGAATCCAGTCAATTTTACCAGTAAACCACTGCATGTAAAGACTTTAGATCACGTTTTACTCTGAAACATGACCAGTGCCCCATTACTGGCTGTACTGGCACCAAGTCATCAGGTTCAGAAAAAGTATCAGTTCATACACAACACCATAGACGATAATTTAAATCATTTAAAAGACAAAGTATGGGCTGGAATAGTTGTTAAAGGTGGATATTACCAAATATACAGCCAACAAGTAAACCAACTACCCCCCAATGACACAATCCTCACATGATCGAATCCAACTGCAAGATGTTTCACTCTGAAAGTTCCTGTTGGAACAGGATGCTGGAAGTGGCCGATTCATTAATCATTGCAATGCGATGCAACATTTATAGATTTAATTAGGATATGCACGTCCTTAAAAACTATTTTTATTAATATTAGGATTTGTTATGGGTAACGCTTATTAATTACTTGTGGTTTGTCCTTCTAAAGTGACTGAGCGGCAAACAGTGAACAACAGAAATAGCATTAAGCTAGCACCTAGCCTTGCACCTACTGTTGCAAAGCGTGAGATTTATTCATCGAGTTTTAAAACATTCTGGTTTTTCTGGACACGAGAACAGATGTGACCTGGACAACACTTACTGGATATGGAAACAGCTTAAAGCCTAAATAAAATATAACAGTAATATTATGAACATGTAACAGCAGCTCTGTTCCAGCTCAGGTTAGAGGAGTTTTTATTCCAAGTTATTTATAAACCACATTAGAAAAGCTGCTTGAAAAAATAAAAAGGAATTTCTATTAATCTAGTTCTGGAGATAAAATGTTATAATATTATTTAAAATGTGCAAAAGCTGCTTATTTTATGACTTGAAGCACAGCCAACGGTAAATGTGGCATCATTTCCCCTTAATCAATAAGGTCTCACCTTTTACTTCCTGTTGGGTTAAGCTGGTAAAGGTCAGATGAACCGTAGCATCCACGTGTGATGAACACAGATAACATTGTGAGAACCACGTGGGTGATCAGACAGATGGTCTTCCAGTGTGAAAAGTGAACTCAAAGTTTTCGCCCAATTTAGCACCGAAATAAAGCGTTGACTGACCTGATAGTTTTGTCTCAGTATTTCTAACTTCAGTAAATATGCTGATTTTAGAAACTACCACGTGTTAAAATTACATAGTGAAAAATTAAGTTACTTTAGATTAAATTAAACATTTAATTTGACTTTTTACCGTCACCTGATGGCGTACCTCATTTCCACACCTGCTTATAATTTTCATTTCCAAAGATCAAAAGACATGAAAAGGTTTTTTAAAACCAGAATGACGCCACATGAACTACATTCACTTCTTTATTTGCTTTTATGAAAAATAAGAGAAATTGCCTTTCAGGCCTGTAAAAATGTGTTTTTATTACACCAAACTCAGCAGGTCTCAGGATGATACACAAACAATTTAATGAAGTTTATCGCAAAATTAAAGCGATATTTTTAAAGTTTTGACAAACAACTGCAATTTCCAGATGTTTCCATTTAACAGTGTTTAGAATAAAAGCAGCAATTCTCATAAAATCTCATCTGACAAGATCGTCCTAACCTTCACCAAGGCAGCCATGTAGTGTTATTTTATCTACTTTTATATCAAAATGTCATGAGCAGTTATTTTTTAATGTAGGTGTTTCCATTACTGAATTTTTACTGCAATATTTTGGTTTTACACAATCCTCAGGGTAGTAGAAACACAGCTACAGACTCTAAACCAGGTTTGGAAGCTTGTTGGTTTTATTTGCTGTAGTTTGAGCCACAAGATGTCATTAATCCTGCAACCAAAGCTGTAAATCTGAATATAACGATTCAGTCTGAACATGTGGATACATTTAAATGAGAAGAGATAAACGTGGTTTTTGATAACTTAAAATAGAGAAAATGAAGTTTCGGTTCTAAAAAGGTACGTCTAATGCAGCTTCAGTGCTCTGTGCATTATCAGACAACACACACGTGGTACGGCACGTTTGCACTGATTCCCTGAATAATGCAGGAAAAGTCGGAAGTGAAGGAATAAATGTGTGGTTTGTTTATAAATACCTGATTTAAGTCCTATTTTTTATTTCAGTGTAAAAGTGAGTTTTCAGAAAGTGCGTGCAGTCACGAACTCATGTGTGCGTGCATCTGAACCCAGGTCAGCGCTGTGCGCATGCAGCAGATAAAACAGCAGAGGGAGGGGGTGAAAGCAGAGGTGAATCAGGCAAATCATCACTTTTACTTAAAAACGCTCATTATGTGCAGTCATGAATTATTTTGTACCAAAACACTAATTTTGCATTAGACTTACAGTGTGCTGATTGTGCAGCGCAGGAATATTCATACACTCGTGGGGATTTTGGTGTTTTTTTCCATTTCAGCGATGCTTCTTTGGCACAGAGCGCGCACGGTGAATATAGGTCATATACGCGGTGGTACCGATGATGGCACTGCAGGTCTCCAAGCGCCAGCGCCAGCACCGAGGGAGACGGCTCTCTGCAATGCTTTGGCTGGAGTTTATACACACACACACACCATGCTGCTATTAATACAGCCCCCGCCATTTTAATATTTAATTGCGTTGATGGACTGCATCTGTGCTGCTCTGTGATGCAAACATTATTATACATACTAAGTGGCTTAATTGTAATTAGACCTGAAAATTTAATTAAACTCAACAATAAAAGGAGATCGCAGACTTTTTTTTCCCCCTGTGCAGATCCTTTCTTCCCCTTCACTGCGTTTTAACTCCTTCAGCGCCGCTCCTGTCCAGATGCTCTGACCGCTCGGCTGGTTTCATCACGTTCATGCAAGAAAATACAGAAAATACCAAACAAATATATCCAGATGTGTCCAGTGGAACAAAATTAATAAAAAAATTATGTTACATAGTAAACTAGCCAAAACTAGAGGTTTACAACATGAAGCATATAAAACAGAAAACAGCAGAATTAAACATAAAATGAAGCATAAAACACACACAAGACCAGAATAAAAAAAAAACTAGAGACAGAGCAGAAAAAACATAAAAGTACAAACATAAATAATAATCTGAGTTGTTCTAAAAGTTCCAGTTTCAGCAGGGTTTTCAGTGAAGGGCAGCCGTGATACGGAGCTAGAACGGCCAAAAAGTTTACTACAAATCAAAACCAAATGCTGGACTGTGAACCAGAAGATGAGCAGGTCGGATTATTTACAAACAGCTCGGGTGAAAACCAGAAGGAATAACGGACAAATGGCACAAACGGTGATGAAAAAAGGAAACCAGGCAGGAGATGTTGCAGGTGCAGAAGTTAGAAACCAAGCATTGTCTGTAGTGTCTTTATCTTTGCCCTTCTGCTTCCAGCTTTACCTTCGGATGAGGAGGACGCTGATGCTCCTTAGGATGACCCCAGCTCTGTCCTTTTAACCTCTACGCCTAAACGTCTGTCCTACTACGGTCAGGGTGAATACTCAGTCCTGAATTGATGCAGGTTGTCTATTAAAACATGTTAAAAGACACCTATAAAAAAGGTTCCGGTCAGATTAGATACTCGTTCTAAATTATTGCCTTGGCTCAAATGCTAGTTGGTAACCACGCCAACGGGCACTCAGAACATACATTGGCTGTGCACCCTATGCCCTAACCCCTCATTCACTACATAGTGCACGAAATAGTTTCCTCAATCTGCTGGCGATTTGGACACGAAGCTCACTACTTTCTCCGTGTCACACATCACGTCACTACCAGCTGTAAATATAGCAACCACACTGGACTTGTGGGTGATGTTGCAAATCCAATGTAGGGCATAGGGTGCACATTCAGACACAGCCATTGATATATATCAGCTGCAGGTTCTGTAGCCAAATGGCAAAAAACAAAAAAAAAAATAAAACATCAACGTATGAATCATTGATTAAATATTTATTTCTTTCATAAGTCATCATGGAATAAGTGAGACAATGCCCTTCTAGATGTCCGTTATCACAACTAATGGACGACACAAAGTGGATGATGCTTCCGAACTTCCTCTTCAGGCATTATCTCCCACTTAACTCCCTTCATCAGCAACTCAGTTTTATAAAACAAATTATTTAATGCAACCTCATTTGTCCCCAAAACAGACAAAACCTAAATTTGAGTTGTGTAGCTTAAACATAAAACAGAAATCCATTTTCTGTATCTCATACTGCAGTTCAGTCCATTGACTGTATAAATTACTGGACAGCGCGTACGTCACGTGACCCA
>JBAMHX010000014.1:2185970-2199162 GCA_037177515.1 Pseudomugil tenellus | reverse complement strand
GAACTGCCAAACTCTGTTCGCTCTGCAGAGTCCTTATCTACTTTCAAAAGCAGGCTAAAGACGCAGCTCTTTAAGCACTGTTCTCTACTGTTTGGTGCTTGTGTTGTTCTTATTCTCAGATATAAGTTGCTTTGGAGAAAAGCGTCTGCTAAATGACTGTAATGTAATGTAATGTAAAAACTTCTCCCCACTTATTGAAATAAAGAACATTGTGCTAATTTTATCTGCAATGAAAATAGTTTATGTGCAGAAATCTTCATCCTGACTTAATAAAACCAGATCCTGCATATCATTGCTTTGTTTGTGCCTTTACTGGGATCCTTAATCCAACTCATGGGGAAACGACGGCTGTGGTTTATTCTCAAACGGTAGAACTCAACATATTTACATTTCCTCCCTAATTTTCCATCACGTCAGCAGAAACAGAAGATTTATGACGATATGTGTTTGAAATTATGTCGAGGTACATGAGAGCTGGATAAACGCAGCTTTTTCTCGCTCCTCAGGACGTGAAATGAGCTGCAAACCATCATCAGCTGAGAGATTTTTCTTCATCTGGAACCAGGAGGAAGACTGCTCTTCCTCTCAGTCCGAGCTAAATAACCGTCTTAGCAGGGAGCCAACCACAGGGGAGTTATAACTCCTCCTCATTAAACATGAGCTCCCCTAGAAACACAATTTATGCATTTGGTGGGGACACTAAAGTTTAGATCCATTGCTTACACATTTTCCGTACAGCTTGGACATTACTGTGTTACAAACACCTTAAACATTATTGGCTGCCTGTTTTCACTGAAAGCAATGAGATTTTCTTTCAGAAGGACAAACATGGTGACACATTTCTTCACTCTGACTCATCTCACATGTCTCAGCTGTATGTACTATGATACGATGATACACACAGCTCCTGTAGTTGTGAAGATCTGCTGCAGATACTTGGTGTCATTTCAGGCAAGATTTTAAAGACTCATCTCCAAACAGCAGTTTTCTGGCATACTGACCGTATCGTAGGCGACGAGCAGTTTGCGAGTCGTCTCCGAGAGGCTGACCAGCGGCTCCAGAGAAGGGTAACCCTCCTTCAGCACCATGGTGGCTCCCATGGGGCCCTCAGGGCTCTGCAGCCTTGGGGCAAGGCTCTGGATGCACTGCTTCAGCTTAGCCACAGTGGGGAGCCCACACTGCTCTTTGAAACTGGCTGTGGAGCTCTGGAGAGGAAACATGAGGACAGGGACACTGTTAGACAAGATGCACATATCCTGCTGTCCCCTCTTACACTCACATGCTGTCCTCTGCTGCCTCCGCTTAATATTAAATCAGTTTGGACATCATTTGAAATTAAATGAATGAATGACAATGAAATGAAAAATACTTTTTTTTCATTCAAAAATTCAAATTCTGTTGTCAGCTGGTTTTTCAGGCACTGGAAAAACGCAGGATGTTTTCCACATCAATGATATTCTTTTCTGACTCAGACTGGTGTTGAACTGGTGCTGGAGAATCAGACATCGGAGTTGTTTTGAGCAGGGAACTCTGGGACTGACACCATCTGGACTTGACACCAGGAGATGTGGAGGAAGATGAGGTTGTGTTCAGGTCCTTGACTGAGCTGCAGGGTGACAGAGTGGAGGTGTGACAGGAAAGCTGTAGGCTAATGGAGCTAGCATGTAGCTAATTTCAGCTAGCAGTTCCATGTCTGTGCAGATCTTCTCTTTAACAGTAACATATCTAGGATGACACCAACGCTGGTTAACCAGTACTGCAACTCCTAGATGATCAGATGATCCTAGTTGTTTATTGCGGTCTGCACGGATTATCTGGGATATGTTCAGTTAGCACCTGGAGCTCTTCAGTTTTGTTAGCTAGCAAGCTAACGTTACTCATCACAACATTTGGAAGAAACGGTTTAAATCTCCGTGGTTTTCTCTCCGCCTCACCCTGTCCTGCATCCCTTTCTCTTTCTTTTCAACTCCATTGAGATTAAGTGTTATTTCACTGATAATCTTAAATTTTGGAGAGCAATATCAGTTGATCTTTGTGGTAAATAAGTCTAGTTGCCATGTAGAATCACCATAACAAGCAGAAAAATATGCAGAAAATCTCCTGTAGAGCACAGCTTCTTACCAGCGTGAAAAATATTCTTGGACAACCCAAACTGAAAGCTCATGTCTTAAAAAAGATGCCTATATTACAAAAAACACAACAGTTAAGACAGAGCTAGTACAACTTGCAGCCACCGAGCAGCGGGTTTCAGAATCTGATCCACTGAAATCTGTCAATAAAAAGAAACAATATGGTGGAAATATGGAACAGAAAGCAACTGGCGCTTTGAGGGCGTTTTCAGCTGCTGCAGGTGTGTTTTGCACGTGGAAGCACTCAGGTGGAAAACGTCCACAGTCTCAGTGAGCTGCAACAGGACGGGCAATCATCACACCCCACCTGCACCACAGTGTGTGTACATGTGTGCGTGAAGCAGCAACAGAGGTGAGATGGATAATAACTGACCCTGGCAGATGAGCTCACAGCTGCAGCCAGAGGACGAGGAGACGTAAGCAGCGATATTCAGAGCTGCATGAGAATGAGCGAGCAGTATTTCAGTACTTACAATGTGTGTGTGTGTGAAATGTGTGTGTAGGAGGATGTCTGACAGGCTCGGCTGAAGACTTTCTACTACATAACGCTGACAAACTGCACATATCTCATTTACAGTAGTAATCTGTTTTTAAATTAAGCAAAAATGAGAAGTCAGCTCCACATTTTTAATCCATAAATGGTGAACGACTCTTTACTAAAGTAAAACCATGTGAGGAGAGTTTGTTGCATCTGCGTTGTTGTGCTGAGAGACCACAGGAAGGGCTGGAAGGTCTAGAACAAAACCACACCGAGATGAGATTCAACCGGTTTGAAAAAGCTGAGTTAGTGTTTGCTCTGGTTTTTTTAGCGCATAAAATATAAAATATTTGAGAGGAAAAAAAGCCCAAACAGGCTTTTATCAGACTTAATGATGGGAAAAAAAAGATTAGAATTCACTGAGCTTCTTCCATTTCCTGTTTAATTTAAATCCTGGTATGTCTAAAGATACAACTAACACGAAAAAAAAAAAAACACACACACAGCTGGTAACAAAAAGCCTTTTGTCCTTCTGGAGACGCTGGAGCTTAATCGTATTCGCAGCGTGTACATGAGGCCATTCAAGCCGCAGCACCACTCACAACTTGTCACCTGTTAATGTTCAGTAAGCCACAAAAGCAGCCATCTTGGTATCAGCGCTGTAGGAAAGTGGCACGAGAGAGAAAAGTTACCAAAAAATCAAAAACAAAAAATGGACAATCTCTAAGAGAGCTGTTAAATTACACAAAAAAAGAGCTGAACACATGCTAGCAAACCGCTAGCTGGTCGCAGCAGGAAACATAAAATGACCATGAACTCATCATCATCACACCTCTGTGGACCTAAAAACCGAGCGAGCACCGTGGACAAGTGTGACTTGTACTACAAGAACGTCCAAAAGCAACATCTTGTAGATGGTATGAAGCCACACGTTGCATGGAAGAGCCCTTCATCAACACAAGAAAGAAAAGCCCAGCTTCACATCTTCAGTTGATGTTTCTCTACAGCTAACTCGCTGCTCTGGGGACGACTGGAGAGGCTGACAAACCAGATGGTGTTTCCCTGCTGCAAAGCATGGAGGTAGATGAGCGATGATCTGGGGTTGGTTCAGTTTGGGAGGAACAGATTAATGAACCAGATCCTGTTTACGGCTACTCTCCTTCCATCAGCTGGAAAACTCAGGATTTTCCAACAAGACTGAACTAAACTCAACTTTAGAAATCCCTTTAAAACAACTGTTGTTGAACAAACTGCTGTGCAAAAAGCAACACACTAAAAATATACAAACAACTCAAAGGATAAAAAAAAATAAAGGCAAAGAAAATAAAAAATAAAGATATAAATAAAAAGGACAAAGCTGCTTGCCACACGACAAGGCCCGTTAAAGCCCGCAGGCATAACCACAGCATAACCAAGACTGGGCTGCTCCTTCACCAGATCCAGCTGCCAGAAAATCATCCAACACAAAATGGAAAACCACAAGCTGGGAAGCAACGCTACGCAACAGGCTCGTGGGAAGCTGGCGGAAGATGCATGGCTACGTACAAACTCTGAGTGTCATGTGACTAAAACACACACAAAAGAAAACACTGAATGTGTAAAAACACTATTTTGCAGGACAATTCCACAGCTGGTGATTCTTGTCAAGAACACTTTTATATTGGATAATATATCAGCTAAATATAATTATGTTTCCTTTAAATACATTGTACCAGGCATTAAAATGAACAGAAATGAAAGAAAACAAGGAAAGTTTAGAAGTTTTTAGTGGCAATGCTTAAGAAAATATACGAAACTGAATGAATACGTACAGATATTAAAGGTCATGTAAATTTTAAAAATGTTAACATTCTGCTCTAGAACAAAGATAATAATCATTATTTCATACTTTTGTAGCTCTGTATCTTATTTTAAAACGACTTTGCAGAAGTTTCAGGCTTCATGTTGAGCTGCAGGATGTTTCTCACCAACCTGCAGAGCAGAATGAGGAAAGCCAGCCTGGCTTGCAGCTGCTGCATAAGGTCATGGAAGCCCAGACGGCCAGCTGAATCGGACCGACGCCGGCCAAGTGTCGGCACACTCGCAGTGCAACAAAACCCTGCCAGAATTGACCTGAATCTGGGAGAGCTGAAAAGCCTGGTTCTGCTGGCCAGCAGGCCCGGGCCAGGTCTCTGAACCAGAGCTGAGTCAGTTCTGTCCAAATTGCTTTGGCTTCCTCAGAAAGGAGAGTTAATGTCAGAGTCTGTGCGGGTTCGATAAGAACCTTCACACATAAAGGTTTCAATATGGACCTGATTTCATGCACAAAAAGGAAAAGCTGTTCATGTAGTTACTGCTCCGTTGTGAATATACATATGATAATATTCACTCACTGGACTCTTTATCAGCTCTCACCTGCTTGTTAGCACAAACATCTAATCAGCCAATCTCAAGGCAGCAACTCATGGTGAAGACGTAGATGAAAACTGAGCATCAGAATGAAGAAGAAAAGGGATTTAAGTGACTTTGGTTCAAATATTCACCTGGATTTTCACACATAAGAACCTCCAGGTTTACCGAGAATGATGATGCTGAACATCGTCTCTGAAAACGCAACACGTCCAACCTGGAAGCAGATGTTCTCCAGCAGCAGGAGAACGAACTGGATTCCACTCCTGCAGCTAAGAACAGGAAACTACAATTCACACAGACGCCCCAGGGGCCTCATTTAGAAAACTTTGCGTAGAATCTCTACTAGAAATGTACTTAGCGAGAAAACCAACTAGTTGTTAATCCAAAGTAAAAGTCTGGTTTAAAAAACAATTTTTTAAAATAAATCCCAACCTTGCTAAAAAGGTTAAGCAGGTGATTTTGGTTCACATTCCTGCCCCTAAACACCCACTACCATACACGGTCAATGCAAAGCAGCTCATGAATATGTCAGCATGTGAATCAATGAGTGTTTGTGGCAGAATCATGGAAACTGAGAGGCACGTGAACGTAACTTTTAAGAGATCGAGATCAAGGTGCTTGTTAGTGAGGTGGAGACATGTAAGGCGATTTTATTTTGTTGGGGTCATGTCTGCGTTACAAATAAGTTGATGACATTGATGATAAAGTTTTTAGTATGAGCATACTGTGCTCGGATGTTTAAATATGTATTTATGGAATAAATAACTCTGTTTTTGGGCATCTATATAATAATCCGTGTTTTCATGTTTTTTATTACAACAGGACAAAGTCTAATGTGAACGATAAAAAATGTGTGTTTAATGTGGGTTAAATGTATCATTTTATGAGGGCAGCTGTAGCTCAGGTGGAAGAGCAGTCGTCTTTCAACTGGAAAGTTGTGAGATCGGTTTCAGGCTTTGCTTGACTACATGTCGAAGTGTCCTCGGGCAAGACACTGAACCCTAAGCTGCCCCCCGATGTGCCTATCGGGGTGTGTGTGAATGTATACTATGTAGCGTAAAGCACTTTGAGGGGTCAACATGACTGGAAAAGCGCTGTACGAGTCCATTTACAGAGTCCATCAGCTGTGTAGCCGGTTTCCATCTTCAAAATGTTACTACACTAGGTCCAAAGTTGGCGCAGTCTTACACACTCTTCTGCGTCTAGTTTATTTTTATAAATCCCAAAGTTTACGTAGTAACATTCCTACAAAAATTTCAGGCCAGTTTTTTACTTTATAAATGAGGCCCCAGAACTTGAGTCCATTTCAGCTCCACATTCAGATGATTGGATCCAAATCTAGTGGAAGCATCATGAAGACATGGATCCATCCTGTTTTGCTGAGGGGGAGGGGGGAGGGTGGAACGTTCCCATAATGATGAGGTGGAACATTTTTATCAAGATGTGGTGTAACGTTCTCATGATGTGATGGAACCTTGTCAAGATGTGGTGGAACGTTCTCATGATGTGGTGGAACCTTGTCATGATGTGGTGGAACGTTCTCATGATAAGGTGGAACGTTCTCATCATGGATGAGCAGAAACTTGATGCTTCATGTCAAAATGGAGGAACATCTGTGGGAAACACTTCCAACATCTTGGTGAATCCATCAACAGAAGGAATCGAAGCAGTTCTGGACCAAGAAGAGGGTCCAAGCAGGTTCTAGAAGATGGACCTAATAAAGTGGACCGTGTGTGTCTCATACAGACACATTGTGGTTTTTCACTTTGCCCACCTGAACTTGTTAATATTCAGTGACAAGCTGGTGGGTGCTGCAAGTGCGACCAGCTTCCAGCTCTCATGGTATTTATAGAACCTATATTGTCCTCCTCCACTCTTCTCACCGGCTATTCGCCTCCTCCTCCTCCTCTTCGTCCTCTCTCATTCAAGCTGCAGACATTTCTCAAGAAGAGTCTGCTTTCAGCTGTTCTAAGTGCAAACACGTTGCCCTTCAACATTGTGGAAAACATTGCAAATGCTCCTCGAAAGATGGAGAAAGTTCTTCAGGCTGTTTTCTGTTCATTCCAACCATACTGGTCTGTAGCCAGTAAAGAGACACAAACCATCAGGTTTTTTTCCTTCTACTTACAGAAAACTTAACCCTTCCTCTTTAAGCAGGTGGAATTATGGGTATTGTAGTTCTAATTCATGTTTGGAAGCTGAGTGCAGCTGAGGTATGTGTCCTGACAGAGGTGTTTAATTAGTCAGAATCAGTCATTAAACGTCCAGATGGGGCCAAGTTTCAGAATAACTCTTATGTAACTGCTGTTCAGTGTTGTTAGTTTACAACACACACATTCTGATGACCAGTCTAACCTAACATGCATGTATTTGGATAGTGGGAGGAAGAAGGAAAACCGGGAGAGAACCCACACTAACACGAGGAGAACCCAGAGAGAACCCATTCTAACACGAGCAAAACCCAGAGAGAACCCACGCCAAAATCAGGAAAACCCAGAGAGAACCCACGGCAACATCAGGAAAACCCAGAGAGAACCCACACTAACACATGGAAAACACAGAGAGAACCAACGCCAATATCAGGAAAACCAAGAGAGAACCCACGCCAACATGAGGAAAACCCAGAGAGAACCCACACTAACACAAGAAAAACCCAGAAAGAACCCATGCTAACACAAAGAGAACCCACACTAACGTGAGGAAAACCCAGCGAGAGCCCATGTTAACACAGAGAGAACCCACACTAACACGAGGAAAACCCAGAAAGAACCCACACAAACGCTAGGAAAACCCAGAGAGAACAGACGCCAAAACCAGGAAAACCCAGAGAGAACCCACGCTAACACAAGAAAAACCCAGAAAGAACCCATGCTAACACAGAGAGAATCCAAGCTAACACGAGGAAAACCCAGCGAAAACCCATGTTAACACAGAGAGAACCTACGCTAACACGAGGAAAACCCTGAAATAACCCATTCTAACACATCGAGAACCCACACTAACTAGAGGAAAACCCAGCGAGAGACCATGTTAACACAGAGAGAACCCACGCTAACACGAGGAAAACCCAGAAATAACCCATTCTAACACATCGAGAACCCAGGCTAACATGAGGAAAACCCAGCGAGAGCCCATGTTAACACAGATAGAACCTACGCTAACACGAGGAAAACCCAGAAAGAACCCACACAAACACTAGGAAAACCCGGAGAGAACAGACGCCAAAATCAGGAAAACACAGAGAGAACCCACACTAACACGAGGAAAACCCAGAAAGAACCCACGCCAACATCAGGAAAACCCAGAGAGAATCCACGCTAACACAAGAAAAACCCAGAAAGAACCCATGCTAACACAGAGAGAATCCAAGCTAACACGAGGAAAACCCAGCGAAAACCCATGTTAACACAGAGAGAACCTACGCTAACACGAGGAAAACCCTGAAATAACCCATTCTAACACATCGAGAACCCACACTAACTAGAGGAAAACCCAGCGAGAGACCATGTTAACACAGAGAGAACCCACGCTAACACGAGGAAAACCCAGAAATAACCCATTCTAACACATCGAGAACCCAGGCTAACATGAGGAAAACCCAGCGAGAGCCCATGTTAACACAGATAGAACCTACGCTAACACGAGGAAAACCCAGAAAGAACCCACACAAACACTAGGAAAACCCGGAGAGAACAGACGCCAAAATCAGGAAAACACAGAGAGAACCCACACTAACACGAGGAAAACCCAGAAAGAACCCACGCCAACATCAGGAAAACCCAGAGAGAATCCACGCTAACACAAGAAAAACCCAGAAAGAACCCATGCTAACACAGAGAGAATCCAAGCTAACACGATGAAAACCCAGCGAAAACCCATGTTAACACAGAGAGAACCCACGCTAACACGAGGAAAACCCAGAGAGAACCCACGCTAACACAAGAAAAACCCAGAAAGAACCCATGCTAACATAGAGAGAATCCACGCTAACACGAGGAAAACCCAGCGAAAACTCATGTTAACACAGAGAGAACCTACGCTAACACGAGGAAAACCCAGAGAGAACCCACGCTAACAAGAGGAAAACCCAGAAAGAACCCATGCTAACACAGACAGAACCCACGCTAACATGAGGAAAATCCAGAAAGAACCCACACAAACACTAGGAAAACCGAGAGAGAACCCACACCGACACTAGGAAAACCTAAAGAGAGAACCAACGCTAACACGAGGAAAATCCAGAGAGAGCCCACACTAACACGAGGAAAATCCAGAAAGTACCCACACAAACACTAAGAAAACCCAGAGAGAACCCACGCTAACAAGAGGAAAACCCAGAAAGAACCCATGCTAACACAGACAGAACCCACGCTAACATGAGGAAAATCCAGAAAGAACCCACACAAACACTAGGAAAACCGAGAGAGAACCCACACCGACACTAGGAAAACCTAAAGAGAGAACCAACGCTAACACGAGGAAAATCCAGAGAGAGCCCACACTAACACGAGGAAAATCCAGAAAGTACCCACACAAACACTAAGAAAACCCAGAGAGAACCCACGCTAACAAGAGGAAAACCCAGAGAGAACCCACGCTAACACAGAGAACATGCTAACTCCACACAGAAAGTCAGCTCTCTTAGCCGAGACTCGAACCCTGCAGCGCTAACCACTATGTCACCATGCAGCTCATGTTTTTCCCAAAAAATATCCAACAAAAGAAATATTCAACCCTTTAGCGGCAAACGTACCATGAAATTACATCAAATGAGAAATATTTATTGCAGAGGGAAATACAATGTTGGAAAACTGATTGCTCTTCTTTTGTTTTGTTTTGGGGCTTAAATAAAACAATGATACTAATTAATTAGGAGAATTTAGACTCTCTTTCCGACTTACTATGGGTCTACATTTAATACATAATGGTTCTGAGAACTATTTCATCACTTTGTGGGAAAAAGATTGCTGAAAATTCTCAGTCGGCCTACTAGAAGTGAAATGAGATGTCTTACCGAGTGTACAAAATTACCCATAGTGCCCTTGTTGCCTAGCAACTGCAGCTGTTATAGCTTTCCAAGTAAGGGGTTCGCATCTTCCAAGAAACACACAAAAACATAACATTCTGAAAGAATAAGGAGCCAAAACGATCTCAATTGTATCATGTACCTACTCACGTAAAAGGACAACATGACCAGGACCAGAGTGCACCTGTCCAGGTAGCGCTTAGGTAAGCTTAACTAGTAACACTAGTGGGACCCGTGACGTCATAAAGTCAGCAACAAGCTGGTGCTACTGCCGTCCCAGCTTGTCTGCACATGGTGGCAAATGTAACGGAGCTTTATTTGTTTTTTAAAGCTCCCATATTTTACTATAATTGCCATTTCACAGTCTATCCTGCACATTTATGATATTATGATGCATTTTGCAACATGCACCACACTATAATTTTGCCATAGAATCAATTTCTTGCTGCAAGGTCTGTTGAGAAGAGCATAGCAGCAGAGACATGCATACTTCCTGGAGGAGGTGGAGCGATAAAATTTTCAGGTAGGGGCAGGTGGAGTTTCCACTGTGGGGGTGTGAGCCGTTTGTTATACCTAAGCTGCACTCTTCTTTTTAACCCAATAAAGCAACAAAACACATGGATGAAAACTACTTTGGTGATTGATTTAAGGTGCGATTAACACTAATAAAAGGCTAAAACGCATAAAGATATATTTTGCATGATATGGTACCTTTAAATCTTAATTTACTACAAAGAAATGAGACAAAGTCTGGTGATAGACATGAACATATGGTGCATTCTTACTGCATTCTGATTCCAGCAGATTATACCGCTAGCTAAGCTTCAACTGCTGCTCATTCCCTGACATCTTGAGCAAACTGAATTCTGGGAAAAAAAAGATGCCACGAAGGACTCATCGCTTGTAGCCTTCCCTACATGCCAAACAAAGTGAGGGATTTGAGCCTCCTAAACGAGACAAGGTATAATAGCAATGTGACGTATATAACCAATGAATCCGTACCCCGAAGTCCACGAACAATGAATTGGGACACAGCTTATCTGATGCTTGTCTTCTGCCCCCTGGTGGACAAATCAGTATATATTTACATCAAGATTCTGTTTAAACAGTTACCGAAAGACATAAGTGCAAGTCATTCATTATTTATTAACCAGCAATCAAACTTCTTTTGGCATTAGGGTGATGTTTGTCAAAAGATCAGGGATCCTGAGTCCAGGTGTTTTTAGGCCGAGTCCTTCAGGTTTTTAGAAGTTTTCCTGATGCAACACACCTGATTATGGCTCAGGTGCTAATTACTCATTGATTTAGGTCAGGTGTGTTGCAGCAGGTAAACTTCCAGGACCTGTAGGACCTCTCTGAACAGGATCATCGCTCCATGGCTAATAAAACCTAACCCCAATCCCGAAAGAAATCCGTGTTTCTTGTCTCACCTGAGCGTCTTCCCGCAGGTCCGTGGCCTCCTTAATGGGGCCACTAGCTTGTTTAAAGGTCTCGTCCACCACTTTGATGCCGGTGTGCCTCAGCGTGACGTACTCCCTCCCTCGCCGTCCCACCCGTCGCACAGAAAGCCCGCGCCGATAGGCCTTCCCACCTCCTCTCCGGTTGGTGATCGCCACATGGACGAACAAGCTTGTGTGGGGTAAGGGGTCTCCCGCCAGGCCCAACAGGGGAACGTTACGGTAACCGGGCTGAAGGCACTCGAAGGCCACGCTGTACTGGCCAATGAAATCGTCCCCGATGTAGTCATCGTCCAGCACCACAAAGCGCAGCAAGGCCAGCTCCGGCATGTTCACCTGCACACAGGTAATAAAAAAACGGACAAAAAAAAGATAAAGCACAAACAAAAACCATCCCCACCGCTACCCGTTTAATATGTTTCTGATTCCAGTTTGTGATCTTTGGATGAGAGAAAGTTAAGATGACTTTTCTAATAACGGAGCTTCATTTTGATATTAAATTAAAATTAAAATCAACATAGCAGCTGCACAAAACAACAATCCTGTTCATGAATATATCTGAAAACATAAGTGGATTATAAGACGGTTTAATCATTGCAGGAAAAAACGGACAATTAGGCAAAATATATATACATGCATACATAAATATATATATATATATAAGGAGATGAATAAAGCATCCATATATCCATCTATCTAAAAATTACAGGGAGTTATAGAAAAACATAAAAGAATAAATAGAGCTATTAAAAAAACACGCAGGCTGTTGCTGACAGGCTGAGCTTTTCCATTAACCTCGCCACAGACCACAATAACACCTGCAACCATGGTAACCATACACAAAGATGGGAAAAGCTGCAGCTGAAAATGGTTAAAAAATATATCATTTAAAAAACGCAGCATGTCCTCTATTGTTAAAAACACTCACAGCAATTAAATTAAAATGTGATGGGTTTTTTTTTTCTTTTTTTATATCCCATTTCTACAGCGTTGTGGTTTTTCCTGCCTCTGCACAAGCAGGTCGTCTAATGCTGCCAACATACAAAGAATAAAGCAAAGAGAAATCTGCTTTATTCTACATAGAAAATCAGACCTGCTTATATCTCGGAGGGGATCATCTGTGCAGCGTCGCTGATGAAAGTTTAATAGTTTGTCACCTGAGGAGACGCTGCTGCTAAGACAGCTTTTAAATGCATCTGTACATTATTCATCAGCTCCTGATTTGGAATCATTAAGTCAAAGGTTATTAGTCGGAAAAGTTGCTCTTCATTAATATCTAAAACAGCAACGGATGATCAGCTGGTCACGAAATTAATTACAAGGCTGGTATTACTCAGAAATATGCAAGAATAATGTTAATTAAATGGAAGGATGAGCAGAGCCTCCTGAGGCTGTTTGATATATTCAGATCCCATCTTGAAAGGACTTTACCTTCATCTAATAAAGTTACAAACACCCACACATGTTAACACAAAAGAAGAATCAGATACAGTAAGAGTGTGTGTCTCCATATTCATACTGTGTGGAAGTTTAACAATAATGTGTCTTACAGCTTAGGGTGGACATTTTCATATTTATGTCCACTCTCACTGGTATGGTATGGGGCGTGCTACTAAGTAACCTGCACATCTGTGATGGTATGGGGCGTGCTACTAAGTAACCTGCACATCTGTGATGGTATGGGGCGTGCTACTAAGTAACCTGCACATCT
>JBAMHX010000014.1:2135024-2145705 GCA_037177515.1 Pseudomugil tenellus | reverse complement strand
AACACAATGTCATTTGTTCACCACTGGCGCACCCACCCTCACTTTGGGTCCTCTGCATATCTAAAGAAAACCACACATATTGATAACATGCCTGTTAACGTTAACAGCAACACCAAAAAGACCAGGCTGCTCTTATAAGCACGGAAATGATAGAAAATATCAATCTGTTTTACATTCTGAGGTGCACGTCAGTGTGGATGACAGTAATGTCTGCGACTTCCTGCATCACATAAATTAAAACTATTGTGGCATCAGAGGACAAATCAAACCCAGGCGGACAGACAGGAGGCCACATCTCCTTCACATCAAGACAACCTCCCAGTTTCACCTCTAAACTTGCCCCTTTCTCCCACTGCATTTCCCTTTCATCTGCCTGTCTGATTTGATTCATCTCCATCCCATCAGTTTCTCTAAACACCCCCTGAATCCCACCAGTTGGGTTGATCACTTCTTCTTGTTTCATCCCCCCTGTCCCCTCTCCATGCCCTTTTCAATCACTGCTGTTTTCCTTCATTGTTTGCCCTTTACTGCTGCCTTCATGTCTTCTCCCTCCACCCCCCCTTCAAGGCATTAGTGGTACCAGGAGAAGCCTGGAAGGGTCTTCTGGCTGTGGTCACAAGGGGTCCTTATCCAAAGCAATGACACACTTCCAAGTCAAGAGCACGTTGGTTATGTAACAGCTTAAAGCTTCCTGGCTTCTCTGATGGGCCTGATAGCTACAAGCATTCACACACACACACACACACACACACACACACACACACACACACACACACACACATGCACGAATAAACACAAACACACACTCAGAGCAATGGGAGAGAAAAAGGGATTAAACTGGAGCTGAGATCAAGAGGAGGGAGAAATGACAGCAAGAGAAGGAAAAGAGGAGGGAAAGAAGCGGGTTAGACAGCAGGAAGGAGGTGAAGAAGTAGCTGAGCATCATCCCAAGACAAATAAATGGATGGATGGAAGGAAAAGTGAGGAAAAGCCAGAGGAGAGGAGAGAGAGACAAAAGAAAGTGGAGAGGGAGATATGGAAATAAGATGAAGAGCAGAGGAAGAGAAGGAAGAGGAGACAGTTGGATGGCAGATTAGTGAGTCTCTAAAAGGAAAACGTTCAGTAAATGGCTTGATGAATGTTTCAGAGAACAACCGGGAACCGGGATGAGAGGGAAGATGAAGAAGAGGAAGAGGATGAGGGAAAAGCTCATTTTGAATAATTGAGTGTAAAAGCTATCTCATGGAGGCAACACATCTCTGGTGGTTTCTGCTTGCACGGTATAAGTTTGTGATGTATTTATATGTTTTTTGAGGACCAGCTTCAGTCTGGAACCAACGTTGTGAGGACATCCGGCATTACGGGGACATTTTGGGGATAACTTTTAAATAACAACTTCAAGTTTTACTCTTTTTTTTTGGTGATTTGCTTATGCATTCTGCCATATGGATCCCATGAATACTGCCACCAAACCACATGCTGGATGTAATAAACATAACGGCTCATCTGAAAGTCAATCTGATCACCGCCCCCTGGTGGTTGAAGGCAGAACACACTAACAGGAGTGTAATGCTATTTGCACTCCAAACATAATGCATCGTTCCAAGTTTATGTAACCACTATGTCTATGATAGCAAGTTTTTATTTATTAATCAGCTCTTATATCAGCACAATTATGTAATGTACTATAGGTCAACCTCACATTCCCAGGAGAAAATCCTTTAGACGTCTGCTAAAAATGATCCCATTTTAGCTCCCAAAAAATGTTTATACAGCCATAACCAATGATGCTTTAAAACATATTATTCATTGTAAAAATGTCTCATTAAATTCACTTACAGCATCAGCACCAATGTTTCTTTTAAATCTGTATTTAATTAGTAAAAAAAAACTCCTTACAGACTAACATTTTTACTATGATTCTACTGATTTGAAAAACAATATGCTAGAGTCTCCACCTAATAAAAAAGCTGACATCTAAATTGGTTTTAGGGACCTCTATAACACAGCAACAGGTTTAAAAGTGTTATATTGTATATCTGTGGAAAACAAGCTCCACTGTGTAGCTCTTTATTGATTAGTCCAAAGCTTTTAATACAGAGACTCGTGAATTATTAAAGAAAAATTACCTCAAGGACACTCAGTTTTTACCATCTGCTGGTTTAAAAACTACTTATATGGAAAACAAGTGTGTTCAGACAGAAGGTTTCACTTCTGCCTTACAGGGGTAATGGACTGAGAAATGACCAACGGGATTTTCAAAGATCAGTCCTGGGTCCACCTATTTTTGCTGTACTTAAAAAGTATTCTTAATAAAATAAAATAAGACAAAATAACAAAAATAAATAGAATAGACCTAATAAAAATGTTTAAGTAAAGATTACAATGAATTTATAATTCTTAGTATATAATAAAAGATGATAACACAAAATAAGACTTAAAAAGAAAAAAAAAGAAAAATTAGATCAAATAGAATAAAATGAAATAAGATAACATAAAATAAGATAAAAAAAACAACTAAAACTAAATAAAGTAAGATAAAATAAGATAAAATAATCAAAATCAAAAAAGATAAGCTAAAATAGAATAAAATAAAATAAACTCCATGCACATTCGTAAATAAATAATTAAATTTACCCTTCTATGAAAATGATATTGAAATTTTTATACTCTTTCTACTTTTGATCATTCCTGAGTTTTAACTTACATTTGATGAAGTTACTCATAATTTGTGTGACTCAAAATATTTGCAGACAAAAGATTATTTTCTCAACAAATCATCTGAGTCACTGAATGATCCCAATACTACCCCCTTTCAAAGGTCTGTATCTGATCATAAACAACTTGCAGTTATAATCAATAATTATTTGTAATTTGTGGTTACAACTAAACAACTGATGGTAAAACTTAAGATGTTATTTTTTCAAAAGAATAAAGTGTTGTATTTAATTGGAGACAAATAAGGTTGTTGCTGCCACTTTTATGTCTATGCAGGATTATAGTGACGTCACCTTTCCTGCGTGCAGCTTTGCAGTTCCTACATGCAGTTCTCATAAACTCAAGGTTTATCAGAGTTCAGCAGTTTAGAAACTTATTTCATCACATACATGCACAACTTTTGCCAGTTATTGTTGTGTTGTTGTTTAGTATGTTTAGATCTTAGTTAGATTTTCTGTTTTAATACATGTGAAAGTTGTAGCCTTTATATGTAGTACATAGTACTGTCTGTACTTGAGCTAAAACTGGGACCTTGGCTACTAAATTTCATGCTATCTTATGTAAATATTTGCTGGTATAATAATAAAGTTATTTGAATCCCTGAGTCCTCTCAGAAACGTGTCAGACTGCATATTCTTTTAATGCAAATGTAATCTGGATCTGGTTGCTTTCGTGCTTGGAGGAGGCCATTCTCCTTCATCCACTGTTCCTTCATCTTTAGAAATCAGACACAAAATGCAACACTGTGTTGTTTTGTAATTGTATTAAAGCTCAAACAAGCCAGAGTGAGTTCACTTCAATGTGACCCAGAGTCAAATTAATATAAGGTCATGACTTTCAGGGAGATAACGTTAACCTTTTCTGAATTCCTCCATTACATATCAATCCCATCTGCACAAACACACAGTAAAGAGCACCCTGATATTCATCAATATCCAGTCCCAATGCCATGGACATGAGGGCGTGCTCCCATTTCTTCTGTTTTCCATGTAAATGTTGTGATCAAAACTGGGATAAGTCTAACTGGAACACCATGAAACCGTGTGTGCATCTGTGTAAACATGTGTGTATAAATAAAGTGAGTGTGTGCTGGAGGAAACTCAGCAGAAATGCCTCCAGAAGGCTGAGCAGCAGACAGTCAAGCGCTGCTCTGATAGACAAGCTCAGCACTGGCCGAGACAGCAGTTACGCAACGTTGTCCAAAACACGTACAGAGAAATGCAACAACAGGGACGCACAAACACACACAAACACACACTGTCACTATTATTCTTCTGTTTAAAATATGATGTCAGCTGCTGCCTAGCAACCCCAGGTGAAAGGCAGCACATAGGCTAATGAGATGAAATGATCTCAATCTTTTTTTGGCCTACAAAAAACAAAAAGAGGAGAAGAAACATCGCTAGTGTGTGTGTGTGTGTGTGTGTGTGTGTGTGTGTGTGTGTGAATGCTACCACACATGCATGTCTCAGCTGTGCAGCGTCACACCCAGTTCCTGTGTGAGAGCCCAAGACTGAGAGGATTTCCGTAAACAAACCTGTCTAATTAAGCTCCACTAATTCCTGTAAAAGAATTCAGCATTTCAGAGAAAAAAACAAAAGCAAAACGTGACACGTGAACCGAAACGGGCTCAGTTCTTTTGTTATCTTTACGCCGGTTCCCAGAGTCCCGGACGTCATGTAGCTGACGGTGTGTCTCATTTAAAACAGGGACATCAGATAAAGTATTCCCCTGAGCTCTGAAACGGCAACATATCTGAACATCGTGTACATTTTTACTCATGAAATATGAGCTGTATGTATTCAGCATATAAGTACAACAAATATACTATTATATGTGATTTGGATAACTGTAGCTCACTGGTCAAAGGTTTATTCAAAGGAGAGAATAAAAGGAAAAATCTCTCCGCACCCACTTAAGGGACAGAAAAACTGGATTTTTTTTCTTCAGTTTCCTGCGTTTTCTTAAGGACACACAGCAAAACCAGCTGAGATATGTAGTTTCCAGCTGCTTTTCTAACTGTCTAATGTTTTCACAGAAGAAACTAAAGAAATAAGAATAAGTTATGCTTCTTTATGTATAATTTATCTTAAAGACTCAACCCATGAACAGGGGGAGGAAAAGTCCATTTTTTGGATATAAGGTCTTTTTTTAACAAGATATAAATAAAAAGTATCACATTTTTTAGAGGTATTTTCCATTTATTACCATGTGATATGCCTTAACTCTTATTGTATAATCTTATGATTTTCTGGTGTCAATTAAGGTGCAGAAGATAAAAATCTGATAAGAATTTTCACCATAAAGTGATGCAGAATGTCTGAGAAAGTAAATGTATCATATATACCATGCTGGGCTAAATGGTTCTTAACTAAGATGACTGTTAAATGTAGACACAGCGCTGGCTCACCCCATGAGTTAGGAACCTTTTCTATGCTTGAATTAGACATTGGGATCATTTATAATCCTGTGATATAATAATAATAATACATTTTATTTTAAAGTGCCTTTCAGGTCACTCAAGGACACTTTACAATACATGTAATAAAAAGAGAGCACAAGTTAAAACACAGCAAGTTAAAAGCAAGATAAAAGTGCAGTTAAGATTTAAATGCTGACATATACATATGTCAATATGAAAAAATAGAGGAAATTTCTACAGATGGTGCTTAAAGTTATGCAGCATCTTATTTATTTTTGTAATTGTCAAAAGTTTGGTTTTTGTATTTATTTGAGTTATTCTGGTTTTCTTCTATTTCTTATTTTTTCTGTTCAAGGCTGAGCACACATTTCCTTTAATAATTTGCAAAGTGAAGAATCTTTTACTTTTTATAAAAGTTTATTGCAGTGGAAATAAACAAACAAGTTTCAGGTCCTCTTTAAACTGATGCGAACAACAAGTTCATTTGTCTTCTACAATGTAGGACATGTGACTATTGCACACATCTACATTGCAAAGATGATGCTGAAATTATATATTTTGCAGTTCTAGTAGGAAAAATATATTTAAGAAAGATAACTAGCAAGCAAAAGGCCTCTGAAAAAAGCAGCATAAATATAATTAACATACTATTACCTTTAAACTATCTTTATTACAGGTTTAATACAGATAAATAAATTATACACTATATGGAAATGCAGTCAAATAAGTATTTTTGGCGGGTTTCATCCATGTTACTGACAGTTACACTTAATAAATCAAATATAAATGACACCAAGCTGAAAATAAGTCTTTCTGTGTCAGATAGCAGGCAACATTACATCATCACTGTGTGACCAACTAGCATAAATATACCCAACAGTTGCACTCAGATGAGAAACTACATCAAATCATGGACTAATTTTCCACAAATGATCAAAATGTTGTAAGAAAAAAGTCCTGAATAAAGAGTGTTTTCTCAGAAAAGTCTCTAGATTCTGATTTACCCACGTTGATGAGTCCAAATCAGCCAACACATTCACACGTTATGAACCAGACCAGTTCAGACAACATGAAACAAAGTATAAATGAGGAATTATGAAGTAGTATAACTAGTAGAACTAATGAGCTACTACAGATCGCATCATTTTTGGCTGCATCATCTCAGCATCTCCAGTGAAAACGTCTGACAACAGAGGCTGGAGGCTTTCTCCTTTCTGAAACCAGCTTCTGATCAGGGTCATTGATACGACGGTTCTGGTTACTGATGAGCCAGCAGTGAGAAACGACAATGTTCATGGCATGACCTTGAAAGGTGAGAAAGGACAATTAGCTCCTCTTCTAAACATCCAGGTCACTCTGAAGTCGTGTGAGGTCATCAGAACAGAGCTGTGTGGATGTATTATAGGAGCTAAACGCTACTTTAAGTGTTTGATTTTATTTTCTTCCTCTTTTCTTCCTCTCTGCTGTGCTTCGGCTCTGTTTCATGAGGCAAGTCCCTTCAGAGGATTCTGTGGCATCAACTTTAGACACTCTGACTAGTTGTTGCAGATTCTTACAGATTTGTGTGTAACAGATTTTATCCCTTCTTTTCTTCTGCAGATACGTGTTTGGAAGATATAATCCGGACTATGTGGAATAGTCTGAGTTGTGTTGTGCTTTCGGTTGTGCAGGTGCTGTTTGTGGTGACGAAGATGCTCCGAATGATGCAGCAAATCTACCTGACGTTTTTTTTATCATTCAGAGCGCTTTGCGCAGTCCTCATCTAGATTCCAGGACTTTTCTATCTTTGGTGTTCTTTTCTGCCAACCAGCATTCAACCTGCTCACTGCATCATCTCAGTGTGTGTGTGTGTGTGTGTGTGTGTATGTGTGTGTGTGTGTGTGTGTGTGTGTTTATAATCTGATAACAGCACATTGAAGCCATCGTCCCTCTTCGTAGTGTTTGCAGATGCTCGTAAAAATCTAAAAAGCTCAAAAGAATTGATTAGAATTGTATTTTCTCATTGAATGCAGATAATTTATTAAATTCTGGTGAAATGTCTCACAAAGTGGATTTGAAGAAGCTAAAGAAAGCGAATTATTAGAGATTGTTAAAGGTTTTTCTAACCTGCCAAGGAGCCTCTGAGACACGTTTAATCAGAATCTTATCAGCTAATTCAGCTCCTTTTAGACTCCTACAGCTCTCTGATAAAACAGATGGAAAATTTGATGTAGATTGAGAAAAATATTTATTTTTATTGTTGTGTTCTCCTTACAGAACATCTGGAACTTGTACAGAAAGTAACCGACCTTTTTAAGAACAGACTGGATATTTGCCATTGTCCTGGTTGGTCTGGCGTGTTTCTGGAACCAGCAGAGCTTTTATTGATCTAACTGCTGCTATGATTTGCTCCTGGCTGTTGTATTCTGTATTTTAGATCGGGCTGAGCAGGCTTCCTGGAGGCTCAGGGCGGAGTCTGGCATTCTGATTAAACACACCTGCAGCTCATCTGGCTTTTAAGGAGCTGCAGGAGTTCTCTGTCATATTATCTCCCAGTTAAATCACCTCCCATTACCTCGATCCCAAGGTTAACAGCATTACCCGTCATCCCCTGAGAATTCATCTCCAGCTTTTCAACCAGTCAGATGTCTAAACCCGCCTGCTCGCACTGGTATCATAGACCCCCCCGACACTCTGCACATGCACTTTTCTTCTCTGCAAAGCACCCAGTGAAGGACCAGCAGACTGAAAAACAGCAGTGAGACTGATGAACGGTTGTATTGCTGCTGCTTTGACTGGAAACTGTCTCTAAATATGCAATACGTTATAAAGCTGAAGTATTTGCTCTCTAATGACGCCACCATTGTTTCACTCTGCTGCTCCACCTTTATCTCTCCATTTGCTGTTTACCTCAGAAACAGATTTCCTTCATGCGAGTGCAGGAATGACAAATGAAATTCCCTGAAAAAAAACGCTGTTGCATATGATTTTCCAGCCCAAAGACGCTGAAGAGTAACGATTGCTCCAGGAAAATTTACCTAATGAATGTCGGTGTGTCACCAAAACGAGCCAAAGTTTTAATGTAGCGCTTCTCTAAATGATACGATAAACTCTGCTTCAACAGCTTTAATAATCTCTGTGACAGGTGTGCAATGAGTTCACAAGAACAATTACACACAAGCAGCTCCGGGATTTATGTTTCTGGAGAAAAAAAAAAGAAAACACAAGGTCAAACACAAAGCCTGCGGCCCCCAGAACAGCTTTAGACGAGGCTTCAATCCTGCATCCCACAGCAAAGCAATGAGTTGTTTACTGCAGGAGATGCTTGGTAACGTTTTTACTTTATAATTCAGAAAAGGGGAATGAATGAAAACAAGTCAATCAGGGGGAGAAAAAACAGAAAAGATACAGCGCAGATGCACAGCGACATGCAAAACAGAGGAAAACCTAATTTCAGACTGAAAAACCTCACAAGGCCAAATTTCCAGGAACAACAGCCTCCGCTCATCCTCGAGGCTGAAAGGCTGAAGCTGTGGACACAGACGAGCGAGGAGAGGCTGCAGGATGTATCAAAAAGAGAGAAAATGACGGAAATGGCCTTGAGATAGGTGAAGAGAAACAGGCAGCAGCTGCTGATAAACAGGAATAACAGCGAGACGGGGATGAAGGAAAACACGGCAAGCAGGACGATTACTTCCACCTCACAACAGAGACGTGTGTAAAAGAAGAATCTGGGAAAACTAGGAAAATTCCAGTTGGAAGCAAAATACCTCAAATTTCCTGCAGAAGACATCCTGTTTTAGAGAACGATGTGAAAAAATTGTGTTTTTCTCCTTAATTCAACAGAAATGAAGGCCAGAGTGCACAACATAACCACGCAGATTAAACTGCAACTGTCAAAACTTTGCAGTTTGATATTCAGCTTTATGAGGGCAGGAACTCAGATGTTGGAGCCTAATTGGTTGAATTTTCTCATATTTGGAGACGCTGAAGGAACACAGGGAAGCACGGGCAAACAGCCTGGATGAGACTGGGCCGGACAGAACCTGCAACCTGTTAAGGGTTGGGTGGGAAACCACCTCTCACACGGGAGTTTATACGTCCAAACTCATCCAATCTATGATTAAAAGTTCTTTGCTTATATTTATGACATTCCTACTGGATGCAAAGTAACACAGAGGTTTAGCGACATGCACACACCGCCTGGCCGCCTCCTACTCAGGTCTGGAGTGTCCCAACACAGGAAGCAGGATGGATCCGTGTTCTCATGACGCTTCCAGGAGACTCTGATCCGACCATCTGAACGTGGAGCTGAAATGGAGACTCATCAGACCAGTTTGTCCAGTCCTGGTGAGTCTGTGTGAATTGTACTTTCCTGTTCTTAGCGGCCGGAGTGGAAACCGGTGTGTTCTCCTGCTGCTGGAGAACATCTGGTTCCAGGTTGAATGTGTTGTGTGTTCAGATGTTCTGCATATCCTGGTTGGAAACAGAACTGATTGGACTTCCTGTTGCCCTTCTATCATCTCCAACCAGTCTGTCCATTCTCCCCTGACATCAACTGGTTATTTTCTCTTCTTCAGATCATCTCTAAACCCTGGAGATGGTTTGTGTCAAAGTCAGTTAAACCTTCTTCCTTCCTCATTCTGATGCTCAATTTCAGCTTCAGCAAGTCGTTTTTGTCGTGTCTGCATGACTGAAAGCATTGAGTTTCTGCCATGCCAGGCTGGTTAACTGGTTAACAGGTGGACTTTCTGCAACGCCTGTTGGGATGGAAACTGCAGAAACAGAAACAGCAACCGGTGATGCTGCGTTTTGCTCCTGCAATTACCAGTTTTCCTGCATAAGAGGCTCAATGGCAGAAATCCCAGCAGTCCTAAAAGCATCTCTCACATAATCCTCTATACCAACAAAGTGGCTTATAAAACTGTTAAATGTCTGTTTTTTTCATGACCGATTCATATTTTATGATTTCATAATGGATTTTATTAATGCTTGTGAATAGAAAGGCTCCTCTGGCTTATTCGGAGCGTTGTGAGGTCCGCAGGTGGCTTCTGATCCACGCTGACGGTCGCTAACCGGACAGAAAACATGGAGGAAGACTAACAAAAACCAGACGTGCTGGTCAAATGGGAATGCAATGTCAATAAAATGTCTCTGCATCTTATTTATAATAATTTCTTAGAATAAAAAAACCTGAACATTCACATAAAAAAACACAGTTTCCTGCATCCAGGTAACCAACGGCCATCTGTGGCTTCTGGTATGGAGATAATCCCATCACATATACTGTAAATCTCTCTCTTTAACTCCTGCATAACGTATAGCAAACACATTCCTCACCACAAAGTACTTTTGGGGGTCTTTGTAGTACGCAGAACATATTAAAGTAGCCACACAAACAGAACAGTGTCACCCTGCAGGTTTTTAGTGGGAGGTGTGTCCCCCGTCCACATGGAGGAGAGGACGCTCCCAGAGGAGGAACATGCTGTAAATGTGACCGACTCCAGGCGGCGAGCCAGAAACCGTCTACAAACGATGCGTCACCAGCAGCCAAAGAAGAGC
>JBAMHX010000014.1:2104144-2122411 GCA_037177515.1 Pseudomugil tenellus | reverse complement strand
GGTTTAACCACAGTTTTCTGAGAATTAGGGCAACACTCATTAGTGGCATCTTTAAAAGTGTGGATGTTTGGCTTCTTCATCACACTGTGTGTGGAGCAAAGTCTCAATCCCGCTCATTTCTCCTTTATATCGGATCAGTCAATCAGAAGGCAGCGACTCAGTGCATGTAATCATTAAGATGTGATGAGGACGACTTGCTGAAGTTCGAACCGAGCATCAGAATGCTCCACAGCTTCAGGCTGCTGCTGGTGGAATGGTGGGTTCTCATCACAAATGGAGGTGGAACATTCTCATCGCGGATGAGGTGGAATATTCTCATCACAGATGAAGGTAAAATGTTCTCATCACAAATGAAGGTGGAACATTCTCATCACGGATGAGGTGGATCGTTCTCATCACAGATGAAGGTAAAATGTTCTCATCACAAATGAGTTGAAACATTCTCATCACGGCTGAGGTGGATCGTTCTTATCACAGATGTGATGAAACATTAATATTAAAGATGATGGTAAAATGTTCTCATCACAATGAGCTAGAACATTCTCATCACGGATGACGTGGAACATTCTCATCACAGATGTAATGGAACGTTCTGATTGTGGATGTGATGGAACGTTCTCATCACAGATAAAGGTAAAATGTTCTCATCACAAATGAGTTGGAACATTCTCATCATGGCTGAGGTGGAAGGTTTTCATCACAGATGAGGTGGAACATTCTCATCACGGATGTATTGGAACCTTCTTATTATGGATGTGATGGAACGTTTTTATCACAGATGTGATGGAACATTCTAATCAAAAATAAAGTGGAACGTCACGGATGACGTGGAACATTCTCATCACAGATGTAATGGAACGTTCTGATTGTGGATGTGATGGAACGTTCTCATAAACAGATAAAGGTAAAATGTTCTCATCACAATGAGGTAGAACCATCTCATCACGGATGAGGTGGAATGTTGTCATCACAGATGAGGTGGAACATTCTCATCACGGATGACGTGGAACGTTCTCATCACGGATGTAATGGAACGTTCTTATTATGGATGTGATGGAACCTTTTCATCACAGATGTGATGAAACATCATTAAGATGATGGTAAAATGTTCTCATAACAATGAGGTAACATTCTCATCACGGATGAGGTGGAACGTTTTCATCACGGATGTGATGGAACATTCTAATCAAAAATGAAGTGGAACGTTCTCACCTTGGATGTGATGGAACATTATTATCACAGAAGATGGGGAAATGTTTTGATCACAATGAGGTAGAACATTCTCATCACGTATGAGGTGGAAGGTTTTCATCACAGATGAGGTAGAACATTCTCATCATGGATGAGGTGGAACGTTTTCATCACAGATGAGATGGAACATTCTCATCACGGATGTAATGGAACCTTCTTATTATGGATGAGGTGGAACATTCTCATCACGGATGTGATGGAACAATATTATCACAGATGATGGTAAAATGTTCTCATCACAATGAGGTAGAACATTCTCATCACGGATGAGGTGGAACGTTTTCATCACGGATGACATGGAACATTCTCATCATGGATGTAATGGAACCTTCTTATTATGGATGAGGTGGAACGTTTTCATCACAGATAAAGGTAAATGTTCTCATCACAATGAGCAAGAACATTTTCATCGCGGATGAGGTGGAACATTCTCATCACAGATGTGATGAAACATTATTATTAAAGATAAAGGTAAAATGTTCTCATCACAATGAGGTAGAACATTCTCATCACGGATGAGGTGGAACGTTTTCATCACAGATGTGATGGAACGTTCGAATCAAAAATGAAGTGGAACGTTCACATCATGGATGTGAAGGAACATTCTAATCACTGATAATGGTAATATGTTCTCATCACAAATAAGGTTGAAAGTTCTGATCATGGATGTGGTGGAACGTTCTCATCACAGATGTGTTGTCCACCAGCATGTTATGCCACATAAAGCAGCATATTTGCACATATTGACATTTGAGGAATTTTGCACATTAAACCAATAAAACACATAATTTCTGGTGGGATTGAATAATAAATAGAAATAAACCTTTTAGATGATCCTGGTCCTGGTTGTTACCTATATTTAGTAGCTGGTGGGTTGTTGCGAGCGTTCTTGGTTGTTCAGCGTGACAGCAGCAGGAAAGATGCCATCGGATACTAAAAGCAGGTCGGCTGTATCGCTTGGTTCTCCCTGACCTACATTTGCTGCTGCTGCAGTTGTTAAGGTGATGAAGAGGCTTGGTACAAATCGGAGCCAATGGTTTGTCAGGACATCCGCGGATTGAACTTTACTCCAGAAAAAGCAGCACCAGCTGGGGGTTGGGGGTTTAAGCTCAGGTGATCGGGTCTGAATATAACTGTACAAACTAGACGGAGGTGAATGTAGTAGATGAGACCACGTCGTTATATAATGTCAACCAAACACCCAGAAGAGATAAATGAAAGGAAAACCAGCTTTTCTGCAAACATCAACACTTTTACACGGATGCTGATTTATGCCAAGAACAGAAAAATAAGAATAAACAATTAAGTTAACGCGTGTCTGAAGCTAATCTGAAGCTGTAGGAGCAGTTTGTGCTGAAAACGAGGTTGATGCGCCCTCCTGCACGTTTCATTTCCATGTTGCAGGTCATGCTGTTCTGAATTTCAATTACACTGTTGAAAACACACCCTGAGCGCACAAACACACTCTCTGCCTGACTCGCAACACTCTCAGGTGAGCAGTAAGACTAACTGCCTTCGGTTTACATGCTTCACTGGGCGCTCAGACAAGAGGTGGTGTCGCTCAGCGGGTAATTACTCATTGCTTACTGCAGAAAAGTTTCAAAAAGCCCATATTGTCACATGCAGCACGTCCAGAATTCGCTGCAGACCTTGAATAAATGGACAAAAGCAGAAAAAAAAGAGGCCCGGGGCTTCTCCGTTAGTCTCTTCCGGCAGCTGGATGTTATTGACTTTAATAAGACGTCTAGACCAGACATCTGACAGCATGAAGGAAGAGACGGAGGCGTCCAGGCAGATCCGGGGGAGACGGAAATATACTTCAGCCTTTAAAAGAAGATAAATATTTTAGGGACATCTCCATTAATCCCTGCTAAGAAGGTTTTCATTTAATGGTGAACTGATGGAGACGTTTGGATGCAGATATCATGCAGTTATTGCTCCTAACAGATCATTTCATCCTATATACTGGTTGATGTGAAGCAGCTTTGCTTCTAGAAACAGAAAATAAAGTCAGTGTGACTCTTTCCCCTCAAACTATTCTTCAAATACAAGTCTTGAAATGAAACTTTCCAGGTCAGTGAAGAGAGACGTTTTATCTCAGTTTCAGTCAGTCTGACTTAAAACTATCTGGGGCTTGTGTCTCGCTGTCAGGCTTTAGCTTCAGCAGCTTAACTCCTGTTTCCTGGAGATGCTGCAAACTTTTCAGTTTTTCTTCCACAGCTTCATTAACTCTCACACTCACCGGAAGTCGTGACCTTCTGGATTTTACTCAACATTCTGCATTCACATCTAAATGTAAAGAGAAGAGGCTGAACCAGCGACCTCCTCGCTGTGAGGCTGCGGTGCTAACACCACCGTGCATACGTTTCATTTCATTTGAATAATTATTTCCCAAACAGCATGTTAATGTTTTGCAAAAATGGACGCTACAATGAAGGCAGAGTGTTTGGATTTTTTGGACTTGCAGCTGGAGAATCCCGAAAATAAGAACTACCTGCTTGAAATCTAAACAGACACAAACAGAACGCAACAAATTTAGAAGCATGAGGAGAAAAGCGTTCCTCGGGGAGTCCTAACGGCAAAGGAATGTGTGATGGACAGGACCTCCAGATAAGATTAAGCTCTGCAGCTAAAAGGGAACAAAGGGAAGAGCTGAAGGGAAGAGTGTGTGTTTGTATTTTCATGCTGTGAGATCTTGAAGCCAGCAGCAGCATCAGACAGACATGGAGGGGACAGCTTTGTGCTCAGGCAGACCGAGCAGAGGTAAATAAATCAGTCAGAGCTCCAAATAAGTGTGACCGAAACATTTACAGCAGGATAATTGAGACTATGAGATGGGTAGAAAGAAGAAAAACCCACCTCTATATTTAAGATTCCAGTTACCCATTTTATTTCTGTTTCAGTCCACGTTTATTCAGATTTTCCTATTAGAAGGAGACCGAATGATGCTAATTAGCGCTAAAAATTAGCCTTTACATCTCAGATTCCCAAACGTCCTCTTCAGTGCAGAAGTGTAGCGTTGGGGGACCACCTTTAAGCATGAAGGTGAACAGTCACACACAAGTTGGATAATTACTACTAACAGGAGACAAAACGTCCCAAAGGGTTGCGTTTAATCTATAAATAGTGACCTGAACCGTACGCATCATCAACGTTTAAACTTATCCTAATTAGCATCTCATTTACGCCGTCAGGGTGTAACAGGCTAAAAACATGAATGTACAAGAGCGTGGAAGCGCTGAGCTTCTCTGATGGGGAAACTTCCCCACTCTCGTTACAAATAGATTTTTTTATATCTAAACTTCATGTTTTTTTAACAAGGTTAGCAACACACTGAAAAAGTTGGGACAGTCATAGAAAAAAATACTTTTTGACTATCTAATAACTTTATTTTGGAAGATTTGGCTTTTAGCACATTGTATAGTGGCCGGTGAGGATGCCATGATCTGGTGTAAAAAAAAAAAGCAACCAGCAAAGGTTCATTCATACTTTTAAAATTAAGGACAGGATATAAGTACGCTTCTTATACATACATATACACATATTTTTAATAAAATTCCCCACAAATTAGAATTAGAAGATCATGAAGAAAGCCAAAAAATGCAATGAAAATCCAGCAACTTTATTCTAGATTTTCCTTTTAGCAAATTATTTGGTGGTAGAAAACCCTAAAGGGATCAGAGAATAAACATTTATACTTTATAACTATGGAAGTTATCTATCTTTGATGGTTATATATTCACAAACATATACATATGTATATATATATATAGATATACATATATATATGTATATATATATATATAGATATACATAAATATATGTATATATATATAATTGTGAGTAAAAACTCACAATATTTCATGTCATTCAATATCTACAAAGCCAAACATTGTGGACAAAAACACAAATCACTATTTGCATGTGTTTGTTAAGTACAGGGGCTGCACAGTGGTGCAGTTGGTTAGCACTGTGGTCTCACAGCAAGGAGGTTGCTGGTTTGAGCCTCGGCTCGGGCAGTGGCCCTTCTGTGTGGAGTTAGAGTGGTACTCGGGTACTCGGGCTTCGTCTCACTGTCCAATGACATGCGCCTTGAGGATAGGCTGGTTGGAGACTGTAAATTGCCTTTAGGTGTGAATGTGCATGGTGTTGGCCCTGTGATGGACTGGCGACCTGTCCAGGGCGTGCCCTGCCCCCCACCCAGTGTCAACTGGGATTGGCTCCAGCCCCTCCATGACCCCATTCAGGGAATAAGCGGTAGATAATGAATGGAAGGATGTTAAGTACAGACTAAGCACAGGTTTCAACAGGCTAAAAATAAATGTATGTTCAAGAGACTGGACGTGCTGAGCCTCTCTCATGGTAGACCTCCCAACTGTTTTGTATTAAAGGATATTTCCTTTATTCAAATTATTTATTTATCCAAAAATTTGCCTAGAATGACCTGGTAGAAGGTGATGGTGCCAACGCTGGGTATAAAAAAAGCATCCCACAATGATATACACTTCATGTACTTACAGAGGAGATATAATCAAGTTCAACAAATATTTATTTATACATTTTGGTATTTCCTTATTTATTAAAAAAGCAGCACTAGATCTAGTCTTTTACATCCACAAAGCAAAACATTGTGGAAGAAAACAGAAAGCATTTTCTTCATACTTGTTTTTGTTAAGTAGAGGTTCAAACGGATCCAAACTTCTATAATTTTCTAGTATTCAGGTTAGATTTATTGTGTTCGTGACTGTTTGGAACTGCTGTGTTAGTATGCATTTATCTTGTGTTACCGATAACCTGATGTAAACAAATTAATAACGCTGAAGTATTCTGTTGGAATACTGTTCTTTCCTGGAGAACCTATTTGAGCGGTGTTGTAGATGATGATTCAGCGGGTCAAGTTTAGAGGAAGTATAGAGGAAAACGTCAGAAAAAACCCTAACGTAGACGTAGTTTCCTCAGAAACAGGAAAAGAGTCTTTTTCATTGAATATGTCTTTATGTGCTGCATCGCTTGGTAGGAAATCTGGACAAATTTAGGTTTCAGGAAAGAATAAGTTGCAGCTCCCTTAATGTTTATAGCAAACAGGTGTTTTAAGAACGTTTTGGGATTTTAGAGCTGTGATTATCCCCTCTAGTCTGAAATTACACAGCTAACTTCTGTTTAAAGACGTCAGTCATCAGGAATAGAATAAACTACAGACTTTTTTCATCTTCACTGCCATTAAAATGCAGAATGTCAGCTGATTTCTGTATACGGGACCGAAAAGTCTTTCACAGTAGTTGGGCTGTTTGACTTTACTTTGTTTTAATTTTGAGAGATCTACAGAAATGCTCAGCAGCAGTTATAAAGGAAAGTTCAATTGCTTGAGGAGTTTAGTAGCTGTTACAGGATTTCAAAGCAACCACAGCAACCCAAATTGATCTTTTTCCACACGTTTCTGTTTCTGGTCTTTGTTGTTTGGTGTGACATTGTCGGTTGTCAATGTCACACCTACAGCTGTGGGATTTTCACAGCTCACTACAGCCCAGTTGCTTAAAAGCGTCACTCTGACACAGGAAAACATAGAAAACATGCAGCCCAAAGCAGCAAAATAAGTAAAACACTGATATCAAAGGGCTCATTTACATGGGGGTAAGAAAATGAATACGACTGTGACGGACTTTAAGAGGAAACAGACTGGATTTTGCAGCATTTGAACAACTTAAAGTGTACCTGCAGCCTGTTAACCACTCGCCTCCATCCCCATGTGCACAAGAAAAAGATGGCAGACAAGCTGAGCATAGTGAGGAGTTAACAGCATCTCAGTAACCCTGTCAGAGTTAGCCGAGGCACATCATCTCACCATGACAGATCAGCGCTCCTCAGGTGGAACTACTGGAAGCGAAAAGAGACTAATAGGATTGTAAAGTCAACGCTTGTTGCTGTGTTTAGGCCACTGTCACCCAGACAGAGCAGCATTGCAGGGAGAATCACTAATGTACACGCAGAGTCAATTACAGCGAGGAGGAAGTTTGCAATCCTCATACGCTTGTTTGCCATTTTGAGCCAGAACGCTGTGGAAGAGCTGCTGCTTCAGGTTGAACAACAGACTGATGAAGAGTCTGAAGTATTTCTGCTGCTTCTGGGAAGCCTGGAAGCTCTTAGCATGTGTGTGTGTGTGTGAGAGAGAAAGTATTGAACATGTGAAGTTCATGTCATTCCACTCTGAGTTTTTGGAGTTTGTCGTTAACATTTTCAAGGGGAACTGCTTCCATTGCACAGCTTTGCATGCAGCCAACCCCTCAATAACGTCTCCATTTATTTTCTATTCTGCTCAATCAGCTGAAAAGAGCTCAGACATTATAGCAAATCTTAATTATGCATGTTGTGATTAATAAAATCCACCATGACTTTATAAAATTAACACATAGCAGTTTAATTAGGACCAGAATTGGATTAAAATGAGCATTTTGCATTTTGCACATCTGTTTTCTAATCACTAGCCAATGTGGCGAGTTGATTCGTATAGCTTCCAGCCAATCAGAATGTCTAAGAGCCAAATGTTTATCCAGGTAAAATAATCCAGATGGTAAGAGCTACTGAATACATCTAACCAAACGTGTTTCTTTAGTTTAAATTTATTCAAATCTCTTCCTTCATTCATCTGCATTTAGTTCACAGAATAATGTTATTAGGGAATTATTTGCTTCACTCATCACAGCGTTCGAAGGTTTTTTATGATTATTTGTAGATGTTAAAGCCTAATTTGATGGTATGACTGATAAATTATAAAAACAGGTTTGTATATGAACTAATCGCAAACTCCTGGACTCATTTTAATGAGTCACTGCCAAGAAGCAACCTCTGCTGGGAAAATGAAGCCTATGCAGGAGTGTCAAAGTCTGCAGTCCCGTTCCGAGTTAGCTCACTTAGCTCTCAGCTATAGACAGCTTGGAGTTTGATAAACGTCAATCATACACTCCCACACTCACAGCCCCCCTCTCGGCACCACCGCTTTGTAGTTTGCAAGAGCGACATCACACGTGGCGCTCCCAAGATGGCTATGATAGCAACCACAACAAGCTTCACTTTTGCTTTTCAGAAACCTGCTGAGAGGCTTCGCTCATCTTCATACAGTCTATGACTGCAGAATTTGATAACTAGCTTTTTGAATCATCTGATCAGAATCTGTAGCAGGGAAGCATCTCAAACATGGACTGTGGTCCTTAAAGACATTCCTGTGGTACGCCCTATTTATTTAGAGGTTTCAATCAAATATGTTCACTACGTAGTTATAATTACCGTTTAGTGAAGTCTGACTTTCCATATTTTTTATTTAAAATGTTTTTATCCATGTTTTGCCATAGTTTTTATTTCAATCGATGCAGCTTGATCCTTCAGACTATAAAGACTGATGTATAGTCCCACCGCTAATCAATAGCATCTTTTCAGACCAGTAAATCGAAAGTTAGCAGGAGAAGCAGAGGACATAACTCACAAGGTGGTGCTCAGATTTTCAACATAAACCAGAAATCAATGTTTTTCAACGTAACTCAAGGTTGAAATAACATGTTTCGGTATCTGGGTCCGTTCCCATCATGCAACACACCGTGACAACCCATCGCAATTCATCACAAAACACCTAAAAAAAAAACCGAATGCACGTTAAGCTAAAGACCAATACACACTGGCTCAGATGCGAATAAACGACACGAAACTGCGAATAATTCAGATGCCAAAAAACAACGATTTTGTGTGTGTGCACACCAGGTGCGATGTGAAATTGTGAATAAATCATGAAACTTCTAGAACAAACTCTCACTGTGAGAAAACACAAGTTTTACAACAATGTTGTACTGTTGCTGGCAAAAGAACAGAAAAAAAGCAGAGTACGCTGTATTAATCTGATTTTAGAGAAGAAAGGAGAACGTGGGGAATTTAACTTTTTAGTCCAGTTCAACACCCATACATGGTTGCCATGGTGATACAAAGTTTGAACGAAGCGGCAGCAACAAAGAAACAGCTCGTAACCGGATCTGGTGACGCTGATTGATTATCTATCTGTCAGATGCGAATATTGATAAAAATTGACCTTAGACCGAAATATAAAAATCAGAAACCGCAGGATGGAATTTTGTAGCTGAACGTTAAACGTTCCAGTTGACTTAAACTGATCCAATAAAAAATATTTTGAATAATTTGGATCGAATATTTGAAGTAGATTTGTAAAGGCCTTTAGAGTCAAGAGTCTAAATATTTTTTTTTAGAAATAACAAAAAATATGTCAAAATTATCTGAAAAAAAGTAATCATGTAAACAATAACAGGAGAAATGACCAGCGGCAATATTCACAATTATGTCTTCATGAAGTAAAAGAAAAAAAAAGAAAAGCTGACGAAAGGAACAAGAGAGAAAGAAAACAGGAGGCGACTTCAGGAGAAAATAGGCTCCTAATGATGCCTCTATTCCTGCAGCGGCAACTAAAACCTGCTGAGGGGGAAAGTAGTGGGGGGTGGAGGAGAGACAGAACCTCTCTTCATGCTGGAAGAGCGGTAATTATTTTAATTAGCCCTTTTTAAAATCTGAATAGAGGCCCAAAGCTGAGTTCTGCAGCCTGTTCGTGGATTCTGGTTTGTGTGTCGGTGCGTGTGGTGGATGAGTCCTGTGTGTCTCCATGTCGTCAAGTGGAATCACTGGATTGCAAAGATCTTTCACGCCTGCTTGTCTGCACCAGCTCTCCCCCTCATCAGCAACAAGCACCAATCAGCTGCCGCCTGAATTTTACCTCTGACGGAGGAAGCAGAACCGTGTCAAGAGGTGAAGTTGTTCTTGTTTTATTTTAACAAGCTGTTCCTGTAGAACAAGACGAAGTGACGTCCTATGACATGGAACCGAACATGTCTCGTTATGAGCTCAACAATGCGGCGCAAAAACTGGAAAGATAATAAAGATCTATTTTCTAATCGCGGTGACAAACCAGATGAAGAGGCAGAGTAATAAGAGACAGAAGGAGTGAAGAGTTTTTGCAGCTGACAATCAGAATCAACCTGCTCATGAATAAGCAGAGCGGCGTGCCGGCTTTGTGATGGCAGTAAGACAACAACATCTGGAGAGCAGCAGGAGATTCGAGTAGATCGGTGTGGTCATGCATCAGCAGCAAACAGGCTGTCTTCAGGTGTCACACAAATCTTTAATAAATGTGAAATAATGATTGTGTGCTCTAAAACATTTCAAATACTTGCATGTTCAAACAGCAAAAACTGCCTTTTGGTTTCTTTGTCCCGTTTTTATATCATATTTCCATATAAGTTTGATATAATTTTTTCATGCAAAGTCAGAATATGCACATTTTCCCTGAAAGCTCTGCTAAAACTTCGGTGCCTCCAGACACCATCACTTATATCGTCTTCTCAGGAATAGTATTGTGTAGCTTTGTGATGGATATTTCACCCTTCAGGTGATCTACAGACGTTTTCCAGGATCCGTATCTTGTCCAGGACGTTTATAATCCAAACATGTAGAGGTTACTCAGAGACTCTAAATGGTAAATCCACATTTTTTCTTACATTTAATCATAAAAAAGATCAAATTATTCCTATATTGCAAAGAAACGTCTATTTCCACCTGGAAATAATGATAACGTCACTTCCAATCAAACTTTCCAACAACCAGAAAGCTTAGAAAGACACAAACGTCCAATCAAGAGCCAAAGACCAACAAGTAATTAGAAAATAAGGAAGAAAATGATGCTGTATGGTGGAATAAAACCAAAATGAGGTTTCTGATGTGGTTTAGTGAGGAAAATAGAAGCACAAACAACTGCAAATATCTAAATAGTCTCTGTTGTGTGTTTGCTTAAATGCCAGTAGGTTTTATTTTATTTAGGTTTGGATACTTTGGGAGGTGTTCCACAGGGATCTGTACTCTTCCCGCTTTGCTACTTTTATTATGGAAAGAAATACATAAAAAGCAGCATAATAAATGGAATGAGGAAAATGGCAAATATGTAAATAGTTTCTGTTGTGTTTGTGTGTTTCAGACGTGAGATGATGTGCTGATGAGAAAAGTTGAGCTGTGCGTTATGTCTGCAAACTTCTGTTCGTAATTACTTCTTTTTTCCTGTTTTCATTTGCCTTCATGCTGATATATTTATTGATACATTCATTTTACAAACATATTAGCCTCATAATCTGATCACTGAGGCTGAAAACACAAGTCTGCATGCTGACTGTGTTAAAACTTACTGTGGAATAAAAACAGAAAAAAGGGCTTGTACTTTATAAACCAGTTTGTCATAAACTGTAATGTCTCTTTAAACCACAAACTCAGTTTTTAAATCAGTAAACTAATTTTCCTTCTAAACTGTACTGAAAGTCGAGTCAAGTCAAGTTTTTCTCTGCTGAGCTCCAACGTTTCAGCTGTTTTGCATACAAACAGCTGGATGGAAGGTGCACTGCAACCCCGGAAAGCAACACTCATCCAGAAAGATGGCATGTGCATGATGAAATCAACTGGAGTGAGGGGCCAGTTTTTGATCTCTTGTTGTTTTTTATGTTGTTTTGCTTTCTGTAACCAAGGAAACAGACCAAACATGCCCTCATTTAAGGTTAGAGGTTGCGGGTGACGATTGGTGGGGAGAAAGATGTGACGCTGGTGCAGATTGAAAAAACAGCCTGAACAGTCTTAATGAGAAGGTTTCATGAAGAATGTGAGCTGAAACAACTCCACCCAGCATGTTTGGGACCACGATGACCTCATCATGTAAGCCCACACAGTGATATGCGCAGCATTGATGCTCATGTGCTGACAGTCCATTTTATGTTCTGGTCTTGTGAAGATGACAGAAAACAGAAAATTAATATATAAAGCTACACAGAGAACTGTTCAAGCTTCTCCAAGGTGAAGGTTAGTGACTTTTCTACCAGAACCACATAAAAACAAAGATTTTGTGGTTTTAAGATAATGGTCAGACAATTAAATGATCTTTTAAGTGACCGATCAAGATCGTACATGGATAATAAATATCCAGTGAGCTGTAGTTGTCTGGTCTGAATGTTTTCTTGATGTCAATGGCGAATGGTTGGAAATGGAGGACAAACCACTTAGAAAACCACTTAGCGAAGAGCAAGAAACTGAGGCTACAATTCACACCAGACTCATCAGAACTGGACAATGGAAGATGGAAAAAACTGGTCTAATGAGTCTCCATTTCAGCTCTACATTCAGATGGTTGGATCAGAATCTGCTGGAAACATCATGGATCCATCTTGCTTGGATCAACGCATTAGGCTGATGGAATGGTGAGGGCTGGATATTCACTAACTTACATATCTTAGACAAGCTTAAAGCCTTTTTGCGTTTTTAATTCTTGTGAAAAAACTGCACAAAATGAAAGCTGCTTGAATGAATGAAAACTTAGAAATAACTTATGACCCTCCAACACAGAATTATTCCAATATATGTGCCACAGGAGCTGTCACTGCTCCTGAACATATGCAGCCAAATATGTGCCAATCTTCCTGACATGAAGATGTTTTATTTATTTAATAAGAAACTTTGGAGGGATCTTTTTTGGGGATACGTTGTTGATACAAAAATGATAAATCATGCCATATAAGTTTGACCGAAATGGCAAAGTCTTGTCTTGGGTGATCATAAATGGTGAAGATGCCATTTTACTTCCAGAATATTACTGTCAATTCTATATGATGGGTGAAAGTTTACATAAATCTCAACATAAATACATAGAGATGGAGTATTTGACCTTTGTAACTCTATGTTACAAACAACTATAACTAAAATGCACAAGGTTTTAGTATTTATTAAAGAATGCTCTTAATCTGATCAAAATTTCTTAAAAACAGGCATGAAAGTAGGGCTGCAACGATTAGTCGACATAATCGATAATGTCAACAAATCAAATTTGTCTACGCTAATTTCTATAGTCGAGCATCGTATGCTTGGGCATTTACCGCAATTTTTTTATGGTTAGTGTTACTTGGGTGGACACTAGGTGGCGGTAATGCACTTTCTGTTAGTTGCCAACTGCCATTAAACTCCAAAGAAGAACAAGGAGAAGATGCATTCGATTAAAAAGGAGACAAACAATGGCGGAAAGTCAGACTGAAGCGGAGAAAAGAATAAGATCAAAACATTCAAAGTTGTTTGACTAGTCGACAAAATAATCGCTGACTAATCGACTACCAAAATAAACATTAGTTGCAGCCCTACATGAAAGTTAAACATTACCTTATCTAAAAACAGTTCGCACCATTATATTAAAGCAACTGGCAGTGACCAATGTGCATTATGTGGACTAAGGTTAGCCACCTCGCTATAGTGTGGCAATAAAAGATTTAATAAGACCCAAGTAAATATAACAATAGTAGGAAATTTCTATAGGCTACTAAATAGAATTAATGGTTTTCTCTGTTCATGTTAATTTGTTAAACTAAGTCAAATCAACAAATTTCATCTTGTTTAGCCAACAGTCACATCTCAACTAACTGTTGAAGCTAATGTAGCAGCTAACATGATAATAATTGGGCTAATGTTATGCTATTTAGCTTAGCTAAACCCTGTGGTTAGTCCTCTGAAACTAATGCAATAGGTACCTTATTTTGATTGACATAATGGCTATCGTCCTTTAACATTATTTAAACTAACAGATATAGCACCGTGGTTAGCACTCTGAAACTAATGGTATAAGTTATTTTATCTTTTTTAAGTAAACATGACAGTCAAACATATTGTCATCTAACACAAATTTTGCTAACAGAGAATGTAATGTAGCTTAACAGAGTGATTTGCGCTTCTAAACTAATGAACATGATGGCTATGTAATCTAATATAATATTTTAGTTAACAAAACAGAATATTATTTTGCTTAGCTTAACACTATAGCTAATGTAGCTTGTGTAATGGGTTGTTATCTTTGTTACACATATTGACTATTTGTTTCGAAGATAAAAGTTTTTGCTAACAGAACAGTTTGTGCTATCAGCTTGTATTTAGCTTAGCTTAACAATGTTGCTAATGATTTGATCCCATATGATGTGTAATGAGTTAATTAAATCCTCTTTAAATTAACATGACTCGATAGTTTTCTTACACATTAGCCTGTTATTGATTAGCTGGTTATTGAACAGTTGTGTGTGTTCATTTGCGTATATTCATCAATATTTTTTTAAAAATATTTTTTAATGTGTTGGTGTCCAGATCTTTTCAGTAGTTTATGTACTATCTGGTACTAAAGGGTATCTACTGCAGTGGAGTTGAGTATATTGTGGGTAAATGGAAATAAATTGACTCAGAAACAGTGAGTCTGTGAACAGGAAACAATTTCAGGCACAGTTTGATACCAAACAGGGATAAAAGCCCATATGACGGACAAAAAGTACTGAAATAGCACCAAAGTTTAAGTGTTAATCTGGCAGCAAGCTTTGAGTATCAGCACAATGTTATTTCATATGAGAATACTTCAAAATAGCAATACTTTATTGCTGTTTTATGATGAGAAAAACACAGCAAAGTTTGTTTTCACATTTCTACTTGCTCCTTCATTTCCTCCGCTCTTGTCTTCACTACGTTCACATGAGGATTCAAAACAGCACCTAGCTGCCTATTTCACACTTTGCATCTACTGAACATCATCTTTTTTTAGGAATACTTCCCTTCCTAATCAGCATACATGAAGATCACACCGACAATTACTCATTTGAGTAAATCATTAACAATAATCAACGACAGTCTTATTTTCTTCAAAAGTATTTGATTCTTGGAAAATTCTCAAGGATACAGCTCCACAGCTGTATGGCAACAACGAACAACCTTGGCTTTCATCAATCAGACGCAGTGGGGGAGAATTTTGACAGACAATAAATCTTAATCTAAGCTTCCTCCATCAACAGGACACAAGACCTAAGAAATCCATTAAATATGGACATTTTTACCTATTTGTAATTAAAACTGCAATTTGGAGAGAAAAAAATCAGCCTTATAATAATGAGTTTGTAAAACTGTTAAACTTTTTCAAAAATCAAATCTGGTGCAACAGAAATTAAGCAAAACATAAGCTGCGTTTCTATGACGGCAAAGGTTAAATTTCATAATAAAAAAGTGGTGATGGAAACACCTAGATTTAGAAAAAAAAACGTGCACATATCAAAAAGTTGTTACGCTCTCATGCAGATGTTTTTTTGAATATTGAAAAGTATATTGCCGAAGTCGATGGAAACACTTCTTTCTTTTTTCTTTTTTTTTTTTTTTTGCTTTAACTCAACCTGAATGCAACGTAAAGGGTATTATGGAGCAAAAATATAACCAAAGATAAGAGTTTCACTATGAATTAAAAGGGTAAATGAGGGGAAAGCGCTTAGAAAGGCCGTGAAAAATCCTCCTCAGGAAGCAAAAAAGCCTTGAAACAACAATTCCTGGGTACTTGACTTAAACCACAATCGTTATAAAATCTCGTAAAATCGTAAAAGAACTGTGACTGAACTAAACACCATTCAATGGGAACAGCTCTAAATCATAATTGTTGTTTTTCTGAATTTTTTTAACATCACTCTAATTTTGTGAACTCTTATGAAATGCAGCTTATCTGTTCTGAACCTGACCTGGAGCTCAGCTACCCAAGAGATTTACCCCATACTCATTAGCAAGCAGACAATGCTAAATAGATGCTTACAAGTCGTCGAAGGTTTTTACCTTTTCGTGGCTGGATGGGTGTCGGACCCATAGCTGTAAAAAACATTTCTTTTTAAAAATTAAAAAAAAAAACATTATTGGAATATTAAAACTATGCTAAATTGGTTAAGTTACATGTGAGAAAACTATATTTTATGCTTTAATGACACTATGCAGAGGAAAAAAAGGTCCATTACTTTTAATTAAGACTGAATCTCTCATCCACATATCTGGCTTTTAAAATGAAGGTTGAATTACTCCAACAAATTTCATTACAGTCGCATTTACACCGAGAGATACTTGAGATTTTTTTTATTTCATTTGCTGCTTAATAGCAACAAAGTGCGGTTAACATAGATAGGCTTCTAGCAAAGCACTTATCCCGTTGTTCAGGGTCAGCAGGAAGTCTGGAAAATAAAATCCCATCATTGGGAAAAGCAGAAACTAGCTGTAGCAGCTAACCCGCTAGCAGCTAGCTTGCATTCTTCTCTTTTTTTTCACGACCCAAAAATCTCTGCATCATACAAGTCATGTGATCAATGACGAACACTGAGGATGGTCTATTACTTCGTGTAAAGCATACATTTACAAACTTTTTTAGTCCAGTAACCAAGTTAGCAACCAATGCAAGGATGTCCAACAATGGCAGCTAAACGCTTCTCTCCCTGTGCTGTAATCAGCAGCTGTAATGCTGCTTCCTGATGTGTTTTGGCGATGTGTTCAGGGACGAGATTAATAGGGAGCGAAGTGGAGCGGTCTCTCTTAATCAGACCTAAAACGATTATTCAAATACTTATTCATCTTAAGGCACAAAGGCAGAAACGTTTGAGAAGCGCCATCAGGGACATTAATAAGTACAATTCTTTGACCTATTCAAAGATAAATAGTGATTTATTATGGCAGTTACATCCCTGAATCCATTGCAATTTAAAGAAAGTACACACATTTTTTATTAACAATTTACAGAATAATTGGGAGGCAAAAAATATAAAAAAATACTCCAAACAGACCGTTTTTCCTGCAGAATTAATAACATGGGCAACATGAATAAGGTATATTTACAGCTTTAGATTTCATAAAGAATATGAAATATATAAGACTGGTAGAAAACTAAATATTATAGTTTTTAACTCACAAGTCAATATTCCCATTTGTTGTGCAAATAATGCCATTAAGGAATTAAATATTTGTTTTTAGGTGACTTTCACAGATGAAGCCTGATCATAGCGTAATAAAATACATAAATGAAGAATAAATTAATAACAGGCTTTTATAGGGAAGAAAGTAAATATGAATAATAACTCTGATCTCTTTTTAGCCTTTATAAATCTCTGTGAAAGCTGAGTAAAAGGTCATTTGTAATCCTTGAGAATGTCATCGTTTATTTTACTTTACTAGTTGGGAATTGCATTTTTCCTATTTGTGTTTTTTGCAGGTTTGCAGATTTTTATACTATTTTGATGCATTTCTTAGACACAAGATACGGTCACAGTTTTATTTATCTTTGCGTGAAAGCTTTGACAACATCCAGCTGCTCCAGAGGCTTTTACTGCTGGTTTACATGCAAATCTGACTTCTTAGATTGTGTTATCCATCAAATCAGTCCTCTTTCATTTGTCTTAAAACCAGAATGTTCCCACACTGACGTTGGCTTTGAAATTAGGTCCATCACGTTAAAGCCAGTCAATGCTGCAGGAGCCTCAAAGTAAACACTGGGTTGGAGTAAAACTCTCATCTGCTGCAGAAAAGCATCAACAGCTCAGTCAGACAGCTGATAACAATGAGAATGTTATATGGAGGCGAATGAAGACAATAAAAAACTGTAGATTAATGTGCATATTGCACATTTTCTACAATGCAATGTACAATGCCTAAAAAGCACTGCAATCATGGTGGAGGCTCATCTTCTGGGTTCTGGATTTACAGACAGATAAAACAAACATCCGCAGGATGTCACGTTCACATGGCTGCTGTTTGATCTGCTTTATCCAGACTGTCATTGGCTTCCAGGGATTCGTACGATTCATTTCCAGGGTTCGTATGATTCGCCTCTTAGGAATCGTATGATTTGTTTCCAGGGATCGTATGATTCACTTCCAAGAATTGTACTATTCGGATCTTAGGGATCATACAATTTGTTTCCAGGGATCGTACGATTCGCTTTCAGGGAATATATAATTCATTTCCAAGGATCGTACGATTGGAATTTTAGGGATTCGTACGATTTGTTTCCAGGGACCATATGATTCACTTCCATGATTCCTCTTAGGGATCGTACGATTTGTTTCCAGGGACCATATGATTCACTTCCATGATTCCTCTTAGGGATCGTACGATTTGTTTCCAGGG
>JBAMHX010000014.1:2058243-2068962 GCA_037177515.1 Pseudomugil tenellus | reverse complement strand
TATGTATGTGTGTATATATATGTATGTATGTGTGTATATATATGTATATATGTATGTGTGTATATATATGTATATATGTATGTGTGTATATATATGTATATATGTATGTGTGTGTATATATATATGTATATATGTATGAGTGTATATATATGTATATATGTATGTATGTGTGTATATATATGTATATATGTATGTATGTGTGTATATATATGTATATATGTATGTGTGTGTATATATATGTATATATGTATGTGTGTGTATATATATGTATATATGTATGTGTGTGTATATATGTATATATGTATGTATGTGTATATATATATGTATATATGTATGTATGTGTGTGTGTGTATATTGAGTAATTATCTCTGCTTGCAATATGAGGCGATTCCTTAACCCTACAGAAGTTGCACAGGTTGTCCAACTTCTCCAAGATGGCACATCCAAACGTGCTGCAGCAAGAAGGTTTAATGTGTCTCCTAGCACAATCTCCAGAACATGGAGTAGATTTCAGTAGACTGGTGGTTATTCTAGGAGAGCTGGACAGGGCCGTAGAAGGTCCTCAAACCATCAGCAAGACCGATACCTGCTCCTTTGTGTCTTATTCTTAGTTGAGACAATGGTTAAAATGTTTTTTTAAGTCTTGAAATTTTTTATAATGATTTTCTTGCGTTTGAGACCAATATGTGTTATATTTTTATATACTGCTTACAGGTTAAAAATACTTATTTTGTGTAAACAGTAGAACTTCATTCAGAGTTTATATGCAGTAAATATGTATTTTGTCTTCCTTTGTTAGTGTCTCATCCATCCAGCTGCTTCCTTCTTTTGTCTCCTTCCTCTTATTCTTTCAGGCCAAACAACATTTAACTCAAACCATCGTGCAAGACAACAGGCACATTATCAGCAGAATGACATTAACTTCGATTACTGTTTCAGATATAAACCAACCAAAAACATAAAATATGGTGTTAGCATCTGTTACGTTTTTCCAAACGGCTGCTTTATTAACAGTGTGAGGAAACTTAACGAGAATTATAGATAATTTAAGTGTGTTTGTATTTGAATTAGTCATGTCACATTATAATGACAAACGTCTGCAGAATGGGGGTCAAGGTTTAGAATGAGGACTGAAGTCATATTAGGTGTTGTTCAGAGTTAGTTTGTAGGAAATGAGTGTATTGCAGCACCTGCAGCATATTGGGGAGGACGAGCTGCAGCTGGTGTTGGTTTGTAGTTCCAGCTGCTCAGACTCCAGACTTTCCCGTGTGTGTGTGTGTGATCTTACAAACAGACATGAACTATTTCAGCAGCTCCATCTGCTCCCTTACCTCAATCAACCACAGCACATGGTCAACAACTGACTGGATGCACGAGATATAACCAGTAGCCAGTGCTGGTCAAAAGTCCCAGCTGAAAATGAGCTACGGTGCCTCCTAAAACCAAAATATGTCAAACTTTAAGGTAATTTTAACCAGTAGAAACAGCTGGAACCATTAATCAGGTGTTTGCGTAGAACTGAAATACTTTTAAAGTGTATTTGAAACATATACAAAATATTTAAACACTAATTATTGATCTAACCTCGAGGTTCCACAGAATGTGATGGCGTTGTGGATGTTCTGTGGAGCAGCTCCGCCGCTTTCACCTGGCGCTCTGGTCCACCTGGCGTTCTGGCACATCTGGTGTTCTAGCCCACCTGGCGTTCTGGCACATCTGGTGTTCTGGACCACCTTGCACTCTGCCCCACCTGGCGTTCTGGTCCACCTGGCGTTCTGGCCCACCTGGCGCTCTGGTCCACCTGGCGTTCTGGTCCACCTGGTGCTCTGGTCCACCTGGCGCTCTAGCCCACCTGGCGCTCTGGTCCAGCTGGCCCTCTGGTCCACCTAGCGCTCTGGCCCACCTGGCGTTCTGGACCACCTGGCGTTCTGGTCCAGCTGGCGTTCTGGTCCAGCTGGCGCTCTGGCCCACCTGGCGCTCTAGCCCACCTGGCGCTCTGGACCACCTGGCGTTCTGGTCCAGCTGGCTCTCTAGCCCCCCTGGCGCTCTAGCCCACCTGGCGCTCTGGCCCACCTGGCGCTCTGGACCACCTGGCGCTCTGGCCCACCTGGTGCTCTGGCCCACCTGGCGCTCTGGCCCACCTGGTGCTCTGGCCCACCTGGCGCTCTGGCCCACCTGGCGCTCTGACCCACCTGGCGCTCTGGCCCACCTGGCGCTCTGGCCCACCTGGCGCTCTGGCCCACCTGGCGCTCATACCCACCTGGCGTTCATACCCACCTGGCGCTCTGGCCCACCTGGCGTTCTGGTCAAGCTGGCGCTCTGGTCCACCTGGCGCTCTGGTCCACCTGGCGCTCTGACCCACCTGGCGTTCTGGTCCAGCTGGTGTTCTGGTCCAGCTGGCTCTCTAGCCCCCCTGGCGCTCTGGCCCACCTGGCGTTCTGGACCACCTGGCGTTCTGGTCCAGCTGGCTCTCTAGCCCACCTGGCGCTCTGGTCCACCTGGCGCTTTGGCCCATCTGGCGCTCGGGCCCACCTGGCGCTCTGGAACACCTGGCGTTCTGGACCACCTGGCGCTCTGGCCCACCTGGCCCTCTGGAACACCTGGCGTTCTGGACCACCTGGCATTCTGGTCCAGCTGGCGTTCTGGACAACCTGGCGCTCGGGTCCATCTGGCGTTCTGGTCCAGCTGGCTCTCTGACACACCTGGCGCTTTTGCCCACCTGGTGCTCTGGCCCACCTGGCGCTCTGGACCACCTGGCGTTCTGGACCACCTGGCGTTCTGGACCACCTGGCGTTCTGGACCACCTGGCGTTCTGGTCCAGCCGGTGTTCTGGCCCACCTGGCGCTCTGGTCCATCTGGCGTTCTGGCCCACCCGGCGTTCTGGCCCACCTGGCGCTTTTGCCCACCTGGTGCTCTGACCCACCTGGCGTTCTGGCCCACCTGGCGTTCTGACCCACCTGGCATTCCGGTCCATCAGCAGCATCTCAGAGTGAAACACCTTCATGGTAATTACAATGTTTGCATTTATAGCTTTTTTCAGGTGTATTGGATGAGTTACTATTCTCCACTGAAGTGGTTCATTTATAAATATACCATCTCATTCATGACTTTATTTAAAATAAAGCTTATAAATAGGTGTCCGTTGTAGTGACCTCATGAAAGGGTTAAGAAATTTAACACGGTAGTTGGATAAAAACTGCAAACTGATCTGTTGTATTGATTTAAACATGACTCAAATACACTCGATAGAAAAAGCACAAATATAATATAAATAAAAAAATGCAATTAGAAACACAAGCTGACATTTAGTTGTAGAAATACTTCACATCGCCTGCGTTTCCAGAACAATCAAAGACTTTTTTCAGCTTTATTTTACTGCTTGCCTTCGTCATCTCCTCGTCAGTGATCTGTTCTTCTGTTGCAGAAACCAGGAAGACATTTAATCTGCGCATGTTTGACAATATGTTCACACCAGACGGACGCGACTCACTCCGGTAACTCTATCCGCTCGGTGTTGCTCTGCTGAGTAACGACATCCGGGGTGGCAGAACACGAGGCTCCTCAACACTTAAATAATGGTGACCTCTGACCTCTGAGCTGAGAGCAGCAGACTGGCTCCTTCATTAGTCACGAGCCTCGTAAAACTGCTTCCATTCAGGAAGCTGAGACCAGAAGCAACGACATAACATTTTCTCTCCTCTTTCCAGATTATACATGTTTTTTGTTTGTTTTTTGCAAACACGGCAGTTAGAAAGTCGTTAAATCAGTTACATTAAAGTCATTTAACAGACGCTTTTCTCCAAAGCGACTTATATCTGAGAATAAGAACAACACAAGCACTAAATCCAACAGTAGAGGACATCATAGATAAGTGCAGTCGAACTGCTGTAGTCTAGTTGGACACAGGTGTTGCCTGCAGTGCTAGGTGCACTATTTTTGCAAACTTTCTTTTCATAACCCCATAAGTCTAAAAAAGTCGTGATGTGTTTAACATTTAATATAAAGAAAAAAATAATGGTTTACAAATTTCAGTGACCTACATTTTGTTCCATTTTATGCAAAATATCCATCGCCAGTTATCCAGCTTATTGGGGGGGGGGGTCCAGAGTCGTTTCCAGGCCAGCAGGCATATATAATCTCTCCAGCGTGTCCTGGGTCTCCCCCAGGGTCTTCTTTGGCAGGGACGTGTCCAGAACACCTCATCAGGGAGACGTCCAGGAGGCGTCCTAACCAGATGCCCGAGCCTCCTCATCTGGCTCCTCTCCATGGGGAGGAGCAGCGGCTCTACTCTAAGTCCTTCCCGGATGACCGAGCTTCTCACCCTGTCTCTAAGGGAGAGCCCACCCTGTGTAGGAGACTCATTTTGTATTCGTGATCTCATTGTTTCGGTTACTACACACAGCGCGTGACCATAGGTGAGGGTAGGAGCAAAGATCCACCGGTAAATGGAGAGATTCGATTCTGGTTCTCTTTTCTCCCGCTAACGTTAGCTTAGCTGCCAGTAGAGACTGCGATGAGCCAATCTGCTGTTTTAATTACACAACATCTTTCTCAGACTCATATGAATAAGGTGACTTTTACTTAAATTAAGTTCTAAACAATCTCTGGTTTCATGTGTTTCATGTGAGATCTGGCTACTGTAATAGTTCACAATGTCAATGTGATTATTTATCTTGATAGAATTGTTGTACAACGTATTTGGAATACAATGAAAGCTAACTCTATAATAATGCATTAATGAATTTCTATGTGAGCACTAGATTATTATACTTACTGGTCATGTTATTTTATACAGGCCAGGTTTGTGGATGGCAAGCTACCTCTGGAAGTCATGGAACTAAGCTGGATGAGTTTACTGCTCTGACTGGGCTGTTAGGAGGCAGCCAAACGTTTTTTCCCCGATATTATAACTCAAGTAACAGACGGAATAATCACACACATCACCTGCACACCCCTTCAACACACCTGGATTCCTCTGGACATGATTTCCGCTGTTGGACTGAAACTGAGTTGTGATCTAAGGATCACCACAATATCATCTTTCCTGAGCAAAAGGAAAGCAAGGACTGGGGGGGGGGGGTATTGAAATGAGAATTGTTTTATGTTCTGTTTGTTTTTTTTCTTTTTTTCCACTAACAAAAATATCATCAATTACTGGGTCTTTCTCTTCTCTCCTGGAGTTGGATTTGGTCTTCTGTTAATATTTTACAACTAGAAAAATGGTTCTGAGTAGCATTTCACATGTTGATCTCACGCTCCATCCTTCCGTCAACTCCTCCATTTGGGACAAGAGGCGAGAGCCGGAGATCACGACCAGATGAAACCAACAGAATCACATCATCCGCAAAAAGCAGAGACTCAATTCTGTCAGGGGATTGGTTTTGTTGTTCCGAGAGAGGCATCTGTTTCAGAGAGGATCTTTGCTGCTGGCTGGATATAAGGAGCTGCAGAGACCTCACTCTTCGTGGGATGGTTAACCTTGATGGTACTATTTAACCAGCAAACAGGAGGTTTTCTTGGGTCAAGTAGCTAACGCTAAATTTCCTGGGTTGTTGTATTTTTTTTGTGCTCAGTTGTTGTTCTTCTTCGTCTCATGTTTTTCCCATTGTCGACCATTTTTTCTGTGGATTCCTTGCCTCGCTCCAACAAAGGCATCTCCAGCTTCTCACCAGCCTGTACAAACTGAACGCTACTAGTATCACCTACCTCCCAGACTGGACCCCTTCCCGGATTTCAGTAAGCCCACTTTGGCAGCTTCCCCAATTGCCTTTTTGAATCTTTCTAACCCACCTCTCCTTTCGGACAAAACTCAAGACTGGACATTTATGGACCACCACTAGATGCACTATTTTTTCTCCTTGTGTAAATAAAACCCTTTTTATCACCTAGATTGTGTGTGATTCTGCATATGAGTCAGGAAACTACCTCCCATTATGACTGAGGCCACCAAACCGGATCCCCTCAACACCTCGGCTCGGAAATCCTGTCCATGTTGGTTATAAACAGGATCGGTGATAAAGGGCAGCCTTGGTGGAGTTCAACAAATCCAACTTACTTCCACCGACCAAGCTCGTACAGGGACCACCCCGTACTGCTAGTTTACCCCCCACAGGACACAGTAAAATGCCTTTTACCAATCCACAAACGCATGTAGAGATATCAGATGGTGGAACTGAGATATTTCATCATTTCATGGAAAATAATAACTGAGTGAATCTGATGCAGCACATCTGTAAAATGTTCCAGGTGTTGTTGAGCATTGTGTGGCAACTCTTCTTCTTTTAACATCTGGGAAATGAGGTGATTAGTTTCTGGACTTTTAGGATAGAAACGTCTCCTTCTGGTCTGATGCAGGATTCCAGCTGCTCTGCAGGGTTTCTCCTGTCCTGATGCTCCAGATGTTTAGTACAGGTGGAATGTCTGGACTGCAGGAAATCAGTTTTCCTGTGAAGCGGTGCTGCTGCAGGATGTGGTTCAGCATCGTCTTGCTGAAATCTGCAAGGTCTTCCCTGAAAGACATCTGGATGGGAGCAGATGTTGCTCTAAAACCTCCAGATGTGGAAGCTGTCCACAGCATCGGCACAAATGCCCCCCCATCCCATCAGAGATGCAGCTTTTCAACAGCTGGATGTGTTTCTGCGTACAGAGATTCCTTCCGGTCCTCAGACTCTTCTGATGATTTCATACATTGTAGACGGAGGGATCTGAGGAACGTTTTTCTGACATTGAACCAGAACTTTTAGAAACAGTTTGTTTCAGACTCTTTGTGCAGCTTTTCATCTGAGAGACTCTGCCTCTCTGAAATGCTCCTTTCATTTACTCAGTCATGTTACTGACCTTTTGCTGATGAACCTTATAAGTTGTCAAATGTTACTTTTCCAGCATTTTGCGGCTCTTGTTCCAACTTTTTACAGATTTGTTGCTGCCATCATTTTCAGTCAGACATTTTTTTTCTATGTAATGTTAAAATTTCTCAGTTTCGGCACCTTGTTTATGTTTTATTATTTATAATTTAAAAAATTAGTTTTGACTATATGCAAATCATTACATACTGATATTTACTTTACATACTTTATATTTTATACAACATCCCAACATTTATTTGGAACTCGTGCTGATTATGAGTAATCTGAAAAACATTTAGTGTTATTCTTTTTGTAGATTTTCTGGTTGGATTGGATCTTGTTGCGTTTTTTAAAGTTTTTTATATGAATTTTTTTCATCACAATCATCTCTGACACCCGATCTGAGTAAGTAATTGTCAGGGTTTCTGCTCCTTTCCAACATCACACGTTTTTTTCCTTTAAAACTTCACCGTGTGATGACCGGAAGTCACAGAAGACTGGCTTCAGAATAAAATCAAATAGGTCTAGAAAATTCAACTTCCGAGTACAAAATTTTATGCAACAAAGGATAGAAAATCATACAAAATTGACAAATAAAAAAACAGTGCTTTAAATTTTTGGTCTCTTTGTATTAATATTATGTCCAGGAACAATCAGATAAAATAAGATGAAAGGAGATTTTAATCAGATTGAAATCTCAACCACATTTATTAAAAGTAAAGACCAAAAGCTGATCAAAGTATTTTACAAAGCCAGCACAAAAGCAAACAGTTCAAACAGATATAAAGAGAAATGCAAATATTCATCAATGATAAAAAAAAAACAGTAATAAACTGTGGAATGATAAAATGTGGAAATATTTATGTTTAGTTGTTCTATTTGTTAGAAAACACATTAATATAGGAATTTAATAAATATAAAAATAAAGAAACAATCGTTTTTGGTGGGTAATTTATTTGTTCTGAAAATAGTTCCTTAAACAGCTAGAAATTATTTTTTAAATGAACCCACATTTTTACAGAAAATTTTTTTGTGGGATGAGCAGCAGAGTTTAAACGTGGGTTGTGCCTATTAGAAATACGCCATTTCTTTTCTACCAAACAGCTAACTGCAGTTGACTTTTATTTATTGTAGTTTCAATAAGTTGGATGATTTTATGATTTTAAGTGGGATTCTCAAAATTTTACCGGCGGCTCCACGATTAGAAAAAAAATGCTTCTATTTTCATGTGCATTGTTCTTCTGAAAACATTTACAATTATCCTTTAAAAAATGTTTTTAGTGTTAATTATATTTTATAGAAGTATTGACATAATATCATATTTATACATTTCCGTCATTAAAATATAGCTCCATCTTTTTATTTTCTAGTTTATCACTGATACAAATGATGTAATTACATTGTATGTATGAACTAGTAAGTTTTCAGACGTCACGGACGCTCCGTCCATATAAGTCTGTATGAGTTTTAGCACTTCCAAATGCTTGTATTTTATTTTGAAGTTTAGGGCGGAAGTAGTATTGTTGTGTTCGCGAGCTTGTTGCTAGGAGGAAACTTTTCTCCATGAGAAGATCGCGCGCTCCTCCTCTCCACGCCCCAGACTTGCAGCCTCCTCAGCGGGACGCTTTACAAGTAGCAGCCGCGTGAAAAAGTCGCTCGTCCCGCTTCTTTCTTCTTCTTCATCCCGCTGAACTTTTCTTTGTTTTTCTCTTAAACGGGGGAAAAGGTTTCGGCGCGCGCGGACGGAGGCGGGATGGAGCGGTCCCATTAAAAGTTCCGACCTCCACAGCGACAGCAGCGGAGTCCGGCTCCTCCGGTTCTCGTACCCCGCTGGTCGAGCTGCTGTGCCCGCCTCTGGGGCCATGGGCTGCGGCTTGAGGAAACTGGAAGACCCGGAGGACAGCAGCCCCGGGAAAATCTACTCCACCCTGAAGAGACCGCAGGTGGAGACGAAGACGGACACCGTGTATGAATATGTGCTGCTGGACTTCAGCTTGGAAGGTAGGCGCGTGAACATCAATGATTTACACCAATAATATTAAAAAAGACAGGAAACATTCTAATTGTTCTTGTCAAAACCAAATTAAATAAAAAAAAATCTACATTAATTTTTATCATAATTGAATTAATAAAGTGTACATTTAATTATTTATTTCAAATATTTCTCTATTTTGTTTTTGAACACAAAATAATCAGCTGATTATAGAAAAGGTTATTTACAAATAAAATATTAAAATGTGGTTTTAATCTATGTATGTTTTTCCTTGTTTCTTTGTCGCGATGCTTCATGGTGATAAATATTCTCCCATTTGGAAAATCCTCACATTCGTCTGGAAAACTGGATTTGTGGGATGTATGTGGAAAAACCTCTGGATTAATGATGCCAAACAGCTGGTTTGGACAATAATTATGGGCTAATTTATTGTTTTGGATTTTTAACTTTTAAATAATTCACATTTATTGGTTATTAAATTATTTGTTCTTTTTATTATGTATGTTTTTAATGAACACACAACCCACATACTAAACTCTGCTGCTCATCCCACAAGTTCATTTTCCATATAAATACAAGTAGCATTTAAAAAGAAAAACAGATTTTACAATGATATAAGATTTAGTGCAAAGAATTTTTTTTTTTTTTTGTTTTAACAAATAAATAATACGAAAGAAATAATTTCTCATGCACTAGTTCCTCCGCATTCCTGTTGATTTGTTGTTTTAGCCTGGGTTGTGTATATTTTGTATCCTGGGCCTTTAAATGTTTTTATGTATTTGTTTTAATCAGCCGATCTGTTATTATATAATTATAAATGTTGTATTTTTTTCAGGGAAAACAAAAAATAAAGCCAAAAAGGAATAATTGGGAATAGTTTTATTGTTCTTGGAGATAAAGACGATTAGCTTCACATTCCCAAATAATTTAAGTGCTGATTTTTCCATAAATGTAAACATTTAATTTTATTAATTCATATTGTTTTATTTGTTGGATAAAATGAGCAGATTCAGACTACTTGAATCAACAGAAAATGTTTAAAAATCAGCATTTTTTGCTTTATTTTGTTTATTTTCTACCTTCTGAAACAAGCAGAAGCATCATCAGCAACATAAATGGACCTTTTTTTCCCTCATTTCCTATTTTTTAAAAATAACTCCTGAAACCTTCCTCTTTGTGTTTTTAGCCACAGAACAACCCTAAATAGCAGACGTGTTTATGGTAGGATTGCTTTATTATTCCCACAGGGGTATATTTTCCCGTCATGGCTGTAAAGTGCAATAAAAACCAGCGTACAGCCAGACGACCGCGTGTTATGTTGCGGCATCATCAGGATGCCTCAGTCAGACGTCTACAAATAGGTCACCTAGGATTTTTCTCAAGTAGCTCATTTCCTTTGCACAGACGAGGACACACACTCATTAACACACCTTTCCATGTGGAAAACCCTTTAAACCATCCCAGAGACATGAAGCAGCACCTGCTGGGATGTGAATTTAACCGGAAGGATAATCGCTTCATCTGCTTTCGCTGTGAGCCGTTCAGACAGAAAAGGTGTGAAGCTCTGAACAGGAACCAGAGTTCAGATCCCGTCTCATTGGCTCGCTTTGGATCAGGGCTGCAGGTGACGACACGCTGATGTTTCTCGGGAGACTCCCGAGTTTTGAGCTGCAAAGAGTATGTCGCTGTATTTATTTATACGTTTGTTTGTAACTTTATGTGAATACCACTGTACAGATTTGTATGTTTTTTTCACTGTGGGGAGACGTCGGATTTTATGTGCAATGATTTGCACATAAAATGATGCATTTTTTGCACCATGAGACAGGAGTTCGAACTATAAGCCCCGCCCCTAACTGTTTTCCACAGGAAGGGACAGTC
>JBAMHX010000014.1:2014913-2031270 GCA_037177515.1 Pseudomugil tenellus | reverse complement strand
TATATATATATATGTGTGTGTATATGTGTGTGTATATATGTATATGTATGTGTGTGTATATATGTATATGTATGTGTGTGTATATATATATATGTCTAACAATAACACCTTTTTTGCATATATATATTAATTTTATCTGTAATTTTTTTGTTTTATTAGAAAAGATTCTGAAAGTCTTGTTCAGGATGTGATTCCTCTAACCTGCAAACACAGTTAAAACATTAGGACGTCCTTCGCTCAAGGAGCTTGCTGCTCAGTAAACGTTTCATCAAAACTCAGGAATAGCTGTTGATCTGATGGCGGGGGAGGGTGGAGGTCCACCGCTGGGGGGCAGCTGTAGTCAATCATTTACCAAACAAGCGACAACCTTTCCTCATTTTGTTAGACATCTTTAGGAGCCTCTAAAGTTACAACAGCAGCTGCGGCGGGTCGGACAGCAGATCTGCATGTGACCTTGTGTGAAGGTTGTTACAACATGAACGGTGTGGGGGGGTGGGACAGCCGGCTCCAAGACGAGGAAGAGGAGGAGGGGCTGCTCCCTTCATTCTTCAACTGTTTGCTTCTGAAGTCCGGCAGGACAAGGACGGCTCACCTCGCAGATTAAACACCTGACAAACCAACACTAAGCCGCCTGCAGGCCCCATCGAACAGCCTTCAGCCTGGCGCTACTAGATAACCCCACAAGGCCAGTCCCACCCGCTTCCAGAAGCTTCTCTCTGCATGTTGGACAGGCTGGGTGCCACGAACGCAATGCTCCCTTCCAGCTGCAAACATTCAGTCTAAGATTCAACAAAAAATCCCGAAAATCAGCATTGCCCACCTACAAAAAGGAAGATTGGACATGAATACGGTTCTTTAAACAACTGCATGTGTTCACAGCTTAAATATAGTTTTACCAGAAACAAACTTATCTGTCTTAAGACTTAAAACTTGTTGTTTAAAGACGCAAAACTCATAAAAAATAAACTTTTCCATCTGAAACACACAAACATCCGGATGCAAATAAATAGCAACGCAGCGTTTTATGTCCTACAGCAGTTACTTAAAACTCTTTATTTTCAAGCTTTAGTTATTTAAATAAGTAAAAATTAAATTTATTCTCACCTGAAGTATTTACAAAACATCTTATTTCATGTTAGAGCAGAAATAAACATGATTTATTTTAACTGCAGTAAACATGTCATGTCATGTTGGTGGTTCCATCCCCAGCTTCCCGAGGTCGCGTGTACGAGTGCCCTTGAGCAACACATGAACCACATGTTGTGTAAAACCTGTTGGCTGCTGTCTTGGATAAAACTATGTCCTGAATGGATGAAAAGAAGGAATTTCTGCTCATTTCTGGATCAATTTTCCTATTCAACCTGAAAATAAGTATCCTGAGTGTAAACTACAATATTTTCCTGAGTATCAAGGAGCGTGAAACGTATGCAGGTACCAGAAATGTGTCATCTGGAATACAATCAGTGTGAATAAAATTACTTTTTTTACCTAACTTGCACAGATTTTTAGGTATTTCATTATTTGGACAGCAGACATTACAAATCCCAGCAGATTATAAAGTTTAAAGTTCAATCCCTGGATATTACTGTCTTTTATCTAATTAATAAATGAACTTGTTCCCATCCAGGTGACTGAATGAGAACCAGATGCAGACTAGTGACAGCAGCTGCACGTGTCTGCTGTTCCCCCCCGAAGCTTTTCACCTTCAAAAATGTTATTCTGTATAAAAGTTTTGTGTCCATGTGGTAAAAGACAAATAATTGCAAACATGTAGCAAAAGGTTTCTTGTTCTGCGCTCTTTTGCAGCGTGACCTTGTGAGTGGATGATTCTGTTAGCTTACACAACGTTAGCATCTCAGGCTAACATTGTCAGAGATTAAAAATATAAATCGCGTAAACGATACTGTGACGTTCTTTCGTGAGTTTAACTTTATAAAACTGTCTAATTCCGGGTATTAATCAGGCATTCTTACCATTTCTGGACGTGAGATCGGTGTGAAAGCCGGCGTAGAGGTGTACCTCGTCACGGAGCGTGGATCTGATCCTCTGCTGTAGTCTCTCCACGTGAGGAATTATCCAGAATGCGCATGCGCACTACTTGCCTCAAGCTGGCAACGCGAGACAGAAAGTTCTAGCAGGTTCGGTGCTGCGCACAAAACATCACTTAATAAAGACAAACGTTGATTAGAGTAATAAAAACAACTTACAGTAACTTTTGAATCTTTTCTCATTTAATTAATGTGAAACTACGCTGTGAAAGCTCGCGTAATATTGCACAATCTCAACTTTGACCTTTATTTTTTTCCTCCAATGGCACACCAGAAAATTCTGGAAACGGCCGCCCCGGAACGAGCGTGAATGTATCCATTATTAATACTCTACCATAATTAATTGTGTCAACTTGTTCGGACTCATGATCGTGGTAAAAACTAACAAAATATAGTAGAAGCTAAATCTGATCAAATAAAATCTTGTAAATAATCATCTTAGTTGTGTTTGTTATGGTTTATGCATGGCCCGGGGTGGGCCGGTACATAACCCGGATGTGATCGACCATGTGCAGTTGAGTCTCGATAGATCCACACGACTGTCCTCTTCCTCGGTCGTTATATCATTCCGCCTGGCAGACCTCGGATCGGCTGCACGCCTTTACTTCAGGTGAGCGCGAGCGATTCATTTCAAGAGTTTTTAACGTTAAAAGTGATCTTTTAGTTGCTTACGTCCAACGTGCGCAGGCTTGTTTGAGTCAGGTTTAATATTAGCTTGTGAGGAATTAGCTGCTCGAGCCCAGAAATTCCTCCTCCGAGCTGCAAGGACATGCAAATTAAAATGTATGGTTAGGTTTTATGAACCTTCCTCAAAGTCAGCGCGCGCTTTCGGTCAGACCTAAATCAGGTTATTGATGAGGTGCGTGGTGACAGATTTTGGTGTTGGTGGTTGAATGAACATGGATGTGGAGGACTGATCCGCACGTGCTTTTACAATTTGACCTTGTGACGCACGACCCAAAGATCGCACGTGGGGGGGGTGGTAGGATGAGTTTCTGGACATCAATTATTTTATTTATTTTTTTTAAACCAGGCAAAAATAAACCGAATCAATTAATGTTTAACAGCAAAAAGTAAAATATTTAAATTAAAAATTAAAATCTGATTTGAACATAACTGTGTATATAATATTTTTTAATTAAATAAAGTTTTTAAATAACGCCTTACAAAAAGAACAAAAGCTCAGTTTTATATGCAGTCGTCCTCAAATGTCTTCACATCCTTCCAGTAAGTAAGAGCTAAACGTACAAATGTGACTAAAATAACTGGAAACTGCAAAAAAGTGATAAAAATGTGCTATAATTTAATTTACTGATATTAGTGAATTATTGATGAGCTGAGAATAAAATAACCTGTTAACAGGTGCAAAAGTCAGTTACACAAGACTCCAGATCAATAAAATATTAGTTTGTATTTTAACACATTATTTTATCACATTTATTTGAACCAGAAATGGAAAACAATTTATTAGTTTAACCTAAATTTTATTTATTACTTTAGTTAATTTCATCCTTTTTCAGTGACAGCTGTTTTTTTTTAAGGGGTGTGAATAAATGAGGACTTTTGTGTCACTTTGTGTTGCACAACACACAGACATGAAGTTACAACATGCCTTGTTTAGTTTGTGCATCTCTGTTAAAACTGCGATAATTTACTATAAAACAATTTTACAGTTTAAATGATGTATTTATGGATGTAGCTGCAGAACAAAACATGCAGGAATAAACGTATGTTAGGAAGAAATACTGAAATCTAATTAATAAAAACTTATTTTTTTGTATGTTAGCATTAATAGTTTGAACATGTAATTTTACTAAATTAGTTACTTTTAACCCTTTAATGTGAAAATTTCTAAACGCTGCCACAATTTTCTAATTTAGTCCAATGCAAAGATATTTTATTTTATTTTGTATTTTTATTCTAAAAATATATTTTCATAATAAGTAAATATTCTGTAGAAAAAAATCTTTTATAACACAAAGACAAACTGGAGTAATTCCAATGTATACATTTATGTTGTATATAATAGTATTTTAGTAGTATTGTGTTGGATGAAGTAAAGTCCACTGATATAAATGTACCATCTGCATTCATGCGTGTAAGAAAAAAGCTTGTAAACGTGAGTCCGCTGTACTGATCACTGTGCATGAAAGGGTTAAACTCACTAAAGTTGTTTGTTTTAACTCCACCGCTGTTCCTTTACTCATTTATCACCAGCTTAAATGAAAAGTAAATAAAGTTAACTGAGCGCTGCAGACAGCAGATCAACATCTGATCACTGAACCTTCTAGAAAGTTCAATATTTTCATTTGAAAATGTTTTTTATCAAATAATACCTCAATTATTTTTGGTGTTAAAGAGCTACGTTGTATTTACATCAATGTTCTGTGATATTTATTTATTTATTTATTTTTACTAAAAATATTTCATGGCTTTAAAATTTTGTAAGTTTCTGCCTCTTAAATGAAAAATAATTTAGTTTTTAGTTTTGTCTCCATGGTTTCTTTAATGCATTTATAGTTTTGAGTTAAATCATTGATTTAAATGGATTAATTTAGGTGGGTTTGGAAACTCCTTCCCATTTATTCCGATCAGAAGTTGATATAAAACTTAAAAACATCTTAAAATGATAATAAATTAAGTCTGAGTTTCACGTCGTACCGCTTGTGACCACTGGGGGCAGCAGTTGGGACATAATCTGTTTCTCTCCACAGAGATGTTTCGTTTACCCACAATCATGAAGCAGGTGAGGCCAGTGAGCCGGGCGCTGGCTCCTCACCTCACACGTTCCTACGCCAAGGATGTGAAGTTCGGCGCTGACGCTCGCGCCCTCATGCTGCAGGGGGTGGACCTGCTGGCGGACGCCGTGGCTGTCACTATGGGCCCAAAGGTGACATGAATGCTAGGATTTTTAGGTGTTTCGGCTCCATGTGAAGCATCGGAAGCCTTCATCTCGTCTTCCTCCTCGTTTCAGGGTCGCACAGTCATCATCGAGCAGAGCTGGGGCAGCCCCAAGGTCACCAAGGACGGCGTCACCGTTGCTAAGAGCATCGACCTGAAGGACAAGTACAAAAACATCGGTGCCAAGCTGGTGCAGGACGTGGCCAACAATACCAACGAGGAAGCCGGCGATGGCACGACCACCGCCACCGTGCTGGCTCGCGCCATCGCCAAGGAGGGCTTCGACACCATCAGCAAAGGCGCCAACCCCGTGGAGATCCGGCGCGGCGTCATGATGGCTGTGGAAACCGTCATCAACGAGCTAAAGAAGCTGTCGAAGCCCGTCACGACGCCCGAGGAGATCGCGCAGGTGCGACGTGCGTAGTTTCGATCTGGGTGGCGGGGAAGTGATGCTGGGGCTAAATGTGGAATAACGTTTCAGGTCGCCACAATCTCGGCTAACGGAGACGCGGAGATCGGCAACATCATCTCCAACGCCATGAAGAAAGTCGGCCGCAAGGGAGTGATCACGGTCAAGGTTCGTTTGTCTCCTTACAAACACGCAAAACAAACTTTCCCAGTTTCACCAGCATGCAATCAGCTCCTCGTTACTGGTTTTGCTCCTCAGGATGGAAAGACGCTGCACGATGAGCTGGAGATCATCGAGGGAATGAAGTTCGACCGGGGTTACATCTCGCCGTACTTCATCAACACGGCCAAAGGTAACGACGTCAAGCAGCTTGTCGTGTCTGTAGCAACGTTAGCGGCGCGACGTTAGCGGCGCGACAAGGCTTCCGATGCGGCGGGTTTTATCACAAAGCAGCTCGAGTATCTGGAAGATATCCGCGACCTCCTGCAGATGTTTGGAGGCAGAAACATCTGCAGGAGGGTTTTAACACCATCTCCGATGAGAGAAACACATCTTCCCGTTTCAGAAAAACCGCTTTCAACTCGCTGGATTACATCTCGTCGTCTTTTTATCGGAGAAAATTTTGGAAGTTTCAGTAAATTTAGGGAAAATGGATCCGTTCTTGTTTTCATCAGGACATCGAAGTCGTCCTGTTTACGAAGGTTCTACATATTATTTTCTTGGTTTGAAGTCTGCTGTTTCTTATTAATAAAAATATTAATAAATATTTATTTATAAATAAAATATGAATGATTAGTTTTATTATAATTATATATTTTTTGTAGTAAAGTTAAGTTGTCTACATCGAGTATTTTTTTTTTTTTTTTAAATTTACTCGGCTGTTTCTGAAATTTTGTAAACAAAAATTAGTTGTGTAGCTCCATCTTTCTAAAGTACATAAAAAAAAAATTAATTTAACTTTACCCTCCAAGAAGTTTCCAAAATCATATTTTGACTAAATATTAAATTATTTTTTAACACGCTGTGTTTCCATTACATCTAGAATGGCACAAACCTGAATATCGCAATAAAAATCTGCTAATGGAAATGCCTACATCTTGACAAAAACAAGAACTTTTTGTTTTTGTTCACACTCATGAGGTTTTTCTGACTTTTCCTTTTAGAAGTTAAACAGAAACTGTTTTTCTGGATTGAAGCGTCCCTGGATTTGACGTAGGAGATCATGTGACCTGTTAAAATGGCGCCATATGGAGCCAACAGGGAAACGGTTTTCCATGAAATGAGAAGGGAAATAAGGGATGAACTTAAAAAAGTTTCCTGCAAGTAGGAATCCGTTAAATAACGCTGCCTGGATGGAAACCTTCCGGGTGAACAAAACACTGAAAACAAACACCTGCAACTTTACAAATATCACTTAACAAAAAACTCGCAGCAACCTGAGACGACGTCGCAGCTCATCGCGTTTTTCCCGTCAGACACCGTCCGCCTCGTTTCTTTGGTGTTAAATCCGTTTTTGCATCGACAGGCCAGAAATGTGAGTTCCAGGATGCCTACCTGCTGCTGAGCGAGAAGAAGATCTCCAGCGTCCAGAGCATCGTGCCGGCTCTGGAAATCGCCAACCAGCACCGCAAACCGCTGGTCATCGTGGCGGAGGACGTGGACGGAGAAGCTCTCAGCACCCTGGTTCTCAACAGGTTTGTCCGATCAGGGTGAAGCGGCGGCGTGCGGAGAAGCGGGGACTGAAACGTGTCTTTTTCCTCTGCAGGTTGAAGGTCGGGCTGCAGGTGGTCGCCGTGAAAGCTCCGGGCTTCGGCGACAACCGGAAGAACCAGCTGAAGGACATGGCGGTCGCCACCGGAGGGACGGTACGGTCGCGTCACAAACAGCCGATGGTTTATTAATGTGAGGCTTCATCTCACCGCCGTCTTCCTCCTTCTCCCTGCAGGTGTTTGGCGACGAAGCCATCGGTTTGGCTCTCGAAGACATCCAGGCGCACGACTTCGGCAGAGTCGGCGAGGTTCAGATCACCAAAGACGACACTCTGCTGCTGAAGGGCGGCGGCAGCCCGGCCGACGTCGAGAAGCGCGCGGCGGAGATCGCGGAGCAGCTGGAGAACACCACCAGCGACTACGAGAAGGAGAAGCTCAACGAGAGGCTGGCCAAGCTGTCGGACGGCGTGGCGGTGCTGAAGGTCGGGCTCGCCGGCGTTTTCCTCACCTTCGCTTTCTCCTGCAGGAAAACAAAGCCGTGACGGCCGTGTCTCGTTTCAGGTGGGAGGAACGAGCGACGTGGAGGTGAACGAGAAGAAGGACCGCGTGACGGACGCTCTGAACGCCACCCGGGCCGCCGTGGAGGAAGGCATCGTACCCGGAGGAGGCTGCGCTCTGCTGCGCTGCATCCCCGCCCTCGACACGCTCAAAACTGCCAACAACGACCAGAAGATCGGTGAGTAATGGCCGCGACAGGCGATGCTCGTCGCCACCCGAAGAAAACCCGACACACGTGGAGCGACGAGCTACAGCGGCAGCAGTGTCGCGTATCGCGCTGTCGGATCGCTGGTCTCCGAGAAATTCGATTGGTTATCGTGTTTGAGGGAATTTTTAAAGCAGAACTGCGACCCGGACGTCACAAATGACGATTCTCTAAAGTCTCGGGAGATTTTATGGGAATTCACTGAAATCTTGCTGCTAAATTTACTTCACAAAATAAGACGACAGCCATAACGGTGAAGAATCGAAAAAAAAAATACTCGTGCCCAGTTAAAAAGAAACTGGTTAGTAAACTGGTCTGCCCAGTTTGTGCTCATCTCATTGGTCAAATAAACCCGTTTCTGATTGGTTGTAGCGCCACGCGATGCGACAAAAGCCTCCATGTGAACGCGTACGTTAACGAGAGTGAAATTTCACATGAAAATCGCTGTCGCTTGCCTGCAAAGCGGCGGCGATTTTCCGCCTCATCGCCGATGTTCCGTAGGAAATGGATGTAAGCGACGTCGCTCCCCGTGTGTCGGACCCATAAATCGGATGCTCGTAACGAGCGCCGCTGCAGGAACGCGTTTTGACGCCTTCGCTACTTTCACTCAGGCGTGGACATCATCCGTCGAGCGCTCCGCATCCCATCCATGACCATCGCCAAGAACGCCGGCGTGGAGGGGTCGCTGGTGGTGGAGAAGATCCTGCAGGGGCCGCCTGAGCTCGGATACGACGCCATGCAGGGAGAATACGTCAATATGGTGGAGAAGGGCATCATCGACCCCACCAAGGTAGGACGGCTTCACCCCCCCTCCTCCCTTATGCATCCATCCGTCTCTCATCCATCCATCCAATCGCTTTTTATTTTAAATCATTTCTATAAACGTATTTTAAAATGTCATCTGCTGCATGAAACGCATCCTGCAGGTCGTCCGGACGGCGCTGCTGGACGCCGCTGGAGTCGCATCTCTGCTCTCGACCGCCGAGGCCGTCGTCACGGAGATCCCCAAGGAGGAGAAGGAGATGCCCGGAGGAATGGGAGGCATGGGTGGAATGGGAGGAATGGGTGGCGGCATGGGTTTCTGAGCTGACCCTGACTGTACAGACTGAATCGGCGGGTGGGGGTGGCGGAGAATCGCCATCCCGGAACGGGACAATGAGAACATCAGAGACTCGGAATCGAGCGAGATTCCTCACAAGACTCATCACGACGCTAACCGGGTTCATCTGGACGCTTCAGGTTCTTTCAGCCTGGCGGGTTCGCCGTCGCGGTGTCTCTGTGCGTCACGTCGCCGACGGGGAAAAGCTGCTTTCCTCGCCTTCGCCGTTACCATGGCAACGGGCGGGAAGGTCGACGTGATTCACGGAATCGGATCCACAGGAGTCCGTCAGGCTGAAACAAAGTGAAGCGATCCTTCGTGGACCACAGAGAGCGGGCCTTCGGTGTCAACGTCCTTTTTGTTGTAGTTTTTGTTTAATTGTTTTTTATATACGTTTGTCATCAGTGATTTGATCGAATTAAAACAGTTTTCTTACGGACTTCGGAGATTTTGTTTCGCTGTTACGTCTGGACAAAGTTCACAAGTCTGTTCATGCTGAATGTTTACTCGCTGAATGTGGAAGAGTCTGTAATGTGAAGCTGATTTGCATAAAGCATCCAGGAGGTGGCGCTGGTCCTCCAGGCACCTCTGAGTTCTTTTAATAATAAATTAATCTGCATTCAGGTTTCTGTTTGCGCTTAATTCATCTAGTTCGGGGGTGTCCAACCTGCAGGACACACCGGACTTGTCACTTCATAGGCTGTTGAAGCCGGGACACATCAAAACCCAGGTCTGACTTCGGTCATCCCAGACTAAGGATGGATAATAATAATATGCATGAATTAATAGATCTGTGGTGCGATGGGAGGAAAAGTATTAAACATTTTTCCTACATAACCATCATGTAGCTTATTAGCGCTGCATAATATCAGAGGCTGAATCCGAAACTTAAATATTCATATAAAATCAGTATCATATTGAAATATATTGTCAGTGTGAAATCATGAAACGCAGATTGAAATGTATAAAGGGCCATATTAGCTTAAGGCTAACATCAATGGAAAATGTCATTGGTAGGCTAGTGGTTAGCATGCACAAGTGAACTAAAGAGATTAAAACAAATATTTATATCAAGAATATTGTTTAGTTAGAAATAGGCTACAGGACAATATTCTGGCTATAAAAGCTAATAAACCAATATTCTGATCTATGGAAGGTCTGAAGGGACAAAACAAGAAATCTCCGCAGCAGAGATGCTTTTTTTTTTTAATTATCGGAAATGGAAATGTGCTAAAAAATTGCTTTACGTGTTTGTCAACATGAGGACATGAAGATTAATTCCTGATAAAATTAGAAAAAAACATTTATGAAGATTGTATCAATGTGAAGCCCTACTGTGGATCATAAAATAGCTCCATTTAAATGTTTACATAATTATGTTTTTGCTACATCGCCCAGCCCTACCACAGATGTAGTTTATCATTTGTATTAATTTAATTTTATTAATTGGAAATGGTTAACCTACAGATTATTACCAGTCAACTTGTCCTGAACATAAAAATAAAACCAGGCATAGCTTCTTTAAAGCTGCAGAATTAGAAATGAGAGAAAATTCTCCTTTAACACACATCTTTGTCCCAAAACCGGCTTCATAATCACACAGCAGACAAACCATCGCTGTGTGAAGACAGACGACTCAGGACGCAGGATTTTTTTTAGAAAAAATACTTTATACATGCAGCTGGTTCATCCGTCTGAAGTCATTCAACATAGTTTCCACAAAGCTCACTGCAGTGAAGAGAAAATATTTACAGTCATTCTTTACTGGAAGCTGCTGGAGTCAACATGTACAGTCACAGTGAAGCAGCTTTCAGTTAGAAAAGCTTTAATGAAATGTTTACGTTCTGATGATAAACTTACACTAAACAATAAATAGAATAAAATGACGATAATGTTCTTTTAAAACTCATGATAAATACGCGGCCAGTAGGCCGGGAGGCACTGGGTGGGATGCGGGCGTCGTCATGGAAACCACCCCTGGGATCCGGAGTCGAACGGAGATGGAATATGTTGCGTTTAAACGTTTAAATTAAATCCGGACATTAAAACCAGAGAGAATAATCTAGAACCTCGACACATGGAGGTTTCCAAACATCTGGGGAGTATTTTAGCCCGCAGAACTACAACTTTTCTGACATTTTTTACCGATTCAGTAACGACTTGTTCAGGATAAACGTACGAGCGTGTGTTTAAACGTTCCTGGTAGGACGAGATTCTCATGTTTTCTTCCTGTAGTCTGAATGAATGACCGCCTGCTCACCCCCCCACCCCGCCCCCCCCCAAGTCTCAGAATGACGTCGGGCTGATCATGCAGATCTGCAGAGTTTCACACCAAAATACATCTTAGATGCAAAATCGTCCTGAACGTCTGCAGGTTCTGCTGGCCCAATAGAACCCCCACCTCTCTGTAGTCCAGTAAGCCCGGGAGTCAAGACATATTTTTGGGGGGGCGGCTGTTGTTCGGCTGCGTTTACACTGATGATTATTGCACACGAATATATTTAACACGTCTTCGTTATGAGCAGTAACGAATGAAGAACAGGCTGAGCTGAACATTTACAGCTGTGTGTGTGTGTGTGTGTGTGTGTGTGTGTGTGTGTGTGTGTGTGTGTGTGTGTGTGTGTGCTTACAGTACATCAGTCTTCAGTCATGTCATCTTCAAGCCTAGAGTTCACGCTTTACATAATTTCTGTGGCTCAGTCTGCATCTGGATGCTTTAAATTCAAGTTGTTCCAGAAAAACATCCCGGTGCGTACTGTCCCTGAACGCATCCTGCTTATCCACATTCTTCTCTACTCATTTAAAATGGAAAACATTTATCTGATTATTATTGTTGCTATCGATTTATTGGCGATCAACTCTTTAGCTTCTTGTTTTGTAACGTCCCTCATATTCGTAACCGTTTTGTTTTAGCTTCTGTGTTATATTTACATTTATATATATTTAGTTATTTCAATGTTCTCTAGTTTTTAAATAACGTACTAACTTTTCTTTTAGCTTTGTGTTTCAGATATAAATAAAAACCAGATGTTAGGAAATGTTTCATATAAACAAGATAAAATCTGCTTCATTTGATGTTTTTCTATAATTTCCCTTAAAAAAATCTGATAAAATACATACAAATGCCCGGAAATTTGCACATTTTACCGCCAACAGAGTTCTCTAATGTTTTTAAATCTTATTGTTTTAAAAACAGTTAGAAACCCTAAAATGTGCACATCTGGAACGAGTAAATGTTTGATAAAAATACATTTAAAACACCTGAAAATATACTTGAACAGCTGTTTGATATGTGAAGGATCCTCGAAACCACATCGAAATGTGTGATATAACACATTTTAGACGAGAAAGTTAACCGTCTGAATTTTTGCGCGGACGTTTGCCGAGTTATGCAGGTTGTTTGTTCACAGCAGCTGCTGTTTCCAGCTGGTTTTACCGCCAGGTGCAGATCCAAATCTGCCGCTGGGCTTTGGCACCGAGGAGGGGACAATCAGCCGCCGGACCCACGCTGGAGACGTGGAAAAGATTTGCTGTTGTGGGAAAGGCACTGCAGTTCCAGGTGGAGCAGAGGAAGTGTCTTCTGTCTCTTTGGCATTGTGTCGGCGTTAGCGCTGTCGCTACGTGTGGTGGACCTCGTGGAACATCAGCTCACGGGGGATGGGCGTCTCGGCGCCGTATATCACGGACGCTCGGCTTTCGAACGCCGAAACCATCTGCTTCACCACCTCGTCGAAGAAGACGTGAGCCAGCTGAGAGTGGATGAGGGAGCGGAACTCGAAGGAGATCTGAGGAAGGGGAAGTTACAGTTAGCATCTGAGCTAACGCAAAACATACGGGGGGGCTTTAACACGAAAACAATCTGCTTCTACTCACAGAAAAGTCAACGGTGCAGGTCCGAGGGTAACCAGGGAGGCCCGGGCTGAAGCGCCACACCGTCTCCAGGTGGTTGAAGAGTTTTCCGTCTGAACAGGACGCCTGACGAGCAGCAGAAACGCATTTCGTCACACTGAACTGAATTTAGCACAAAAATCAGACCTGATACTTTCTAAATGTGAAGCTAAACTCTTTAAATCATGTACAAGGATCTGCAAAAGTTTTACGAGTCATTAGCATAAAAATCCTGCAGGGATGCTGGTTGTAACGAGGAGAAGGTTGTAAGACGCGAAAGGTGCTTTTATCCTTTAACCGCACGAAGAGCGGACAGGTTAATAATCTGTTGCATTTTTCATTTCAATTACTTTAAAATAATTATTTAGGGTATTTTTTTATTAACTGTAATTTTGTAACCATTCTGGGATTTGAAGGGATAGAAAATTTATATGAATTTTAGACTGAAGTTTTGTTTTTTTTTTTTGGTTTTAAAAACTCATTTTTAGCATTTTTGACAACATATTTTGTTGTTTACATCTTTTTAAAGGATCTCTTTTAGGCTAGGTGAGTTTTTTATTTAGGGTTAATTTATAAACTAAATTGTTACCAAAGTAATGAAAATGTAAATTGAAAGGTGCAGAACGATTACCAAAGTAATTGAAAATATTAATGATATTAATAATATTTAATTGTGCAGCATGAACAGCAGAGGTCCAATGACGGATCCGTGCGGAACACCTCATTTTTAAATAAGTTATTTATTGAACAAACTGGTGCCTATTTAGTAACATCTATGTAATTCCTCAAATGTCTTCACCCTGCATGATTTAGATGTTTACCGCTCCAACGCACCTCATTCAAATGAAACCTGCTCCGCCTGTTAATGCGCCGATTAGGGATGGGCATAATTAATCGATTATTGATTAATCGATCGTTAAGTCGACGACATTTTTTCTAAATCGATGAAACTAATGAAAGTCCTGTTACATAGTCAGTCTTGATGGAATAAAATGGATTTTTCCTATGTGGGAATAATTCAACTCCTTACCACATGAGGGCAGTGTTTTAAAATAACTCCACCAGCCTGCTCAGTTACCTGCGAGTCTCCGAGTATTTCAAAAGTAATCTGATCATAAACAGGTTACGGCGAAGTGTGGCGTTGTACCATTTTAATTAAAAAAATTATTCTGTTCACTGTCAGCACTTCAAAGCTGCGAGGACATTAACCGGCGATTCCTCCGGGAGGACGGAGGACGTCTATGTGCTGTAGTATTTGTGCGTGTAACAATAAACACAAAACGCCTGGACAATAGATAAAGCTAAAAGAGTTTTAAGGGCATCCATGTTGTAAACAAGGGTTGCGCATGTGACGTCATCGCATTTTGCGTCACAACATTTTAATATACCCCATAAACACTTAATTTTAAACAAAATATAAATGATTAATCGATAATCGATCGTTAATTTTAATGATGATCGATTAAGACACGACGCCCATCCCTAGCGCCGATCTAAGTCAGAAATCAGACGGCAGACCTGCCGCAGCGGAACCGGACATCTGATAGATGATTTATTAAAAGGATCATGGACATGTAAACACAATAAAGCCACATTATTTAATTTATTTTCATTCATTTATTTTCTACTTTTATTGGTTTCAACATCTTCCTGGTTTCAGAAACAGCTAAAGGAGCTGGGTTCTGAGAATGGTCTTAGTGGGAACGTCGCAACTCAGTCTGTTTAATTATTCCTGCCTTTTCCGAATCTTGGAAAAGTGAAGTGATGGGAACAGAGATTAGGTAGTGGTAGCATGGCGTTACCTTGACCAGGTGGGGGCGTACGGTGGTAACAAGGGAGGTGTAGTTCTCCACCACAGGAGGAAAACCCACAGTGAGTTTGGCCTTGCAGAATCCAGAACGCTTGAACACCACATCAGATTTTTTACACCAGGGCACAAAGAGGCGGTAGTTTTCCACGCACGCCACCACGTTGTAAATCTCCTGCATGGAATACCTGCCGAGCCGGAAAGGAACAAGGCGAAGGTCAGAAAGGGAACACATGATGCAACACTAAACAAGATCGCCACCGTTTGTTGGTCCAGAAACGTCTGAACGAGGTCTAAGAGCAAAACAAGGACAAATAAAAACATTAAGAGAGAATAAAGACATTAATAAAAAAGCAGGACATGTTTACTGAGGGACAGACTCAGTCCAGTCACCTCCATCATTATTTATTCCAGCAGATTCAGCGGTTACGACCTCTCAGAGGAGGACATTCAGTCATATATGCAACACAGCCTCAACCAGCAGGGAGACATTCGGGACACCTATGTGTTCGATCCGTTAAGGATGTGATTGGAAAAAAAAAACACCATCGCTGTGTGCTTCACATTCCCATCGCTGTGTGCTTCACATTCCCATCGCTGTGTGCTTCACATTCCCATCGCTGAGTGCTTCACATTCCCATCGCTGAATGCTTCACATTCCCATCGCTGAATGCTTCACATTCCCATCGCTGAATGCTTCACATTCCCATCGCCGTGTGCTTCACATTCCCATCGCTGTGTGCGACCCTAAAAAGTCTCAAACCAGTAATGTTTGCACTGGAAGTTTACTGGTCAGCTGGTGCTGCTCACCCAATAAAGCAGGTGTGAAAACATCTGCAGCAACACATGAAACTGCAGAGAAAGTCCAGATTATTTCATCTGCACATGCTTTAAATTATGCAATGCTGGTGTGTGGACACATGTAAGAAACCCCAAAATGCTGCAAGACGAGGAATTATTGGATCAACTCAAAAAGAAATAAAAAAAAAGTCACCCAATTAATTTCCAGTGTTGCAGATGGACAAAGTGAGAACTTCACGCCTTTTTCACTGTTCAACACACAAACTGAATTAAAATAATTAGCAGTTTTAGGCTACATCAGTCAGTTTACCAGAATGAATGTTTACTGCAGAAAAACTTCCTGCATTTACGCCACGTTAGATCCTTCAGGACGATCTAACTAAGCAACAAGATAAGAGTTATGCAATGAGACAAGTCTGTCACAGGAAGCTAAGACGAGCAGGTCAAGGACTAAATATTTCTAAAGGCGTCTTAACTCGTTGCTGTCCCCAACCTGTAGCATAACATGTGGAATAATCAGCATTACATGACATTAGCGACTTACATCTGAGAAAAAGAACAACATAAGGATGAAATCCAGCAGTAGAGGACATGTTGGAGAAGTGCAGTCAGACTGCAGTAGGTCTAGTTGGACACGTGTTACATGCAGAGCTGGAGGCACTGATTTCTTGTTCCCACGATGGGAGAAAGTCTGTTAAAATACTCTCTCCAGCTTTAACATAGTTAGCATTAGCATCCAATTAAATTATTATTATTAAATTATTTGGAAACATTCCCGAATCCCATCATCGTTCTGCACCCGAATCCCATCATCGTTCTGCACCCGAATCCCATCATCGTTCTGCACCCGAATCCCATCGTTCTGCACCCGAATCCCATCGTTCTGCACCCGAATCCCATCGTTCTGCACCCGAATCCCATCGTTCTGCACC
>JBAMHX010000014.1:1964825-1978217 GCA_037177515.1 Pseudomugil tenellus | reverse complement strand
TTGCTGATAAAATTGTTTTCAAACATAAAATTGTTACAAAAGTAGAAAAAGAATTATACTTATATGGAATTATATTTTAAAAAGTATAAAAAATAGGATAAATTATTATTTATTATTATAAATTATTATAACCTGGAACACGAAATGCTGGGATATTATGGTTACGCCGGTTTTATCCGATGGATATCCTCCATGTGAGCGCGATAACTGAAACAATTTCTACAATTTCGTTTTGATACACTGTGTACGTGTTTAGGTCCCCAAGGCGTATGAGCTGTACCGAATTTCACGATTTTTGGATTTATGGTTACCCATTAGCTGGCGCTGCATGAAAAATCCCATTTTTGGTTGTATCTATGGAAATATTTGTCTTATTGACCTCAAATCAAGTGCAAATAAAAGGTCATGACCTCAGGATTGTAGCATTCCAGCCGGACGATGTACTCAATAATAAGAACTGATGGTCTTTGGTGGGGTATTCCAACCCATTTATCCACACGTAGAACCAATAGACACACCGTGAGAGCTAAAAGCAAATAAAACATAAAATTATTATTTTTTTACAAGTGGCGGAGTTTCAACCTTCGCTAGTCACATTAACAGGAAGTGCTTAGCACTTGCTAACATTAGCCCGTCAGGTAACTCTGTATTTTACACAAAATAATATATAAAACAAAGTATTTCACCATGAAAATATATTCACTATGAAAACATACCTGTTCGCCTTCCAGCCAGGTGCTAAGTAAATAACAAAAGAACAACCATTTCCAACACGATGCACTTTTCTCCCGTGTGCAGACGTCAATATTTCTGCCATCCTTCACGGCGCAGAATTGCACATGCGCACTAACAAAGGATGCATTCACAAAAAAAAAAAAAAACATCCAACCTTATCAAACTTTATCCATATCTCAATCTGGTCATTTACAAGGATACATCCCGTCCTGACGTCATACCGGATGGTTCAAAGTTTCAACACCAGGTGGAGCTTTGTGACTGAACATGTGTGTCTTTATATTATTGTATTGTGTCTATACGAGGATTCGGGACGTTCAGGGATATAGCCCTAGCCGCCGCTTCTGACGGCATAGGCCTTGTTTTAAAAAAGGTTCCAAAGTTTTGTTGTTTGCTGAGTGATTGACTCTCAAAACTGAGTATCTGCCGATTATTGATGCATCTGTGCGTCTGACTTGTTTAGGAAGCTGTGCGAGTTTTGATTCGTCACTCAGCGGACGTGAACGCTCGGGACAAGAACTGGCAGACGCCGCTGCACGTCGCTGCAGCCAACAATGCGCTACGATGCGCTGAGGTCATCATCCCACTGCTGAGCAGCGTGAACGTGTCGGACCGCGGTGGACGCACCGCCCTGCACCACGCCGCCCTCAACGGGCACACCGAGGTACTGCAGGACAGCTCTGCTCGCTGTACGAACAGGCTGTAATCATTCTTTCTGCTTGAGCGGCTTGCTCAGAGCAAACAGGTGGGTGACTGCAGCTGTGTCAACGGGGTTAGTAAGTGGGCTGCACATTTCAGACTGAATCATTCAAAACTGTGCCAGGTCTAAAATTAATAGGAAGAGGCGGTAGAGTTGTCGAGCTGAGCTGAATGAGAGCTTCTCTGTTTAAGCCCCGCCGGCCCTCGTCGGCGTTTATGCAACAGCTGAGCTACAAATGCTGCAGAAGACACTCCGGGATACCTCCCATGTTCCCCTCTAACGCCTCACCTTCTCTGCTTGTCAGATGGTGAACCTGCTGCTTGCTAAAGGGGCAAACATCAACGCCTTCGATAAGAAGGACAGCCGGGCGCTGCACTGGGCTGCTTTCATGGGTGAGACTGTTGTTCACGTTCAGCTGTTTAACAGTTTTATAGTTTCACAAGCCGTCAAAGTTCAGGGATTACTGCGGAGCGGTAAGGATCCAGACCATCAAACGCGTTGGAGGAAAGTAAAAAGAGAGATAACTCGTATATATTTTATATATTTCCAACTCTATAAAGCAGACTTCACTTGGTCGAGTGATGGTTGAGAGTTATATACACATGTACAAATGTTCATACATGTAGATTTTTACATTTTCTGTAATAATTCTGGAAAAATACTGATTTTTCATATTTATAGACATGTTACATAAATATGAATAAATATGTATGTAAAATAAATGTAAAAATATTCTAATATAAATATGTACATATAAAATATAAGCAAAAAATATTTTTTAATAAAAATATTTTAAATGAAAAAAATATGTGAATAAAATAAAAATGAATAAACTAAATTATGTTTAAGACTTAAAATGAAAAATATGTTCACGAAAAAAATCTATGAATTTTAATATGTTAAATTAAAATTGATTTACATAAAAGATTAAGTTGATCAATTTATGATTATTTTACATATAAAATATATTTAATCTATCATCTTTTATTATTTATATATTTTTATTAATCCATTAATATTTTACATAAATTGAATCTGAAGTTATTGAATTATTTTTTATTTTTACATTGACTTTACAAAATCAATAAAATTAATTTCCTAATATTTGCATAAAACTAAAATAGATTTATTAATTTTTTTTTTTTAAATACAACATTACAGTAAATATTAAGAAATTATTTTTTTCCTGTTTTTCTTGTTTCTCTTCTTCTTTGGTTTGTTCTTTTCTCTGGTGCTATGCAACTCAACACTGCCTCATTGTGATTTTCGGTGGTATTGCTGCACTTTTTTCCATCAAGTGATGAAAAGCTAACCCCCTACTTCTGTCTGTGTGTCCGTCTTCTGTGTCCACCATGAATGGACCTTAATTAGTATTGATTAATAATACTTAACTATCTGTAGACATTAGAGGTTTTAGTCTTCACCAAGGCTTTTAACTAAATAAAAAACACACATTTGTTTGAGGAGTAATTTGCGGATCATTGTTTTGTATTAGAAGGTGGACAAACTGGAGGTCCTGTGTGGAAGCAGGGTGATGAGATAAAGCTGCTTCTTCTGCAGGTCACCTGGAGGTGGTGCGTCAGCTGGTGACTCAGGGTGCAGAGATCAGCTGTAAGGACAAACGGGGATACACCCCCCTCCATGCAGCGGCGTCCAGCGGTCAGATCGCCGTGGTCAAACACCTGCTCAACCTGGCGGTGGAGGTGAGAAAGCAGTCACATGACCACCTTTTTTTAAAAAAATCATCATTATGGTGCCTTAATTCATGTTCTGCAGATAGGATGCTCGAAAACCTGGATGTTTGACTAGAGAGAATTACTTATTTAAAGCCGATCTGTTCTCTGAAACGTCATGATTTTTACACAGATAGACGAGTCCAACGCTTTCGGGAACACGGCGCTACACTTGGCCTGCTTCAACGGTCAGGATGCCGTCGTCAGCGAGCTCATCGATTACGGCGCCAACGTTAGCCAACCCAACAACAAAGGCTTCACCCCACTGCACTTTGCCGCCGCCTCCACGCACGGCGCTCTCTGTCTGGAGTTCCTGGTCAACAACGGGGCGGACGTTAACGTGCAGGTGAGCCACCTGGAGACACGATGCGAGACACGCTTGGGACTGCTCTCAAAGCTTTAACCACAATAAAATGACTTTCTTTGGATCTATGCTTGTAAACGCGAAAGGCCGATTTACAATTTACTTGATGCACCGCGGTGCAACATGTGCTGATGTAATTACAATTAGTAAACGTTCAAATACAATTTTTTTTATAATTAAATGACAGATAGCTATAAAATGTGGAAGGAAAATAAAAGTGGACATATTCGAGACAGACTGGTCCATCTCCCTTAGACGTTTTGTAAACAACAGAGATGGCTGGAAGCTAGCAGCTAGCCTTGCAGCTAGCGTTTTAGAGCGTGAGATTCACTCATCGGGTCTGAAAGTCTTTGGAAACATTTTGGTTCTTGCGAACATGAGACAGACAAGGCCTGGACAAGATTTACTGCATATGGAAGACGATTAAAGCTGAAAAAAATCTAATAGAAAAACAACAAACATGAGACAGCAGCCCCGTTCCAGCCCAGTTAGAGGAGCTAGCTAATGCTAACACGTTTTTCCTGCAGATTCCAGGGAATCATTTAGGGAACATATGGAAATATGTTTAATATGTGTTTTTTACTTCACATCAATAGATTCTGAATTTAATATAAAGTAGTAAAAATGCAGCCACGCAGTCGAAAAAACATTAATGTGTAGCAATGACTGTTTAATGGTGAATCATAAAGAAATCGTGAGGTACCAAAGATATCACACCCCTACTTGTAAACCAGCTTGCTAACTCTAATGGTTTTCTTTTAATGGTATTGGTGTTGATATAGATGAAAAAGTTATATATAATGAATGATATCACTCAGAATAAATCAAGTACATTCGATGTAGCTACCCTCAGTGGTTGAGGGTATTTGCAGGCTCTGGGATTGATGGGAACACAACATATGGGTGTATGTGCTGATGCTGCACCAGTGAACGCAGCTCATATCTTTATCACAGAAACTAATATTTATTGACAGTAGCGCCTCACATGGAGGCTCAGAAACACATTTATATAAACATTTAGATGAAATGGAATCATTCAGGTAAAATAACGTTTATTTGTGCCACTTTCAGAAGTTTGTAATGGCGAGCATATTCAGAACAACTACCTGTGATATGAAACGCCTGCATTTCATACAAGTACTGTTTTTGTCTCTAATCTTTTTGCTTTATTTTTTTCTCCTTTGCCTTCATCAGAGCCGTGACGGGAAGAGTCCTCTTCACATGACGGCAGTTCACGGACGCTTCACTCGCTCGCAGACCCTCATCCAGAACGGTGAGCCTACATCATCCTCATCATTTATCCCCTGCACAGCGTCTGAATAAACATTTCTGTCACAATGAGTTGTGATCTTATTGTTAGAAATAGATAATTGTATTCTATTCTAAAATGAAGTGAAAATGATTAAACGTTAATTGATTAATTGGTTTATTGATGTGGACTCTCCCATGTTGTTTAACCTCCCCTATATAAGCCATGAGTTTTTATTCATTCAGATGGCTTCTTTTTACTTGTCCTGTGGTGTAATAATAATAAAAGTCGACAGTAAAGGAATCTTCAGCGTGTTTCGGCTGTTATGTGTTTTTCCCAACATGGTCGCCTCCGAGACTGTTCGCTGATGTTCACAATTTCACATTTCATGTCAGGTGGTGAGATCGACAGCGTGGACAAAGACGGCAACACTCCGCTTCACGTGGCCGCCCGTTTCGGACATGAACTCCTCATCAACACGCTCATCACAAGCGGCGCGGACTGCACGAGGTCTGCGTGTTTGCATGAGGAAAAGCTTGATCAGCGCTGTGACGTAAACTGTAACAATCCTGTCTGGATGTTTCTCTAAAGGCGAGGAGTACACGGCATGTTTCCTCTGCACCTGGCCGCCTTGAACGCCCACTCCGACTGCTGCAGGAAGCTCCTGTCCTCAGGTAACTCAGGCTCAGGTCGTCCGTTTACTCCAACACCCACCCCTGGTATTTCCCAGTTAGGAAGTGTTTTTTTTTCAGGTTTTTTGTCAAACAATTCAACTTTTTTTTTTTAGGTTTTTACAGATGAAGTTGCATCGGTATTGTGGGAATACTTACATCAATAAACATCCCAGACAATAAACAAGCATCCTGAACATACCGTATTTTCACGACCATAAGGTGCACTTAAGTCTTAAATTTAGTGCGCCTAATCAGTTGTTATGTGACTTTGGCAAAGCAGACGTTCACTAACGATAGACGTAGGAGAGGACAGCAGAAAAGGAGGAAGTGTGGCCACTGTGAAAAGACAAGGGAAGCAAATGAACACCAACAGCTTAATAGAAGGAAGAAATGGCCGATAAAAACGTATAAAAAGTTAGTCTGAGCAGCAGACTGTGCTTATTTGGATATCTGCCAGGAAGCAGGACATCTTGGCAGCGATCCAATGTAAACAAAACAGGAGCAGCGGGCAGAGACGGACCTACTGGAGCTAACCCTAAAAAAGATGTACGTACCTTAAAAGGAAGCTGGGACGCAGCAGCAACGAGGGACCCAAAAGAAACCCACATTTTCCACATCCTGAATTCTGATCGCAGTAAACGGAGCTAAACATCCGATGCCATGAACTCCAAACTCCTGTCCGTGGTAGATATTGTGTAGACAGTTCAAAACTCCAATAAAACTGGATCTGCTGTCTTCAAATGTTACTGATATGCGACATGGGGGTCGGGGTCAGTGACGTTATATATATGTTTTATTTAACCCGGTGCGCCTTATGTGTGTGTTAAATACAGAAAAAGCACCTGTAACTGAAACTGCCTCCTGTAATCCAGTGCGTCCTAGGGTCGTAAAAATACGGTAATTCCACTTTAGAGCTGAACCCGATGAAAAGAAGCATGTATAACTTTCTTTTGGAGGATTTACAACTTTTGAAAACTACACAAATGATGTTATAGTAATATAGATATGTCCAACATTATTGGATGATATCGGCAATATTTAAATTGATCTGTATCGTTTTTTACTTTATCCATGACAAAACTTTTACACAACATGCACATGTTATATGTCAAACGCTTCAGCTGCATTTCCTCCAACTCAAAATGACTAAATATGAGGGATGTCTTGTATAGTTTTCCAAATACTTTTGTTTGTTTGGCACAACTCGCTCTAAAAATATTGGTACCAATTGATGATAACATCAGAAATTAAGAGTCGGACATAATCGACATATCAGATATTGAAAAAAAAGCCAATGTCGGACATAATGCCAAGCAAACAAAACGAAATATGATGTTGACACGGTAATTCTCAGTAAATAAGATTTATGTAACACTGAATCAACATAAACACTGATTCAGCGTCTGTTGCCTGGAAACTACATGCTGGTGTGACTTTCAGTTGTTTTCTGGCTTCTGTGGATACATTTACGCACAAGCAGAGACCAGATTCAAGTCACAATGTTCCACAGAAGACAAGGTTTCCGTCTCCTGCTGGACACGCCGGCGAAATCTCCTCTTACTGCAGCCATCTTCTCACATTTCAGAGTTCCCTCCTTGCTTTTTGCACCACATGTTTGTCCTCATGCTTCTGTCCGGGTTCAGCAGAGGAAACAGCGTCTCGCTAAAGACAATTCCTGGCTCCAGATCCAGACAACTGGATGACAGGGCGCTAATGTTGGGAGGCATGGAGCTCTGTGAGTCGGGGCTCCGCTGAGCTGCTTAAGTCGGCAACAAAGGATTCATTTAGGGGGGTTTAACCCGGGTGCAGCTGCAGCGCAGCGGGTCCAGAGTGCTGCTCTCATCGCTGCTAGCCGTGAAGCTAAAAGTCACTTTTCATAGTGAAACATGAGCTGCTGTCCAATCAGCTTCTGGTGTAATCTCAGAGAATAAAAGCGCTTATCGGGAATGTAAAGGCAGTGAAAGCTGTCCATTTCTTAATGACCTCCACCAGGGATGTTCTGGTCCGGCAGGCGTTCATCTGTCTGTTTTACATAAAACCTCATGCAGGGAACTGGTCCTGGTCTAACCTGGATCCACCGATCCGGATCAGCATCTGGATCCAGAAATATTTGAAAGGATTTGTTTTCATTTTCACTATATCTGCGTTTAAATGGTCCGAAGTTCCCAACAGGTTTTACAAGATATGAAAGATAGATGTGGATCCCGGAACATTCTGGATACCATCCAGGACAGTAATCCTTTTTCTGTCCCCCTCTTTCCAAACGGGTGGGTCATACCGAAACTTTTACTGTTGATACAAAACCATTAGTTTATGGTACTTTTTAGTACCTCATGTTTTTTATAGAAATATCGATACTTCTTGTCCCTGAATGGAAAATCCCATTTGATCATTTATATCTTTATTGAAACATCAATACTTGAAAGAAATACTTAAAAACAAAGTAAACTGAAAACTAATAAAACATCTTTTAATGCTAAGTAAAAATCCTTAATTATTATTATTATTAATATTAATAATGATAATAATGATGATCATAATAATAATAATAATAATAATTGTTATTGTTATTGTTATTATTATTATTATTATTATTATTAAGTTTCCAGTAAAGCTAAAATTACAGCAATACAACAATGCTTTGAAAAAATCATCTCAACACTTAAGCACAGTGATCAGACAGTGACGGAAACACAACACGTTGTGGGAGGGAGGGGGGCGGGGTCTCCTGGAACCTCCCAAGCGGTCGCAGCGCAGGTCCACCCGAGAGAGTCTGGAAGTGGGGAGACATTTAGTACGAACGAGTCGGGTTCAGAGCGTCTTGATGCTGACAAAAGTATCAAATTCACTGTTGTGTATCAAAGTATCTGCTCCAGAGTATTGATACCCATCGATATCGAGTCCTAGCGGCCATGATAGTCTGCAGTTTCAGCTTCATTCCTCGCAACATGACATAGTCACGATACGTCATGAACATCAACGACACGTAAGGTCAAAACTTTATCGCAAACGTTAGCATTATTTTTACATTTTTTCCTGAAACTATTTCCTTTCTCAGCGACTTTTCAGCCTTGTTTTCTCGTTGACATGTCTTTTTTTATGCCAATTAAATTGTTTTCCTTCTCAGAAATGGCTTCCACGTTGCAAGACCTGATGCTGCGTTCAGTTTGTACTCAGAAATCACATTTTTCAAGTTCCCAGTTGAAAATACAACACGAACACCTTTTGAAGTTGGGTATCCGACTTACCCCAAGTTTACTAGCTGTCCAACAAACTTACATTTATGTCTAAATGTTGTTTAACTCTTTTTTATATACAATTAAGAGTGTCTGTAACATTTATACACAGATTAAGTTTACAAAATGCATTCTGTAAACATTGAATAAAAGCGTTTGATTTAGTCTACTGCTAGCATCTTTTTGCTAGCATGTTAGCCTCCGAAGTCTCAAACGAAACAAAAGGGATCCCGGCAGCGTCCATGTTTGTTTTACATATTTGTCAACATGATCGTTCCCAACTGTGTAATGACATCATTCCCAGTTCCGACTTGCGACTTCCAAGTCAACTAGAAACAAAAAGTTATTGTCATATAGGAGCAAATTCAGTGTCTTTGCATGAATCTAAGGGGGAAATTCAGTTCTCTGCAATGCAAATGTGCTTCAGCAAAGCTTCGGCTCAAAGGTTGCACACTTTTAAGTTACTAATACTTCTGAAAGTTGCATTTGTGTTCTTTTGTGGTCTGATGCGTCCTAACAGCAGGGGGCGCTGCTCTGTGTAATGGTTGAACTGCTTCCTGCGCTGTAATTTCCTGAATGTCTCAGTGACCGAATGACGACATATTTGTTTCTTTGTGTCTGTAACACAAATGCATGTGTGATCACTTGCCCCTGTTTCCCCCCTTCTGTGGCACTAACGGCTGTTTTTCTGTATGTCCACCCTCTTCTCTTCCTCTCTCTGTACTGCTGCTGTGTCTTGTCCGGCCTTCCTTCGTCTCCCTGCATCGCCCTCATCAGGTCGGAGGTTTAGCATAATGTGTAACGACTCGGTCCTGTCCGCAGGCTTCCAGATAGACACCCCCGACAGCCTGGGAAGGACCTGCCTGCATGCAGCTGCTGCCGGAGGGTGAGTCTAAGCTAAACCATGTTCAGCCACATCAGTAAAAATGTTTTATGCTGTAATATAAAGAATTAAGAGGAATGAAATAAAAATAAAGACACCTGTACAAAGTTAAAGACATTATTAGCGCTAATATTAGCCTGAACAAAGCACCATTATTATAATTATAGACAAGCAGAAAGCTAGAACTTCCTGTAACATCATTTTAAACTCAAATTGGAAAAAATTACAACAAATAAACAAAGAAAAGCTTTTCTAGTTGCTTTATTTACATGAGTTTGTGCCAGTTAACCACCTCACCCAACTAATGTCAATGTTTTATTACTAGAATAACAATAAAATATATATTTTTTAAAATTATTTCAATGTATGTATTTAGGAATGGCATGAATCTAAATGATCTCAATTCCCTCAATTGTGAACCCCGAGACCGTATATACTTGAACTCCTCCACTTGGGGCAGGACCTTGTTCCCGACACGGAGAGGGCGCTCCACCCCTTTCCGGCTCAGGACCATGGTCTCGGATTTGTAGGTGATTATTTACATCCCAGCCGTTTTACACTCGGCTGCAAACCACTCAAGTGAGAGCTGGAGATCACGACCATATGAAGCCAACAGAACCACTTCATCTGTAAAGCAGAGACCCAATTCTGAGGTCACTAAACCGGATCACCTCAACGCCTCGGCTCCACTTAGAAATCCTGTCTATATAGGTTATGAACAGGATCGGTGGTAAAGGGCGGAGTCCAACTCTCACCGGAAACAAATCCGACTTACTGCCGGGAATGCAGACCAAGCTCTGACACCAGACAGCTCGTACAAGAGGGTTTGGTACCCCACTCTCCGGGAGCGCCCCCCACAGGAGTCCCTGAGGGACACGGTCGACACTTGGAGTGGTTGAGCCCCAGTAGAGTGCCCCAGTTCTGCTTGAGTTTGCATGTTCTCCCTGTGTTAGCATGGGTTCTCTCCAGGTACTCCAGCTTAAACCTTAGGGATAAACCAGGGTGTACCCCGCCTCTTGCCCATAGGCTCCAGCCCCCCCGTGACCCTATTCGGAAATATATATATATATATATATATATATATATATGTGTATGCATGTATGTGTGTATGTGTATATGTACGTATATGTATGTATATATGTATGTATATGTATATTTCTAAAGATACAATATGATGAGTGAGTGCAGTCTAATAACATGAAATAAGGAGGATTTCTTGTGTCCTCTGCTGTCATTTGTTCGGCCTGGAACTGATTTTTATTCTCTGTGTTTGCAGAAATGTGGATTGTGTTAAACTACTCTTGAGCAGTGGAGGAGAACACAACAGGAGAGACAACTGTGGCAGGTTCTTATCTAAAGCAAAACATGTTGAAATGCTGCTGAGTTTGTTTTTCCCTTTGTGCTTCTTTAAACATTTCCTTGCGTGCTTGTTTTCACTCAATATTTGTGTTTTTCTGGTGATGTTTTGGTCTGATTTACTCGTTCTGTGTTCATTCCCAGGACTCCCCTTCATTATGCAGCCGCCAGCCGCCACTATCGGTGTCTGGAGACCCTGGTGGCTTGTGGGACCGCCATGAACGCCACCGACCAGTGGGGGCGCTCTGCCCTGCACTATGCTGCTGCCTCAGACCTGGATAAGAGGTAAGACTGGTTCCAGCGTTTTACTTTGCCTAAATTTGTCCTTTTAAAAAAGTCTGGAACTTGATTTGCGTTGGTATTTGAAAGAAGTGCAGCATCATTTATCCCAAATATTCAGATTACAGCTGCTTTAAGCACCTTTTCCAGCATACCTGACCGGTTTGAATCGGTTGTACTGATAAAAAATTAGTTCCATCATCGTTTATTCCCTCTGAGCTCCATACGAGCAGCTTCTGCTGATATCGACCGGACGGAGCGAGGAGGCGCTGATCTTCTCCTCCTTTCAGCTGCCTTCTGTTGCTGCATATACAAACCTAAAGACTCACACCTTGCTGTTGCCATGGTAACTGCAGGTGACGCAGGCTTGCGAGTTCCCGTCTGTGTGCTGGCTGGATATGTTGACGTTTTTAGTTTTTAATCATCCCCCCCTTCCAACTCCCACAGGCGTCGTGTTGCTCTGGAGCTAGAGAGCGAAGGAGTTCAGGCCGAGAGGGAGAAGGAGGCGGCACAGTGAGTCCACAAAGAAACACACATCTGTGCACAGCTGGAATGAAATGCAAACTGCTACACAAAACACAACAAAAGAACCAAAACCATTTTTGATGCTTTTCTTTGTAGTTTGCAACAAAAAACTGGACATTTTAAGGTTTTTAGCTGCTGGCTGAGTCAGTTTTCCACAGCATGACGTTAAATCACTTCTACATTTACTTAATGTAATGTTAGGTTGTTTTATTGCATTGCCGTGGAAACGGCACTCATCTGGAAATAAATCACATTTCATACTTTTACTTACTTATTTTACTGTGTTTTTTTCCCTCGTTTATGTACCTAATGTATTTACTTTTTTGCTTTTGGCCTTTTTTGTTCGACTGTTTGTCTTCAGTGTATTTGTCTAATAGTTTCTGTTTAATACAAAAACATAAAATTATAAATATCAAACTGTCAAAGTAAAAAAAAATAAGAAACTTATTTCTAATTTATTATTCAGTATAAATTATTATTTCAATCAGATGTTTGAAGAAGAGTTTGTTAAATTTATTTGTGAGGTTTTGCTTTAATTTACTCTTATTTCTACTTTATCAATGATTTATTTACCTTTTGTTAATTAATTTAGCTTGCTAATAATAAATTTTCAGATTAAAGTGTGTGTGTGTAAATACATAAACTAATCACAAGGATTTATTGATCTGTATTTGTTAAATATAGGTTTGAGTTGAACAGATTTATTGCAAAAGTATTATTAGAACTATTTACATCCAGCAGAACCGCATCATATCCGACCACGTTAACCAGAAACACCGTGATGTCGGGACGTATTTTCCAGCCTGCCGGTTTCCATGGTAACGCTTTCTTTGTGTTTGTGCTGCAGATGTTTGAAGTTCCTGCTTCATAGCGGAGCAACGGCGTCGCTGAAGGACGAGCAGGGCTACAGTCCGATTCACTACGCCGCAGCCTTCGGACACAGACACTGTCTGGAACTGGTCAGTTAACACCCCGCCCCCACCCCCCCACACCACCCTGATTGGTTTATGTCGTTGCTTTTTGTCCCTAAATTTAATGGATGATGATGTAAATGTTTGAATAACATGTTTAGTGTCCTGAAGCAGAGCTAGCTTGTGTTTATCATTACTTCCTGTGAGTCAGCTGAGTTTGTCAGCTGTATGTGTTACCGTGGTAACCTGCAGGCACACAATGAAGCTATGACTTGCGTTGAAAAACTTTTGGACTGAACAAAGTCAAGCGACATTTATCTGTTGTCATGAAGGCTCGACTGAATTGATGCTGAAGAGTCCAAATAAATATTTAAACTTACCATCCACCTAATTGGATCCACCATCCAGTACCGGGTTGGACCCATTTTCCTCTAGAACCGCTTTAATACTTTGTGTGATGGATCAAACAAGGTGGTGGAAACTTCACACAGTTGCTGCAGATCCATGATGAGAACGTTCCGCCTCATCCGTAATGAGAACGTTCAACCTCATCCGTGACGCGAACGTTCGGCCTCATCCGTGATGAGAACGTTTCGCCTCATCCGTGATGAGAACGTTCGGCCTCATCCGTGATGCGAACGTTCGGCCTCATCCGTGATGCGAACGTTCGGCCTCATCCGTGATGAGAACGTTTCGCCTCATCCGTGATGAGAACGTTTCGCCTCATCCGTGATGAGAACGTTTCGC
>JBAMHX010000014.1:1867239-1885996 GCA_037177515.1 Pseudomugil tenellus | reverse complement strand
TCCATCCATCCATCCATCCATCCATCCATCCATCCATCCATCCATCCATCCATCCATCCATCCATCCATCCATCCGTTATCTACTGCACATTCCCGGGGTAGTTGGAGCCAATCCCAGCTTACATTGGACGAGAGGCGGGATACACCCTGGACAGGTCACCAGTAACTCTGTAAACATTAAAATTCAATTTATTTATGGAGAAGTGTTGAACCCCTAAAGCCTAAAAGTATTTACAGTTCCATAAGAACATAGTACAGAAAAAATAAGATAACCAACAAAGTAACAAACAAAACCAAATAGAAAAACACAGAAATAATGAATAAAAAAAATACATAAATAAAATAAATAAAGAAATTTGATTAAAAGAAATAAAATGGAAATCCTCTTTATTGCAAATTTTCACTATTAGGTGTCAACTTGTCATCACTGAAAGATAAGATCTCATAATTCAAAAACATAAAATGTTGCTGTCTGAATTCAAAATAAAAATCGGGACTTATCTGTTCATGATGAATCTGCGCGTCAAATTTCCCAGAAGCTCCACCAAAAAGTGCCCACATAACCTGCAGTCGTCAACCTTACGCTGGTCAAACCAACTTTATTTAAAAACCACTTTAGCTGCTTCTCAAAGAATACATAAAACATTCGAAAGATATAAAATAAACATAAGAAAGTAAAAGAAAATAATGTGAAATAAAACCAAAACTATAATGATAAGATTAAATTTACAATTTATGTGCATTGAGCTGCAACCTCTGGTAGTTAGTCGTGAAGCCAGAACCTGCATTACCCCCCCCCCCCCATCCACTACAGGCTCTATAATCTGCATCCCCCCCCGTCATTCACTAAGGCGCTAAAAGCACACTTTAGCTTTAGCCCAACTACCTCTGTTAGCCGATTAGCTTCTGTTGGATCTGAGTTAGCTCGGTTAGCTCTTAGCCATCTCCATGTTCACCCACCCTCTAAGCTCCACCTCTTTGCCTATTTTTGTATTTTCTGGGAGCGACGGGACATGTAAAGTTGACAAAATGGCAACGATGGGAACTGCCCATAATGATTGAATTGACTTGCCAGCAGGGGGCAGTGTAGGCTGTGCTTGTTGTAGCTCAGCTGTAACAAAGAAGAATTTGCTCATGGGGAAACAAAACAAGTTCAAGAATAAAAAACAAAAGAAATAATATTTTTGTGTGTTGATCCCTAAATAAATGAACACTGACAGTTGATCCCATATAATGGCATATTCTAGATAACTGGATTTATATTAAATCCTTTTCAGCTCCTCTGACTGCATGTCTTACGAACCGATTCCTCTGTCCGATTTCATTCCAGGAGCCCGGTTCGTTCAACCTGCGCCTGTATGAGCGGATCGAGTTTGGTGGACAGATGATGGACCTGATAGACGACTGTCCCAGCGTCATGGACCGCTTCCACATCAACGACATCTTCTCCTGCAACGTGACACATGGCAACTGGATCTTCTACGAGCACCCCAACTACCACGGCAGGATGTACCTGATCAGACCGGGAGAATACAAACGGTTCAGCGAATGGGGTGGCAGGAGTGCCAAGGTCGGCTCCATCCGACGCATCATGGACTACTGACCTGCTGTGGACCAACAGAAAGCACGACACTGAAAACGATCTCAGAGTGTGTTCACACAGGTTTAGCTGATTAATGGAAAACTCTGTTATCAGCTAAATGAATGCTCACGTTCAAGCCTTGAGGAAAACGAACGGCAGAATTAGCTCCCTTGAAATGGTTTTTACGAAGTCCAACGAAGTTTATTAGAAACATAAACGTCAAAAAAATCAATCTTCAATTTTGTTTTTTATCAATACAGGAGCCATGTTGCTCAGCAGAGTGTCAGAATCACAATTTTCTTGCAGAACATTTTTATTTGTGTGTAGAAATCACAAAATCGCTGTGACGTTTATGAGTCTCTGCGACATTTTACAGACAAAATCCATTAACACCAGCTGTCCAGTCAGAGTGTGAGCTTATTCATATGTCTTCTGGCATCTTTTTAATATCAAATAAATGATTGTTAATAGGACAAATCGGAAGTTTTTGAACTCAAAAAGGAATTCAAACCCAGCAGATTTCTGGACTTCTTCTGGATCACTCAATCCCAGTTGCAATAAAAACATCGCAAAACAACGTCTTTGTAGTCCATGTAGTTGTGAAAAGGACCTCAGATGGATTGATAGTAAATACTGTTGTGAGGAAAGTGGTCTGATTTAATCAACATGCTGGAGAATGATGCTGATCCACACCAGCGACAAAGGATGCCGGTAGACTGTCCAGACTGTCATGTCAACTCCATTTAATATGAGTTCTATCTTGCTGATGCGGTTCGGAGCAGCATCTATTGTCCAGCAGCATTTTCGGGAGGAAATTGTGATGAATGTGGGGGATAGAACAATGAGCCATCACACAGCAAGAGTCATCTATACATAAACAGATTTGTCTCACCCCCGCCCGCTGATCCATCATCACTCTCTGGGATATATTTGAATGACAATACTTTATGCTGTGCAATCACAGAGCTGTCCTTTCTTTGCTTTTTTTTATAAAGCACAGCAGCTTGGCTCAGGGACAGCATTGAACGGTAATACTGTCTGATGCCAACACAACCATGGGGAAGGTAAAAAAAATCAAATCTTTTTGAGGGTTTTTATCAAGTAAATTTGCTAAAAATCACATTTCTGTGTTATAAACTCTTGTGTGTTGCTCCCAAAGATTATATTCTACGAAGACAGAAACTTCCAGGGGCGCTCTCACGAGTGCAGCAGCGACTGCGCCGACCTCCACACCTACTTCAACAGATGCAACTCCATCCGGGTGGAGAGCGGCTGCTTCATGGTCTATGAGAGACCCAACTACATGGGAAACCAGTACTACCTGAGGAGGGGCGAGTACTCCGATAACCAGCGCGTGATTGGAATAAATGATTGCGTCAGATCTTGCCGCATGATCCCGCAGGTAGGCTGAATATTTTAGCAGAGCAACTAAAAACTGAGAGATTTTTGTGAAGTAATGCGAGAAACATGTGAGATACTAAGGGAATGTGTGATCTGGTGGCAGTACCAAGGGTCCTACAGGATGAGGCTTTACGAGCGCTTCGACATGTCTGGTCAGATGCATGAGCTGGTGGATGACTGTCCAAACCTCCAGGACCAGCTCACCATGTCTGACTTCAACTCCTGCAATGTGATGGACGGCCACTGGCTGCTCTACGACCAGCCCAACTACAAGGGCAGGGTGTACTACCTGAGACCAGGGGAGTACCGCAGATACAGCGACTGGGGAGGCCTCAGCCCGAGGGTGGGCTCCATCAGAAGAATCACCGACTTCAACTGAGCTGAAACGATGAACTGTCTGTTACAATAAACTTTAACCAACTCAATGAATCTCTCTTTAATTTTGTTTTAGCTACTCCCCAGTTGCTTTTTTCTCACTAAGAATCCCTAAAATGTGATGAATGTGAGGAATACATTTTACAGAAAGGATAATAAATCCCATCTGTGGACCAAACAAACAACCTACAATAGCTTCTGGGTAGCTTGTATAATGTATTTTAATCGCCTCTGTGCTTGGACATACCATATCAAACAATGCCAGAGTAGCCCTCTCCCAGTTTGTGCCCCTGATGAGATTAGGTGGTCTCTGTGGGTGTCCGTACCATCAGAAATAAACACTGCAGAGTGTAAATCAGACAAAGTGTGCGCCTAGAACGAAGGAGCAATGAGACACGAGGTTATCTCGTAAGAGAAAGTGGAAATACACATAAACCTAAATATTCCCTTTTTAAGACCATTAACATGATTTAAACCATACATATCACCTTCATGGTCACCCAGACATTCTAAATTAAATACTATTTATGAGCAAAAACTTATTTGGTTTGGGGAGAAACAAATTTCAATCTAACAAACTCCAACTATTTCCTGCATCTCAGTGAATCAATTAGCAATAACAAGAATATAAGCAACACATCTAAAGATTTTCCTGCTTTTCAATAGTAAAAGTCTTGACATTATAATCTTTTACTAGGCTGTTCAATGCTACAGTAAATAAAACAAAATCATAAGCCATATGTTTGATTCATTGGGCTAAACTCCACCTCCATTCTTCAAAATAAGAGTTAAAAAAGTCAAATAAAGCTGTTGGATTGTGTGGTCATGATCAAAACAATGACTATCCAGGAGCATCAAACACACACAACAGGTTTAGCGTTAACGCCGTTCAATAAACGGTTCAAATCCTAATAAAATCTTTCTGTCCCGAGTTGTGAGCAGCAGACTTGTACACGGAGAGCTGCTCAGGTAGCGAAGCAGGGAGGCTGAATGGCTTCCTGCTCTGTTACGCAACATATTTAATGCTAAAGGGCTGTTCCATATTGTTCTGCAGCCATTGTCCGCTGGATGTGTGGATACCATACTAGTCCTTTCCTTTGTCCATGCGTGTCAAAACACCAAACCAGTTAATTATTTATCCTTTTTTCAAATACAAATCCATATTTCTCACCCAATGTTGTGCTCCAACAAAAAGCTAAACATGTGCCAGTAGCCTTCAGTTATAACTCTGACAGAATTTAAATAACAATGCTTTGTTTGTGGAGAGGTAGTATAAAAAGCCCTGAAAACATGGGGAATCTCTCCAACGGAGACCATGGGTAAGGTGAGTACTGTTTGTCCTGCTGCTGACGCTGATCGCAGTCGAGCCTGTCAGCACGTTTGCTGTGGTTTCAACACGGAGAGTTTGGCTCATGAAGCTGTCGCATCTGCCTCCAGATTATCTTTTACGAGGACAAAAACTTCCAGGGTCGGAGCTATGAGTGCAGCAACGACTGCACGGACCTTCACTCATACTTCAGCCGCTGCAACTCCATCCGGGTGGAAAGCGGCTGCTTCATGATCTATGAGCGACCCAACTTCATGGGTCACCAGTACTTCATGAGGAGGGGAGAGTATCCCGACTACCAGAGGTGGATGGGTTTCAGCAGCTGCATCCGGTCCTGCCGGATGATTCCTGCGGTAGGGGACAAAAATCTGCTTTTCTTCAGATCTGAGCGACTATTTCTGGTTTGATATGACATGTAAACATCCTGTCGACCCCACAGTATCGAGGCTCCTACAGATTGCGCATCTACGAGAAGCCCGACTTCAGCGGTCACATGATGGAGTTCATGGATGACTGTCCCTGTGTGTCTGATCGTTTCCATCACCGCCACGTCTACTCCTGTAATGTCATGAATGGCTACTGGATCTTCTACGAGTACCCCAACTACCGAGGCAGGCAGTACTTCCTGAGAGCCGGGGAGTACAGGAGGTACCGCGACTGGTGTGCCACCTGCGCCATTGTCGGATCTTTCCGGAGGGTCACCGAATTTTAGCCATCAAGCGAAACACTTGCTGTAAATATCAAGCACTTTGTTTATTAAAGATGTTGAATTTTTAACCTGCTTTGTGAAGGAGTTTTTATTGGCTTGTTTAAAATGAGCTTTAAAGGGGTTAAAAGTAGGATTGTTTTGTAGGTTTGTTAGGTAAAAGAGTTGGTGGTTGTACCGATTGTATAGTTTTTACTCTTTCTGTAAACAATATGGATAAAAAGGAAAATAATTTTATGCTATCTGTAGCTCCTACAAACCAAATAAAGAATCTTTCATCTCCCAAAACTAAAATCCTCTTAAATTATTCTAGTGGTGTATTTTGAATAGTACTTTTAATACCACATTATATCATTAAAAATGTTTATTGTAAATTGTACAGCTGTAAATTATTTGCTATGTAATGTTTAGGAGTTTAGGAGGCTGATTCCATCTTAATTTCGGCGACAAATGCATTTAAAGTTCAACAAATAATCTTGTTTTCTTTGGTTTTTAAGTAGAATAATTTCCTTTAATTACAAGACCAAGCAACCAAAACCAACTCAGTCCATCCATTTCACACCAATAAAAAAACTCCTGTTCAACATTAAAGAAAGCAAAAATAAAGGAGATTTAAAGAGAATAATCTGGTGTTTGTTGCAGGTTCTTGTTCTTTGTGTCTAAAACTTTAAACCAAACATGAAACGTTAACTGGAGGTGGAACATGGCTAAAATATATAGTAATTTAATGTGTATGTTCCTCCACATCTGGATACAAAATGATTTTTTGTTTAAACCTCCTTCATCATGTACAAACTGTGTTGACATAGAAAACACCATGAGACAACTAAACATACTAGACAGTCTTTGACCGAAGACACGCATACACATACACACACATACACACACATACACACACATAATGTATATTATTTTTACTTATTTCCTTCCTGATAATCTAATATAATTAAAATACTCTGTTAATTTTCATTTTAATCCTTTAAACTCAGTCAGAAAAACAATAACTGATGTAAGTATTTGCATTTCCTGTGTTCATTAATTTGACTTTTTGTTTGTTTGCTTTTACATTCTGTTTGACTAAAGCTGCAGGATTCATCTGCTGAACCTACCGTCAGCTTGTGTTTTTGACTGATTACCTTTTCAAAATCCCAAATCGAAGGTAAATATTGACACTTGTACAAATATTTGTTGTTTCCACTCAGGTTAAAGGCTACATTTGTCATTAATTTAATTGGAAATTAACTTAGACTTTTGTAAAAGCTTAATAGACTTGAAGATTACTTATTAAAATGCATTTTTGTTCTTATTTAGAGCAGAACAGCAAACACTGAGGAGAAACAGCTTCTAGCAGTCAGATTGAAACCCCGGCTGGCTGCAACGAGGATCCTCTAAATGCAAACTCTGCTGGAGGCCTGATCTTTGCTAACATGATGCATTTTTGATATTTTACAGTAAATCTTGCAATGTTCTTAATTTTGTGCTGAAAATGCACAAGAATGGCAATTTCAATACATCACAGTTACCCTTTTCCAGCATACGATTTTCATGCACATGATTTTTCTTTGTATTGCACTTTTTACTTCACTGCCCACAAAGTCAGAATATGGTCCAAGCTAAATTCATAGTCTTGTAAAAGTACCTTTTAATAAGTTGCCATCACGGTAAAAGCTTTTCAGATGTTAACCAGATATGCAAGTTTATACCAAACCATGCTGAATCCAGGTTTGTAATCACTGCTAAGAAGGGAAACGGACAGCATGTTTCATCCTAGGCCGCTCAGTTTCGGTCCACGTTCTGGGTTGGTCATGGTTTTGTTTGTGATTTGGCCTGATGCCACGTTCTTTCCATCGCAGATGATCTGACCATATGTGGAGAACCTTCTGACCGAGAATGAAATACACACAAAGCGTATGCTTGTAATGGACAATGCAGATGAGTGCTGCCAGAAATGTATGGATGGAGAGCCATTGTTACACATTTATAGACCCCATTCAGCAAAAGTCATACTGCTAATTCATCAGCTTTGCACATTTGAATAACAACACATCATGGCCCCTGGGATTTTGTATAAAAAGGCCGTGGAATCATGGAGTTGGCAGAGCAAGTTGATCCATCTGCTGGAAACAACCTAAACCACCATCATGGGCAAGGTAATGGGACCTTCACATGCACATCATCACGTTCGAAATAAAATAAAAATGTAAACTTTTCTTCTGATCCATTTCAGATCATCTTCTACGAGGACCGGAACTTCCAGGGTAGCTCCTATGAGACCAGCAGCGACTGCTCTGACATTTCCTCCTACCTGAGCAGGTGCCAGTCCTGCAGGGTGGAGAGCGGCTGCTTCATGGTCTTTGAGCGTCCCAATTACATGGGAAACCAGTTTTTCCTCAGGAGGGGTGAGTACCACGACATGCAGCGCATGATGAGCATGGGGATGATGTTCGACTCCATCAGATCCTGCAGAATGATCCCATTTGTGAGTATTAACGCACATAGATGTAAATAAAACTTGATCTGATTAGAGTTTTAAGATACTTAACAGCTCCAACACTAAGATTTTACACATTTGCATATTAAATTACAGCACAGAGGTTCCTTCAGGATGAGGATCTATGAGAGGGAGAACTTCGGTGGTCAGATGTACGAGCTGATGGAGGACTGTGAGTCCATCATGGACCGTTATCGCATGAACGACTGCATGTCCTGCAATGTGATGGAGGGCCACTGGCTGTTGTACGAGCAGCCCCACTACAGAGGCAGGATGATGTACCTGCGTCCTGGCGAGTACCGGAACTTCATGAACTTTGGCATGAGTAGCATGAGGTTCATGAGCATGAGGCGCATCACTGATATGTGCTAGATTGGAACTGACGGAATAAAATAAAAACGTGAAGTTCATAACTCTGTTTGTAATGTTTGTGAATTTTTTATGTTTTTTCTAACTTATAAAAAAGGATTTTTTCTAAACATGTAAAGCACTCACGAAGCCGTGATTTTAACGTGTTTAAGCCCCTGTAACTAAAAAGTGTTTTAAATATAAATTAATGTTCACATAACTGAATAAAACTTGTCCTCTAATGAATAATATTTTAGAAGTATTAAAAAATAGTTTCAACATAAAAAACTATTTCACTTTTACTTGCAGTGTCATTAGATAGAAATGTTGCATTCCTATTACCTCACCTATGGTAGTGAGCTCATCGATTGATGAAAGTGATCGGGTTATTTACCAAGGCCACAGTTGCTAATGTACTATTAAACTTAATAGTTTAAGTAAAAACGAACCAACAAACTAAACCAAAAATCATTAACATAGCTAGGGAAAAGTAGACCAATTGCTTGAACATATTAGCTTGTTAGCTGACTACCTCAAGCTAGCAGTACAAGTTTGTTAAAGGTCAGTGTGCAGTTACACGTGAGTCTTTTGAGGAAAGCCACATGCACACTTTCTGGTGGAGATGGCGCGCTAAAGTTTTCAGATAGGGGAGCGGGGAATCAGCCGTTTGCTCTGATCTTTTTAAAGCAATAAAACTCCAAAAAAACACAGATGAAAAGTAAAACTACTTCCGGGATTCTTCCGGCAGTGAAGTTACAATCAATTTATTTGTTTGGATGTGTTAACATTTTCCTTGGACAAGATCAGTTAATCTGTTTGACCACTTTGATCGCCAGACCTACACGAGCCTGCAAATGTCACCAACCATCCAATCGCTAATGCTCATGTTTCTAATGTTACTAAATCCCACCATGTTGATTATTTTAGAATAAAACTTAACATAAAGTTTTCCAGTTATAAAAACTTGGTGAAAGGCTTTTCAACCTCTTGCTAGACACTTAATGACACAGCAACACGATGATTGTGCTGATGTGTTGAGTGAAGCAAATTTGCTTTTACAAAAGAAATTTCATGGACTGTGTCCGAATGTGCACCTGATGCCCTACATAGTGCCCTATATAGTGCTCATGCCATTTTGTAGGGGTGTCCGAATGTACTTTGGAAAAAAAGTAGTGCACTCAAAATTACCCACAATGCATCATGAAGTGAGTCACTAGATGATGGTAGTCACTTGATGGTCACTAGACGGGTCAATATAGACCACAATGTATTGCGGGCCGGAGCTTACAATGGCGGAAATTATACGAACATCAAAAACGTTTAACAAAAAAACTATAAAGCATAATTTTTATCTATTTTCTACTGAATAACTATGATAAAAAGAAATAATAAAATGCAATATAAGTAAATAAGACATGTTAAATAAAAATTAGATTGGATTTGAAACGTAACCTTCAAGTCTGTTGTGGTTACCATAGTTACAGCTGGTAGTCACTTGATGCGCGACAGAGAACAAGTAGTGAGGTTGTGTCCGAATCACAATGAAATTGAGGGCACTATATAGTGCACTATCAGGGCATAGGGGGCACATTCGGACACACTTCAGTAATTTTTTTTTATTTTTAAATGTGTCTACATGTTAATGGTGGACCTGACTGGGACAGAAGGAGGGACAAAAGAAAGGAGGGCATGAACGAGGAAAAATGATGATAGGGAAGCAAGTTAGCAGCTGCAACACCTGTCAGGAAACAGGAAAACACCTGCGGAATTTGCAAAAACAACAAAGCTGGCAATCATCAGAAGCACAGTGATTTCCAGCTTTGTTCCTCGAGGGCCACAAGGTTTTCCATGGGTCCCTGCTCCAACACAACTGAGTCAAAATAATAAACCATTGTGCAGAACTTCCCAGGCTGTTGAAGCCATTGAGTCTAAGTCAGGTGTTTTGTAGCAGGTAGATATAAAAAACCTGCAGAGCAGTGGTACTCGAGTACTGACTCTGGACACCCTGACCTATAGTAACATAGACAAAGACCAAAACATGAACATCACTGTAACCAGTGTTGTGGATAATTATGTGGCAGATATGGACTACAATGGGCGGCTCGGGCAGCAGAAAGGTTTAATATAAATCAGCATTATTATGGACATACATTAGTTACAGACATGGAACATGGGAGGATGGCATGGAAGGCAGGATGGGCCTGCTTATATACTCATGGTGGGATATATTTAGAGACCGAATCAACATTAATAATCTCCTTGTGACTTGCTTGTGACTTACATAAGGATTAAACAGATATATGATATTAATAAAGTCTGTGTGGTCAGCCTGCACTGTTCACACTGGACACACGGTGAAGGACATTTCCATATATGTTCATTTGGGAAACATTTGGGACAGATTCTGTCCTACATATTGCCCCTTTGGGAGTTTTTACTGCCACAAAAGGAAATTCTTCATCGTCATTTACTGACAACAGTTAGACCCAAAGAGACTTGTCAGCCTGTTCTGGGGACACTATGAAGTAAATATCTATATATGTTAATTTGAAACACATTTGGGACAGATCTCTGTTTCCAACACCAGCCGTCCTAGAGGTGGCAGAAGAAGGCCCCAGTTAGCTATGGAGTACAGGGCCCAAAAGGCCCACTTGAAGCTGGCATTGGAAGAACATCAGGTCCCACAAGAGCCTAAGGGCAAGCCACTGGGCACATGCCCAAAACAATGCCCAGGAGGACCAGGCCCCCCAGAAGCCTACAGAATGTGGGTCAGAATCCACCCTGATGCCCCCGCCAAGCGTTCTGGGAACCAGAGTACTGCCAACTACCCTTGCCCCCAACGTTGAGTATGAACAAGATGTTTTTAAAGCCTGTTTTTATTGGGTTTTTACATGTTGTTTTAAATGTTAATCAAATTTCTAAAATTGCACACACAGAGACAGACTGTTTTTTTTTTTTTACAGTAAAGCTTTTATCAGAGTTTTTGTTTCTTAATTATTTTTTTTCTTTTTTTTTAACTGGAATGACATGGAAAAGTCTTGTGGCTCCCACTAGCTGTTTTCCCGTGAGCCTAACAAATCGCTGCCATTGTGCGCTACAATAAACGCCATTCATCTGGCTCTATTGAAAACTCTTAGAATAAACACATTGTAATTTGAGACTTTGTTTTCAATCATCCTTTTTGTGACATATTCTGGTGTGATCTGTACATCTGTACATTCATTTACTTGTCACTGGCGATATAAGAGTTTAGGTGTAATAAAAAGTGAAAAATTAAATGCTGTTGATTGACATGACTTGACACAACCAAAGATTAAGAACATTCCTATGAACTGAATTGATATTATAATACAGAGATTTCCATTCATGTAAATAAATTACTTCCATGATTTTCTTATTTATTGATAAAATTTCCCAGTGAAAAATGGAAAAATGTAGTTTTTTTAAATTTGATGCCTCTTTAAATTTCATTCTAGTACTTTATTGCATCAGGTTAAACTAATCAATAATTCTACTTGTTTTTGCAGTAGCTGCATTTCTGTTATAGTCTTTTGCAAAATAAAAGCAATATTTTTAAAGTTTTGTCAATCAGTTTCGATTTGCAGGTGTTTCCACTGAACAGTATTTTTACTAGAATTTGCTCCATCTTAACTGGTCACATGATTAACTACTTACGTTGGATTTTATTGTGATATTTAGGATTTGTGAAATTCTAGGTGTAATGGAAAAACAGCTGCTGAGACTAGAAAGCAATATTTCCAAATGTTTTTTCCTGAATTCATTTAGTTTAAAACTGACCAGATGCTGCTTTTGCAGGCTTCTTAAATATTTTGTGCATGATGGTTTTTATTGATAATATGTCTAGGTTATAGGGTTTCACATCACGTAGGATTAATTAATGGAGGAATTCCTTTAAAAGTGAATCACTAGATTTTATTTAAAATCTTTTTTGTACACCAGAGATCTAAAAACAGGAATCCATGATGCGCCTCATGCTCATGAACCTCATGCCGCTGAATCCCATCTCCCTGAAACTCCTGTACTCGCCGGGCCTCAGGTACATCATCCTGCCTCTGTAGTGGGGCTGCTCGTACATCAGCCAGTGACCGTCCATCACGTTGCAGGACATGCAGTCGTTCATGCGGTAGCGGTCCATCATGTTGTCGCAGTCGTCCATCAGCTCATGCATCATCCCGCCGAAGTTCTCCTTCTCGTAGATCCTCATCCTGAACTGGCCTCTGTGCTGCAGATTGAAAGAAGTGAAATAGAATATTAGATCTTGTTTTAGATATTTTTTTTATCACGTTTACTCATATATGTAAGGGTTCATACCATGGGGATCATGCGGCAAGACCTGATGCAATCGCTCATGCCCATACGCTGGTAGTCGGAGTACTCTCCCCTCCGAACAAAGAATTGATTTCCCATGTAGTTGGGGCGGTCGTAGACCATGAAGCAACCGCTCTCCACCCTGCAGGAGTGGCACCTGCTCAGGTAGGAGGACATGTCGGCGCAGTCGCTGCTGGTCTCATAGGAGCGACCCTGGAAGTTCCTGTCCTCGTAGAAGATGATCTGAGAAAACAAAACACAAAAGCACTAAAACCACGAGTCTTGTAGACGTGATAGTGACTCGCTTGAGTCCACATCTCTTTCAGCATCTGAATAAAGTGAAAGTGTTTGACATTTAAGATGTGAATCTGCAGACCTTGCCCATGGTCATGGTTGCAGTTATCGCTGTTTTGGCACAAATGGACTGCACAGATTTGGCGATGTGCTCTGCCTGCTTTTATACCTGACCTCACACCCAAAGCATACATGACCCCATTGTTCAAAGTCCTGACAGAGCAATATGGAACAGAGGCCCCCCATATACGGTTCAATTCAAAGGGACCTTTAACGGATCATGATTTGCGATGGTTGCATTTGTAGCAAGAGGCCCTGCTTTGTTTTGTCTTTGCTGCAGAATCATAGCGTGTTTTCCACAGATTCATCTCTCTATTAAACTGTAAATTTAATGTCACATATCCTGTTTGTTTTCCACTAATAAATGTTGTTATGAGATTAAAACAACAGAATCAAAGGGTTCTCAGTAAAACATAAATATGACTTGTTGCATCAGGATTTCTCCACTTTTATTTCATTTCAGCAAGTGCATGTTGGTTTTTAAAACATATTTGCAACACAAAGCTTTACTGTCACAATGCAAGCAATAAAAACAAGTCCATTATCAGGAAAAATAATAATATACATATCTCTGCAAAGATTTTTCTGCACAAAGAGTGCAAACACAATATGCAAAATATACAAAGAATACATTTTACAAGTGATTTTGGATTATAAATACACACAAATAAACAGTATTGGGAGATTCAGCAAAACTTTGGCTTAATGCATACATAAAGTTGTATAGGTTAGATTTTACTTTATTTAAAATCTAACAGATGGACCAACAATTTATTCTCCTATCCTTTGGTGAAAACTTCATTTCCTTCATTCAAACAGTAAATTTCAACAATAATTGAAGATTTGCATTTATAACTCAAAAAAGATGTTAGAAAACAGTTAAGTTTTCACTTTTTTTAGTTTTCTCTTGTTAAACTTTGTTATAGCAATAATAATAACAATAATAATGCATTATGTTTATATAGCACTTTTCAGTGTTTTTACAGTCTGTTTTAAGTTTGCTGTATTTTTGAAAAATCTACTTTTTATAGTCACAAATCATTCCAAGGTTGTAGTTTGTTGCAGGTCTGATTGTTTCAAAGGATTTTTGTGTTTTTGGACTTTATATGGACGACAGATGTAGCCATGAGTGTGTGGTGTTTGCTCCAACACACTTCTGCAGCACATTTCCATTAAAAAAGCTGATTTTCACAGAGAAAGTCTTAGTTAAAGCCATCTCGCAGCGCTTGTTCATATATATTTTTCATAAATCATGCTGTTATTACCTAGATTTTAAACTCATCCATCATGAGTGTTTCCTCTAAAAATGAATAACTTAACAGATATTAAAACTAAAAGAAGAACAAATTGTCCTTATATGCTCATTTCTTACATCAGAAATATTAATATTGAGTCTGAATATCAAATTTGAAGCTGTGAATTAAACTCATATTTAAATCAAATTCAACTTAAACTCATAAATGATAAAAAGACCATTAATATTTTAAAGTACTTTCACAAACCTGCATAATTAAATGTTTTAGCTTAACTCGGCTGTACTTATGCTACATGCAGGCACACTGACTGTCTTTTCTCATGCACGTGCAATAACTCCCATCATACACTCTGAAAAGCCATTAATACTTTATTCTCCCTGGTGATTCTTTTTAGTTACTGCAATAAATTGGGAAGATTAAATTTTTATGTATTTGAAAAATGTACTAATGAAAAAATGATAAATAAAATATATATTTTTTTTGCTGTGCAGGTCGGACTTGACATATTATGTTTTTATTTTTATGAACCTTCTGGGAGTAGTATGTGTGATCACTGTAATTATTATCCAGGAACAATAAAGACATTTTTATTTTATTTTTATTCTGAACTTTATCTGGGATCGTGTCCACTGGGTTGTTTTCTACCATATGGAGTCATTCAACACACTCCATCCACCTAGAGATAAATAAATATATTATTTCATTGTAATTACCAAGTTTGCATGAAAAGAAATGAAGCAGCTGTGTTTTATATGATAAATATAAAAATATGGCACAATAGTATTTTATAAATACTTGATACAACAGCTAGAAAAAACAATATAAATCCAAAAAGAGAAAAAAAGCATCAATGAAATATATATATCTATATAGATATCTATGTTGAAAAAAATAGTGTTCCTGTTTTAATGATTCAAACATCAGATGGATAAATGACTGAAACTTCAGACACTTTAACCTATAAATGAAGACTGATAAAGTGGTAAATGAGTCATGTTTATATAATCATATGTCTGAATCTTCTGACAAATCCTTTATCTTCACTTTGAAACACTGCAAAATCTGGGTTGGACTTTAATTTTATTTATTTCAGAGGATATAAAAATGTAAAACATCAGCTGGAGCAGTTAACAGGAGTCAGTGATGCGTCTAACGGAGCTGAACCTCATCCGGTCGTATCCCATGTCCCGGAAGCTCCTGTACTCTCCGGGACGCAGGTACATCATCCTGCCTTGGTATTGAGGCTGCTCATACATCAGCCAGTGGCCGTCCAACACAAGACACGACATGCAGTTGGACATTTTGTAGCGGTCCTGAATATTGTCGCAATCCTCCAGCAGTTCGTTCATCTGGCCCCCGAAGTTCTCCATCTCATAGATCCGGATTCGGTAGGCCCCCTGGTGCTGTTAAAAGACAGTGGTTTAACATGTGGAGCAGGTAACATTTTGAATCCCTTGAAGCCTTAAGCATCCAGTCATACCATTGGGATTGTACGACAGGATCTGATGCAGTCCCCAAAGCCTGTCATGCGCTGGTAGTCGGAGTACTCTCCCCTTCTCAGAAAGTACTGCTGACCGATGTAGTTGGGACGGTCGTACACGATGAAGCAGCCGCTCTCCACCCTGCAGGATTGGCACCTGCTCAGGTGAGAGGACATGTCAGCGCAGTCGCTGCTGGTCTCATAGGAGCGACCCTGGAAGTTCTTGTCCTCGTAGAAGATGATCTGGATGGAAGCAGATGGAAGGCAGGCATTAAGTCATACACATCTCTGTCATGCTCATGAACGCCTCATTGCTGCATGCATGAAGTCTTCATATGCACACAAGACAAAAACAAACATAAAACTAGAAAAACAGCAATGGGAAGATGCGACTGGAATATCCTGTCACATAAGCTACATTCATATACCAGTACTAAACCGACCTTTCCGCGCATGGTGGCTGATAGGTTGAGTGATGCTAAAGCAATCCTATTCTGGATTTAAGCCTTTTTTATACCTAACGCAGCATCCAAACAATCGATGGCACCATTGTATGGTATCCATGAGTCAGCAGCATGAAAAGTCTGTCCCTCTGTTTGTGAATGCTGATGGGAAAGGGTATGCATGTACTCTCTCTATCATTCTAGATCATAGAGTCTCTCTTTTAGTTTGGGTTATTTCCATTGATGCAATGAAAGTTTGTAAGATTTGAGTTATCTGACAAGATAAGAAGCAATTTTGCATTTAATTGAGTTCTTGTTTCATCGTCATATTGCCGCACTAACACTGAAAAATATTTCCAACAGTAACTTTATTTTATTTATGTGCATTTATTCCTTAAAAAGTGCAGCCAGCAATTAAAACAACACAAGATTGTCTCATGTGCACAAAAAGATACATTTTTTTCAGAACTCGGGTTCCCTGGAGCTTGAAGGGTCATACTCAGCTTAGCTGTTCCAGGATTGTGCTCTTCTGGATGGAATTGTCTGATGCATCTCCAGATATCTGTTGGAGTCTCTTCTCCAACGTGGGGGGCATGGTCCCCAGTACTCCAGTATTTCTCCACTTTCCAGGTCTTTTTTCTCCAGGTCTTCCTTGAGGCCTCGGTATTTCTCCAGTTCCTTGTGTTTTCTTGATATTTCCATCGGTGGGGATGGTTTTATCTATCACTATGGCTTTCCTCTGCGCTTATACATAATCACCATGTTCACATGGTTGGCCCCCACCATGTTGTCGCTCTGGACCTGGACGTCCCATGGGATCGCAGCCCTCTGGTTCTCCACCACCTTGGGAAGCCTTTCCCATTGAGACGTAAGGGTATCCATCTTCTGCACAGATGTTTCTTTGTACTTTGTAGCCACTTGACTCCACCAAGGCAGCCCTTTATCACTGGTTTTGTTCAAAACTTATATGGATAAGATTTCTAGGTGCAGCCGAGGTGTTTAGAGGATCCGGTTTGGTGACCTAACAATCAGGTCTCTGCTTTTTCCAGAAGATGTGGTTCTGTTGGCTTAATCTGGCATGTGTGAAGCAAATGGAATGAGTATCAGTTCCTCCAAATCAGAGACCATGGTCCTCAGCCGGAAAAGGGTGGAGCACCCTCTCTGGGTCGGGAATGAGGTCCTGGCCCAAGTAGAGGATCTCAAATATCTCGGAGTTTTGTTCCCAAGTGAAGGAAGGTTCGAGCGTGAGATTGACAGGCAGTACGGCGTCTGCAGTAATGTGGATTCTGTGCCAGTCTGTTGTGGTAAAGAGGAAGGTGAGTCACAAGCCAAAACTCTCGAATTACTGGATTACTGGACGATCTTTGCTCCTACCCTCACCTATGGTCAGAGCTGTGGGTAGTGACCGAAAGAACAAGATTGCAAAAATAAGGGTGGAACAGTTTGGTATGTAACTACTTGGTTGTGGCATTCCAGGTGTTGTTTTCCTGGATTCCTCCAGGGGTTTCATTCCACAATCCTGCGGCTTAAGGTTTATTTCTTCAAATATGTTTTTATATGTGTGTATATATATATATATATATATATATATATATATATATATATATATATATATTTATGTATATATTCGTGTGTACTTGCATTTTAATTGTACAACAACATTTTGCCCCAATAAGCAAGTTGTTTTTTTTTTTAAGTGCACGACTATATCAAATAGACTTTACATTTCAAAGAAATCTCAAAGTGTTACAATATTTGGGGGTTGAACAACATTTCCCAACAATGAGCTAAATTTAAAAATAAAAAAGCATTATTACAGTATGAACACAAAAACAATTTTTAAAAGGCATTCTGAAAGAGAAATGTCTTTATGCCTTTTTTAAATACCTCCACACTTAGTGCCACATTTACTAAAGGTTTGTGTGTACTAAAACGCGTGCAAAACCATTGCACATGCTAAAAAAACTACAAACTGATCTACTAACAGTGAGTAAAAGGGTTTGCATCTTCCAAAGGTGCAAAATTGCGGGTCGTCCTCGAGTTAGTACGTTTGCCTCATTGAATATGTAAAGTGGGGCGTTCACAAGCAATTTTGCGTGGTCTGGGAGGAGAACATGTAAATATATTGACAGTAGGCTGCCTTACCTGAGCCGGGTTCTGCCGGAGGTTTTGCCTCCCTGTTACAAGGGAGTTTTCCTTCCCACTGTCACCCCATGCTTGCTCAGGATGGGAGATTGCATAAAATCTTTATCAAAGTCAATATTCGATGAAATCTTGCTGCTTCCCTATATAAGGATATTTTTTTAATTGGCCGATCTCTCTGAAGCACCTTGAGACGACATTGTCGTGAAATGGCGCTATACAAACAAAGTTAAAATGAATTGAATGATTTTAGCACATGCAGAGCGATTTATCGAACCCGAAAGTAATTTTGCTGGTAGAAACTGTGTCTATATTTAGCACATTTCAAAAGGACTTGCAAACGGGGGCAATGCGTAATTCTGAGCACATGGCTGCAGTGATTGTTGCAATACGAAGACATAGAAATAATCAAAGACTATGGAGAGACGCATATTTCCTCCTCGTGTTAACATGTTTGGAATAAGAGAGAAAACTAATTATTAAAACATATCGCCTATCCAGCCTTGCTGTTTTGGAGCTGTTG
>JBAMHX010000014.1:1851407-1862071 GCA_037177515.1 Pseudomugil tenellus | reverse complement strand
ATCCATCCATCCATCCATCCATCCATCCATCCATCCATCCAAGATTGGACAAAGATCGACTGGTAAATTGAGAACTTCGCCTTCTGGCTCAGCTCCTTCTTCACAACCACAGACCGGTGCAGCGTCCACATTACTGCAGAGGCACCGATCCGCCTGTCAATCTCTTCTCCATCCTTCTCCAACACGTGAACAAGACCCCGAGATACTTGTACTTCTCCACTTGAAGCTAACCTCATTCGAGAGGACACTCTACCCTTTTCTGGCTGAGGACCATGGTGTTAATGGAACCAGTTTTTTATACTGGTTTCCAATTCAAGGAAACCAAAGGAAATTGGACAGGTCCCCAGTTCATCACACGGCCAAAGTAGATCTGGTTGATTTAAAAATAAAACACTATGTAAAGACTTTGGATTTTACTCTCAAGCATCAACATTACATAATAAACGGTATGCGCACCAAACCATTAGGTGAGAGAGGATCTTTTGTAATACCTGACACAATAATGAGATGCTTATCTTGGAGGTGGAAACCATCACACCATCACACATCCCTTTTATGAAGGCATTGGACTGGTTAAACAAACCCTTTACTGGTTTATTGTTCTCAGAGTCTAAGATGTCTTTTTTCTTACAGTTTTCCTTTGAACTGGCTGAACCTGGTGGGTCGTCAGCTGTTTTAAATTCTTCAGCTTGTGATTAATGCTTTTCTCAGCGTAATGAGACTGAAAAGCAGCAACAGTATCTTTTCTAACCATGTGTTTATGTGTTTACAGCCATAATCTGGTCTTTCGGTCCAGACTAAAGCAGAAGTGATGGACGAGTTCGGGTTCATTTCATCTGTCAGTCCAGTATAACCAGTTATAATGACACATGTACAATAAGTCTTAATTTAAAGTTCTCCATGCTTCCCTGGACTCTGACCCACCTCTTCAGATTCTTTTAGTCTATATTTTTTTCATAGTTAAAGAAAACTTGTAAAATAAAAGACATTTTGGCTTAAAAACCATTTCAGATGGATATAAAACTCTTGTTTTAAATTGGTCAGATCACAATGTGATCTGTGAACATTTGCGCTCTCTGTCCTCAGATATCTGATTTTTATAGGTTAATTATCACAGAAGAATATTTGTTTTAACTATAATGTGATAAAGTTTATGTGTTGAGCTTGTAAATTTACATTTGCATTATGACTATGATCAATGCTAAATGTATTTTTCTTGATGCATTAATCCTCCTCCGCAGCAGACCAACAATGCAGTTTGATGTGCATAAACCTCATTTTAAGTTTGGATATGAAACTTTCTGCATATTATTATAAATATGTGGGAAAAGTTCACAGTAACAGTCTGTGTACTGATAGTTGTACCAATGTTGTAAAGCTTACTTGAGTTTCAGTGTCTTTATTTGCATATTTAATGTGCATCTTAATTCATTCTCCTCTGCAATGTGTGTAAAGGCTGCACAAATATACAACACAAACACAAAAACCACTGTATTTCACATTAACTTTAATTTCATTCTGCTGCACATCATTTTGCTCCACTTTAACAGGAATCTACGATACGCCTGACAGAGCTGAGCCTCATTCCGCTGAACCCCACGTCCCTCATGCTCCTGTACTCCCCAGGACTCAGGTACACCATCCTGCCTCTGTAGTGGGGCTGCTCGTACATCAGCCAGTGGCCGTCCATCACGTTGCAGGACTGGCAGTCGTTCATGCGGTAACGGTCCATGATGTTGTCGCAGTCGTCCATCAGCTCCTGGCTCTGGCCTTGGAAGTTCTCCTTCTCGTAGATCCTCATCCTATAAGATCCTCGGTGCTGTTGGGACAACCACAAGACGGATCGGAGTGACATTTAACGCCTGGGGTGTAACTTTGCAGAAGGGTCAGAAAGGAAAAGCTTGTAGAAACGTTTTGTGTACCGGTGGAATTAAACGGCAGGATCGAATAGAGTCGCTCATGCCAAGAGACATGTAGTCGGAGTACTCTCCCCTCCTCAGGAAGAACTGGTTCCCCGTGTAGTTGGGGCGGTCGTAGACCATGAAGCAGCCGCTCTCCACCCTGCAGGAGACACACCTGCTAAGGTAGGAGGCCATGTCAGAGCAGTCGCTCATGCACTCATAGGAGCGACCCTGGAAGTTCCTGTCCTCATAGAAGATGATCTGGAAACAGAAGCAGAAACAAACTGATCAAATCGGTCTGTTGCCAATCTGTTTGTTTGTCTACAGATCTGATCGTGATTGTGTTCCGGCCGGCTCTCTACACACCTTGCCCATGTTTGATGTTCTGTGTTGGTGGGAATCTGGCCAACAACCTGCGGCTGCCAGGCAGCTTTTATACTTCATAGGCGCTCAAACAGGGTTTTGTTATTCAAATCATCTGGAAGCTGATGAATAAGCAGCTCTGCAATCGCTGTTAATTTCATTTGCACCATCATGATGCAGAACAAAGGGAGGGGAAATGGGTGGAAGACACACAGCAAGAGAGGATGGAGAAGAAGCAAACTGCAGGTTTTACATTTCTCAGACCGGTGGAAGCAAAATCTCTGTCTGCAGATGTTTTGCTTGTTCGGGCTCTGAATACCTTCAGAATGAGGCTACTAGTCTCTCATTGCTTTTATAATTAAGGAGAGATGAAGAACATGTCCAAATTCAGGAACAAATGCTTGTTAGTAATCAATTTTTTTTGCTGATCCTATGAAATGAACCAGATTTATTGATCTGGTGTGTAAATGGGACATGTCCATAAAAATCTTGTGTCAACCTTGTTTTCAATATGATTAAAAAACCCTCCATTTATGGTTTAGGGCAGAATTTAACCTCTTAAGCCCTATTGCCCCCCGTACGGGGTCCGAGAGACTCATTGCAGCAAAAAACATACAATGCAGCACTTACCATGAAGAAATAAAGTCATACCGCATATCAAAATAAACAGGAGAAACTCTGCTACAAGCACATACAATTCATTTTTACATACTCCACACACAACTCATTTTGGGTATGTCGTTTTTGCACAGAAACTTAAAAAAGAGGCTGGTGCTTAAGAGGTTAATTAACATCAGACAGTATTTCTCCTATCAGAATAACCTTTTTGTTCAGCTGCTTTTTAGCTCAGTTTAGGAAGCAGCCATGCATTGAACGTTTGTCTTAACATAATTAACATCATAAAATGTATTCTGTCTCCAGAAATCAAATAAATTGTTTATTATGAAAATAAAGAAAGAGATGAGATCTTAGTTGACCCTTAAAACGTCAGGGATTCATGCTCCATAGAGAAGCTGAATCCTTTTAATCCCAGTCAGCGTAACGTATGCATGCAGACGCGATGTTTCCATGTAGATGTGATGTTTCCATGTAGACGTGATGTTTCCATGTAGACGTGATGTTTCCATGGTGACGTGATGTTTTCATGCAGGTGTGATGTTTTCATGGAAAGTCTGAAGAAATAATACACAGATTAACAGAAACCAAGCCTTTTCTCATCTGTCCATCATTCTCTCACATCTGACAAACAAACGCACAACAGAAACTATTTACATATTTACAGTTTTATCTAAATAATCTTGGAGGTTATTGTTAAATGTGAGACGTGATCTTGCAGACAGGTTTATATGAATCCACATCTCTGCATCACAAAAGCAGGAATTCATTCATATGAAAAAGAAGCGGGCCAAATATAGATCCCTGTGGGACACCTCTGATAATCTAACATGAAGCCTGGTGGCTCTGCAACAAACACACAACAGAAACTATTTCCATATTTAGACTTTTTCTCATTTGCAGGTATTTCTGCTACTATTTACCTTCTATCCTCACTAAACCACCTCAGCTGCATCAGAAACGTCTGACTGGTTTTATTCCACTATACAGGATCACTATTTTCCTTCTTCTCTGATCACTTGTTGATTTTTGGCTCCTGATTGAACGTTACTGACAGTTTAAGCTCCCTATATCTGTATATATATATATATATATATATATATATATATATATATATATATATATTACTTTCAATAATTTTGTGCTTATATTCTGTGCCGTCACATTTGGAAAAAAGGAAATCAAACTTGCCCACAACATTTTGCTGATATGCAAATGAAGCTAATTTAGGTGATAAAAGCTTTCCCTCGTCTACACATTCGGCTTTTTCATATAAAACCCAGCTGAGCTGCAGCTGGATGGGAGGCAAGCAACGCCAGTAAGAATGACGAAGGTAAGAAGCAAACACTGGTGACGCTTTAAGCATGAAGTGATTCTACTTTGCTGCAAGCCCCGACTCTACTTATCCCGGTGGTTTGTTCCCGCTTCCCTCCATTCCAGAAAATTTTCTTCGAGGAAAATAACTTCCAGGGCAAAAGCCATGAGTGCAGTGCTGACATTGCAGACCTAAGCTCCTACTTAAGTTGCTGCAGTTCATTAAGGTGGAGAGTGGCTGCTGGGTTCTTTATGAACATCCCAACTACACTGGTTACCAGTACATCCCGAGTCCTGGGGAGTACCCCAACCACCAGCACTGGATGGGATTCAACGACGGCATTAAGTCATGTTGTTCTAACAAAGATGTAAGCTTGCACGAGCCTCCATTTCACGTCAGTAGGATATGGCGTTGCTTTAATCCTGCCTCTTTAAAGCTGGAGATGCCATTCAGTTGGAACAAAATAAAGCAGAATGAGATTCTTTAAGGTTTGGGGATAACTTTGTGCAGCAGAGAGCACAGCTCTGACCAGCCAAACCGTAATCAGTCAAAGGGCAGCAGACAGAAAGGCGAGATAAAAGCCTCATGATTTGGCAGCAGGGTGCTTCATGCCATGCACAGGAAGGAAGGTCGGAAAGCAGCCAAGAAACCTATCTGTAGAAAGGAGCTAGAAGCCAAGAAGTGAACACACAATTTACATAATGACTTCTGAAACATTTAACGTTAAACTCTTCGCAGGTGTACGGAAAGTCCTGGAAGATCAGGTTCTACGAAGAGCAGGACTTCAGCGAACAGGCAGCTGATGGCGTTGAGAACTGTCCCTCAATCTACGAAGCCTTTAAGTTTCAGGAGTTTCACTCCTGTGTGGTGATGGATGGTGTGTGGGTCCTCTACGAGCAGCCCTTTTACCGAGGGCACCAGTACTTCCTGGTACGTGGCGAGTACCCTGACTACACAGACTGGGGCGCCAGCTCCCCATCAACTGAATCCTTCCGCATGATCACAGAGTCCTAGTGCAGCGGAAGGTTCTGCAAACTCAGAGAAAATGCACGTAATGCAGGACATTTCATGAGTACGTTCTCCACCAACGATCTCAAAGGGTCTGAGATCTGCCTCCATCTTGCTCCCCCTGCACAGCTACCTGTATCCCACATTCAGTGTTGCACTCTAGCGAATAAACGCCCTTCTAAGATACCAACACACCTGAACTCCCTCTCATTCCTACCTCACACCTCAGTCTATCTCCAGTGGAAAGTGGTTCAAACCAATCACATAACAGCATTTAGTTATGTAGACATGGTGAGGGGTTGTTGACCCAGAACATGTCATGAAAGGGGTTTTAAGTGACTTTGAAAGGGGCATGGAGTGGTCTGGTTTAGATCTTTATCTCCTGCACCCATGTTATGCTGTGAGGACTCTCCAACAGCCCTTAAAAGTCATGTGTGAGACATTGCCAAGAGGTTGAACCCTTAACAAATCTCAGGGATGCAGGGACAGTATGGCAGAATCAATGTTGTAAGTTCTGTTAAGTCATGTTCAAGCTCAACACCAATATTTCCTCAGCAAATCACATGGCAGCAACTCATGACGTATAATCATGTAGACGTTCAAAGTGAGCATCAGGATGAATCTTTGTTTTCACCTCCATCCTTTCTGTTCCATAAACCTTCTGGTTTCGCAGTTGTCTCTATTTCAGTGCAAGATTCTCGTCTAAGCACATACACCCTTCTCAGTTCAACTCAGTTAAATTCAGTGGGCAAAAGAAAAAAAACGGATTTAAGTAACTTTAACATATAACTATCTTTCAGGTTTAAAGAGAATAGTCTGAAGAAGAGAAAATGTCCAGTGAGCTGCTATCTATACCAAAATGAACGTAAATGCAGTCCAACCCTTTATGACAGCAAGTGTCTTTTTTTTTAGTTGTTATTCGTCCATTTAAATCTAATAGGTGTCATTAAATGTCAAATGTGATTAAAATGATTCTATTTACACTAAAATTAAACAATTTTATGTTTTGCATTAGTTTCTTTTATTTAAAATGAACTGTGATTCTACCATTACATCCCTAATATTTACAGATGCTGAAGCTCCTCACTGCAGCTAACCCGGCTTTAAATGCTGCATGTCGTCTTCGTATAATGGGATGTTTGGCCCTTTTCACTTCTTTTAATTCAGCTCATCATTAGAAGAATTGACTCTTTTTTTATTTTTAATTTGAAAAAAACAAAATAAATGAAAATATTTTTTAAAAGAATTGACTTTTTTTTAAAAAAAATAAATAAATAAAAAAGCAGAATTGACAAATTTGGCTCCCAAATGTCTCTTCATTTATTTTTACTCATAGCTTCTATTTTAAACTAATCTCTCAATTATAAGTGGTTTATCGGTGAGTTGTTGTATATCCATTTAATTAAATAAAAAAGTTAATTTGAATGTTTTGATAAATAATTTAATCAAACTTTTAAAACATGTTTAATCTTTGTAAAAATAGATTTAAAAATAGAATACAGAACCAAGTGTCATATTTAATTTGCTCTTTTTTTTCCCAGAGTTAGAAATCTAGCTTTCAGTTCTTTCTGTGTACCTGGTCTGAATCACTTCTTTCCCTGTATTCCAAGATGCCCTTCTTCCCGTTTTTTTACTTTTATGGAATTGACCACATGATGCACCCTTATAAATAAATTCACCCACTTAAGATTTGGTTCTTTTAGACTTGCTTCTTCACTTCAATGAATCAGTTCTTAGTGCTGGCTCGTTTATGAACAACACAGTACTGTTACCTTCCTTGGTGTCGGTGTAGAGTTGAGTTGGTAGCCTTGTGTCTCAACCAAGGCACAAGTTTAACACATAAAGAGCTGAGATATGAGTCTTTATCGGGACAGAACAATGGCTTCTTGTTGAGAATATGTGGAACAGCCTTCCAGGCGTCCTGGAAGCAGCTAGAAGCATTAAAAGCTTAAGACTTTTAAGTTTTTTATAGAAAGTCTTTCTGGACCATCATTGGTATTTAATCTGTGGTATTACATCCATTACTCTGAATCTGGGGTTAAACCTGGTCTGTTGCTCTCTGACGGCCAGATTGTGGTCAGTTCTGCAGGTGGAAATTGAATATAAACACATTTAATTGATCAGCGTTGATAACTTGCATAAAAAAGAAACCGAATGACCCAAACTCGTGTTTTACAGCAGCTCAGATGTGTTTGGACCGAGCAGGTTTAAATTCTTGGCACTGTTAAACAACTATTGTGTGATGGGAGGCAATTCAGTGAGTAAGAACAAAAGGCAGACTCTAGATGAATATTTGAATTGGAATAACTGTAATGTGTACTGCCAACCGTGCATTTAGCAGCATTGTTCCTGCCATGTATAAAGAGTACTCTGCTGGCTGGTGGATTTAGTACTTTAAGCTCCAGAGATGGAAAAGGTGAGCCTTCAAAGGAACTATTTCTAATTTAAATATGTTTTCTCTGATTGAAAGAGCATTTGATTCTTTCTGCGTGCTTTCAGATCGTGTTTTACGAGGACAAAGGATTTCAGGGGAAGTCCTATGACTGCAAAGGCAACTCAGCGGACCTGCATGGTTTCATCCACCGGTGCAACTCTGTTAAAGTAGAAGGTGGCTGGTGGGTTCTGTACGAGCGAAACAACTACGCAGGATACCAGTATGTCATTGGTCCGGGAGAGTACAAAGACTTCAGCCAGTGGATGGGCTTCAATGACTGCGTCAGATCCTGCAGGATCATCAAAAATGTAAGTCCTCAATGAACATAAAGCGATAAAAATATACAGAGTACCAATCTGATTGTCTTGCAGGCTAAAGGACCGTTCAAGCTGAAGCTGTTTGATCGACCCAACTTTGACGGCCAGTCTCTGGAGCTGACAGAAAACATGAAGTCAATGCAGGAGAAGTGGCATCGCCATGAAGTGCATTCCTGTAAGGTTCTCGAGGGGTCCTGGGTGTTCTTTGAACATCCCAACTTCAGCGGACGCCAGTACCTGCTGGAGAAAGGAGAGTACCGACACCACTTGGAGTGGGGCGCTCTAACATCAAACGTAGGCTCCATCAAGAGGCTCATGGAGCTGTCAAAGGCATCCAGTTAGAGCTTCTCATGATGTGTTCAAATAAAGCTCCCTGACTCTGATATGGTTTCCCGTCTGAGTTCAGTTTCACTCATAAAAAACAGGATAGTGTAGTCATTCATTTTATTAATAAACATACCTGACAAATAAATCCCACCTATAGTTACTGCTTCTAAAAACCGTCTATCCCAGAGTATGATAATGAAGAAATGAACACATCTTTTCACACAGCACAATTTCTGGAGCGGACCTCCAGAACATGTCCTGGTCTGCGAGGTGTTCCAAGGGTCTTTGGGGGTTGTTGAACATCCCAACTACTGGCAGGAGAAAGATACCTGATAGGGGTGTACCAGTACATTGATCTGAATCGATATATCAATTATCTAGTCAATGAGCCAATCGATACAATTACCATTTATCAAAAACCTACTTTTATTTTGAAAATACTTGGATATTCAATTTCCCTGACAACTCAAAATATTTAATCGTATTCGAGTTGCTTTGTGATTTAGATAGGAACGGAAATGACTGTGACCTGTGATATAATATCATTCGCTGGATCCTAAATCCACATTAATCCTGACATCAAATCACTGTGGATCATATCGCTCTGATACCATATTATCAATATTCTGGAGTCCATACTTTGATATCTGTTAGTCGAACAAACAGAATAAATACTTTTTGAGAATTATAATACCATGCTGATACGAAACATTTTTCCGAAAATTTTAGCAGATAAATTGCAAGTGAAATTTAGTAACAGTGTATTCTTTCTGTGTCACATGATTCTATCAGATGCAATGAAGATGATGCTGATACTCTTGGTAATGATGAGATTTCTTTTAGATATTTTACTGGTTTATATATCTTTAATATACGTATCAGTGCTATTTAATATTGTTTTAAAAGCGTTTCTTTCAAGTACTGAGTGTTGTTATTTAGCCCTTGTAATTAAAGTATTACTGCACACTGTACAATTTTTCTTTAAGAGGCAATAAGTATTAATATCCATATCGAAATCTATGTGAAAGTTGAATGAATAATGATATTGTATCGATGTTGGTATCGCCTTTCCTGACCACTGGCAATCGGTGTGCCATTCATGATTAAAAAGAACTGATTATTGTCTAAGAGAGTTGAATCTTTGGAGGACTTTATTTTGAAAGGCTGCCATATGGTTTGTTACATCAGAGGAAAGACCAGGATCATATAAGTACTGCAGGGGGACAAACTTCACCTGTTTTTCAAGAAATTTCTTGTAGTTTTTTTCTAAAATGATAATTCATTAAATCTAAAGTTGAAATTTTTTACAAAATTTGAACAAAATATGTTAATTATTTATAAATTTTTGAACTTATATTTAAATTTCAGCCCGCTCGAGAGCAAATTCTCTGCGTGTGACTCTGAATTAAATGAAAATTATTTCCACACCCGTGATCTACAAAATACTAGAGTACTACATATTATATTGGTTTAGTGCTATAAATCATATTTTTGATACTGGCTTTTGTCCAGGATTTGTCCAATACTGATATCAACCAATACTGATATATTTTGACCCACCCAAGGAAATAGAAAAATCAGTTAAATAAGACATAAATTCCACTTTAAAGATAATTTTATGTCTGCAGACACCAAAAAAATACCAAAATGGGATTTCACATTTTACAACAATATCAGCTGATAATATCGGAAATCTCTAGTAATACCACAAGTAATCATATAAAAGACTAGCATTAAGAATGGTATTAAGTTATCTTGACACAACTACACCCTCACGTTTCTGAAACAATCTTATTTATTTGTGAAACTGTTTTTATTAATACTTTTCCATAAATAAACTCCTTTACAGAAGCAAACAATATGGAAAAATAAAAAACCTGATCAGTCTGACGTCCTCTGTGAAAGTGGAAGTGCTCAGGTGTGTTAACACAATCCCAAGGAGGAAAGACATCAGCATTGATCTTATTGCCGATATTGCTGCTCAGCACTCTGGAAAGGTTTTAAAGTCATTTCCAAACTACTGGAGTCCATTAATCCACATGAGAGCGTCAGTCTTCATAGGAGTGGACATGCAAACAAGTTCAGTCCCAGGTTAGATCGCATAATGCTCAGAGAAAACATAAAACAACCCAAAAGTTGCATCTCAGACCCTCCAGGGTACACCATTACAGTTATGGCTAGTTTGGAGAATGTTTCCCCCTGAAGTCTTATTTATGCTGTAATGTATGTAAATACGTGGGCTGCACGGTGGCGAGGTGGTTAGCACTGCAAGCAGGTTGCCGGTTCGATCCCTGGCTCGGGCGGTGGCCTATCTGTGTGGAGTTTGCATGTTTTCCCCGTGTTAGCGTGGGTTCTCACCGGGTACTCCGGCTTCCTCCCACAGT
>JBAMHX010000014.1:1755579-1771815 GCA_037177515.1 Pseudomugil tenellus | reverse complement strand
AGTTTGAGTAGAGTAGTTTGAGTAGAGTAGAGTAGAGTCTGCTGGATAGAGTATAGCAGAGTAGTTTGAGTAGAGTATTTTGAGTAGAGTAGAGTCTGCTGGATAGAGTATAGCAGAGTAGTTTGGGTAGAGTAGTTTGAGTAGAGTAGAGTAGAGTCTGCTGGATAGAGTATAGCAGAGTAGTTTGAGTAGAGTGTTTTAAGTAGAGTAGAGTCTGCTGGATAGAGTATAGCAGAGTAGTTTGAGTAGAGTAGTTAGAGTAGAGTAGAGTAGAGTAGGTACTGATGGAAAGGCGGCTTAACGCAGCTGTTGCGTCCACACTTTCCCCTGAACGTCGCCTGCTCCTTCATGCTCGGCTGTGATTGTAATTGCAGGTTCTGCTCTCAGATCTTCATTTCCTCCCTGACACACAGATTTTCTGCTATTTTTCATCTCATCACTGCTCATTTTCTGCATCACCACCAGCATTGTGCACCTGCAAAATATTTCCAGTTTATTTTCTACCTGAACTCCAGTCCAGAGCCTTCTGCTTGTGTTTCAGGATCGGCAGCCTGTGGGGAAGCGGGACGACGGTGAGTCGCCCCCCAGCACCAGCCCAGACGACCCCAGTCAGACTTTCAAGTTCTCCCCCGGAGACGGACAGGCTCTGCAGGTAATGTGGTCCAGCACAGTCAGTTGTCAGAATGATCCCAGAATGCTGAAACTCCTTTCTGTCTGCAGATCAGCCCTCTTCCAGGAACTCACCCACTTCTGGTCCTGGTTAACCCGAAGAGCGGAGGGCGGCAGGGCGAGCGGTGAGTACCGAGGTGCTAGACCCAGACAGCGTGCACGTCATAAACGATTTTCAAATGAGAGGCCAGAAGAACCGTCAGGGAGAAATGGTCACAAGTCATTTTTTACAAGTCTAAATCCAGTCCCAAGTTGTTTGGAAAGAGCTTCTGGTCAGCTTGGAGCAGTGACATAACCTCCAGAACAAAACTCCCCACCCCCACCTATGTCACCACTGAGTGTGCGATAAATCGGATGCGTCATTCTGCCATTCTATAAATAAGTAGTTCTCAAACTAATAGGCTCCCAAGATGATCTCAGGCGGGTCGCCAGATAATTAATAATGAAAATATAGCCGACATTTATCAGATAAATGTGTGATAGGGTTCTGCAGGATGATCGATAGAGCACAGGATTGAACCACAGGCGTGGTGGGGGTGGGTGGGGGGTTCACCTCTGACATGTTGCCTGTTGCGAACACCAGTGGATGTTATCTGTGGTTAACAAATAAGGAGAATAAAATGGTTTTTGGTGATTTTGGTCCACAAGGCACAACTAGATTCTTAATTAAATGTGGAATAATTAAAGTGTAAAAGTCCAAAATTCCCAGATTTATCTCCACATGATTGGTTTAATCTTGACACGCCTGGGACAAATCCGACTTTTTTTTGGGAAACGTGGACTCTTTTTATTGTATAATGATCTGGCAACCCTGTAATTCCCATGGGGGTTAGAGTGTTGTTACAACCAGGGAATGAAAATCACAACCTGCTGCTCTCCCTCCATCTAACCGGTTACCATGGTAGCAGACTCCTTACTCTACCATTACACAGCAAATTATTTACTATTAATAGTTAAATTAGAATAATAATAATTTAAAACGAAATGAAAAGCTCAAATCTACTTTTATCTGTGAATCATTTAATTCCATCACATCTGACTGGTGCCTGCAGAAACATTTTATAAGCCTTGTTTCACCACTACAGTTCCGGTTCCTCCGCTGATGAAACCCTGCGACCCGCCTGCTGTTGGATATTAGCTACATATTACACACACATCAAGTTGATTGATTTAATAAACATTAAACAGACAAAACTCAGTCAGGAGCTGCAGTTGGTTCCTAGCGATGGGCAGGTCAAGCCTCAAGAGGCACTCAGGTTTTCCCTACAACATTATGCATACGTCACCCATGCATGCTCATAACGATGCAAGAAGGTGATGGATGTGACTGGAAATCTCCATGGAGAGTCATCTTTACAGGAAAACAACAGTAATGCCAGTATGTGTTTGACTGTTCCAGTCGAAGAGGACAGAAGTTTTCATTGTTTCCTGTGAAGAAACACCAGCGATATACTGGGTTTTACCAATAAAAACACATCAGACCAGCAGGGAAATAGAGCTATACCACACGTCCAGTCTGTCCCAGTTTGTCCGTTAAACAGAACGGCTTGGCCCAAAATGACAGGGTCAGTTTTTGTTTTTGTACAAGTCCGCCTTCTCCATTTTATACCAGATATTTCATGAGCAGAACACGACAAATAAGAGTATTTTCCTGAGTTCTTATTAAAGCAGCAGAAACTTGTAGTCTGTTGGAAGCCAGGCTGTCGGTGCGAGGCCTGTTTGACAGCTCTGTCCAAAGCCTGGAAGTCTCCAATGCTCTGCTCATTACTGCTGAAATAGGCTGGACGCAGCATGGAGATTGTCCCAAATACCGCAGAATGGTCTTTAAAGCTGATGCTTGATCCATCCCCCTACTTAGTGGCACGTGGGTTTCTTTGCCGGTAATGTCAGATGACATTTTGTTCGGCTTCTTGGACATGTTAAAATAACTGTTGGCAATCTCTCGTAATTCTCCTTTATTCAGCTTTTAAAATGTGCCTTTATGCAAGACATTTATAAAATGTAAAATTAAATTTTCTTGCAATAAATAAACTCTTGTGGCCGATATTGGTTGTTACAAGCACACGCAATCAATGCATTCATTACAAAAAAAAGTCTACTGTATTAAATAGCTGAAGTTTCAGTGATATCTGCTGGACAAATGAAGTTATAGCAACCTTTAGGAGCCGAACTGAAGCTCTGACACGTTTCAATCTGGTCCAGGAGACGTTTCAGCTTTTCATCTTCAACCTAGAAAAGGTTGTCCGTCTTTAATAATCTCGTTTTCAAGATACTGGATGGGAGAAAATTTGGTGTGATTTCCAGTATTGACATGGTCTCCTACTTGCTGGGCATGATTGTCATTATGTCTATCCTGATTCGGTCTTAATAAACTGATCATGTCTTTAATCTGTCACTCAACTCCAGAATCAAAACATGACCCAACACATCAGCTCAACATCAAGACAATGATATGTAAATTCTGCCTGGATGCATGTTTATTTGTCTCATAAAACCTAAAAAAAGTACAAAGACATGTGATGCTATTGGTGCATAATTCAGATTTTAATACCATTTATATGGAAGCCATTTGTTTCTTGATTGACTTTAATCAAACCACATCAGTAAGATCCAGAAGGGAATATGATCTGAACCCACCTAAAATGATGCTCTTAATATCTTGTGTAGCACCAAACCATTTCAAGTTGTTAAACTGGCCAAGCTAACACACGCTGACATAATATGAGCCTACGATGGAGACGTCTGATGCAGTGGTGTAGTGGTCCCTTAAGAAGTGGGTTTATTCTCATCTTTTATTTTTATTTAAGAAAAATAATGAAAAGAAATCAGAAAAACTTCATTTCCGGAATATTAAGCCTATTTTGCTTATTGGAAAAAAAAAGTATTTGCTCATTGTCACATCATTTCTACTGATGTCAAGAAAAATGAGCTAAGAAATGACTTAACCACCACTGTCCCAGGAACTAATGAGAATGAATTAACGTTAGCAGAGTTGGAACTGCACCAGTGTAGCATCGATAACATTAGCATTAACATTAGCTACATTCAAGGGGACGTTTCTGTTTATAAAAGCTCATTTTTATTTGCATTGCTCTCTTCATGCAAATTATAGGTGAAAACTTTTATTACACATAAACATATATTTGTTTGCTAAAAAAGTTTTCTTGGCAACTTGTCTCAAATTGACGCACCAGTCCTTATTCTGATTTTAAAGGTAACAATTGCTCCACCATTTTAAGCTTGCAGATACCACACAGAAGTGAGTTTACTCAATGCTGACTGAAAAATACCTGCATGTTGCCCCGACCACACAACTGGTCTGGAGCACCGAACATCATCTGCTTACACATCATTTCACAACAAACCGGCCATAAACTGGTGCTAAACCCAAGACTTCTGACATGAGTGGAAAGATCTGACCACGTATGAGTCACTTTAGGAAGACCTGGAACAAGAAACAATGCTTTTGATCAGGACAAACTTATAAATATAACAGAACATCATCTGCATAGGAGTGAAACTCAGCTGTACTTATATTTAGGATGCATTTTCAGGAAAATACTGCAGTCAGTTCAACATGCTGCAAACCTGCTTCTGTATTTAATTCAAAACCAAAACTATACTTAGTGATATGTTTAAGGACACTTTGCTATTAAATCCAATGGAAAAGTGTCCCAAAACTTAAGAAGTGTCAGGCTAAACCTCAAGGGGAGACAGACACAAACACAGGTAAAGTAGGATGTTGATTTAATAAAGAATCAAATCATCCAAGTGCAAGAACACAAAGCAAAGCCGCGTGAAAAACGCAAGTAGGACTCTGAGCAGAAGGTACATGTAGGAGGAAGTCCAGGTGTTTCCACTGAGGTTTATGAGGATGAGCTGGTGTATTCCATGATTGCTTGAGCAGGTGGATTCCGGGAGATGTAGTGCTGAGGCCGGTGATCAGTGGGCTGGGGAAGCTGAGCAGGCATGACAATAAGATGTAGAAATGACTTGTGTACGTCTATTGTAGTAATTTTCCTATTTGAAGTAAATGTGAGATATTCCCCTTCATGTCTCGTTCTTCTTCCAGGGTACTGAGGAAGTTCAGGTACTTGCTGAACCCCAGGCAGGTGTACAGTTTGGAGCAGGGAGGACCGATGGTCGGGTAAGTCTTTGTGTCACATCCGATCTTTGCCAACCAGCTCTCGATCTGTGTGTGAAATACAGGAGAAGTCCTGAAACAGTTATGTTCTGCTGATGTGATGAAATCCGTTTGCTGTGTTTTTGTTTCTTATTTCTACAAATTTATGTTAATTAACCAGCTGGACCAAACATGGCAATAATAAAATTTTAAGTGTAAAGGACGGCTTCATGACAGCCACATTTCTGATGAGGCTTCAGGCAACAGGTCTTGGTTTCGGTCTTTGCTGGAGATCCTGGTTTTAGTGCTGACTCTTCCTTTGTCCTGTTTGCGCCTCCATGCTGAACGATGCCGAGTTTCCAGCTAACGTGGAATCACTTTGTTGCTGTTAAAATCCTGTTTTCTGTCTGTTGACTGGCTGATCGTTGCTGGTTTGTGAAGAAACGCGAGCAAATGATGTGTTTTTGTGATACAATAATAGTTATCTGTCATGTGTCGACAACTCTGGTTCATCCCTCAACTTAAACCTTTTTCCTGTTTGAGGAATTCATAGGTCAGAGTTAAGTCACTCGTATGAAACACTGAACTGAAAACGAGTGAAAATCTAGAAGATTTCCAAAGAAAAACTGTAAAAGACTTTTTATTAAGCTGCAGATGGAGACCAGTTTAAAGATTTCTCTTCTGGAAAACCCACATATGAATTACCTGTGTTCCACATGTGTAAACGTGTGATTTGGAGATCATTTCATGCGATTAACATATAAAAACATAGATCACATGTGTAGATTACATGTAACCACATATAATTTACATTTGTGTCACATTAAAATATTTCAAAAACATGTTTGTCAAAGTGGTTCACATGTGCATGTGTAGCGCATGTGCATGTGGAAAACGTGCGTGTTGTTACATCACGTCAGTTTTTTCATCCTTTCTGTTGGATTTTCTGAACTTTTCTGCTCATAAAAACTTAAAGCAGCTTTTTTTTTTTCTTCCAGCTGAGTCAGGACTTGAGCGATGAACATTATCAGTAACTGATTGTCCAGTTGGAGTGATGTGCGCCCCCCCCCACCTTCTCCGTGTCAGGTTAACCTGCATGAGCTTGACGAGGGGGAACACGATAACCATAACGGCGTTTGACCTCCTCACACACACATGTATGCATGAGAGCTGAGCACAGCTTGTACTGAGTTCTGTGGACTCGTCGATTCAGCACTCGGCTGTAAATGCTTTACCTAGAAGGCGTCTCTGCTCCTGCACCTCCCTCTGTGACGACATGCAGAGCCGCTGCCCTCCAGAAACCTTTGAAAGAGAAGCCACTCGATGACGCACAGGGGTCTAAGGGGACGATGCAGTGATGATACACGCACCATCAAACAAAAGGCTTCGTTGTGCTGCTGAAAACAGAAAAAATGCAGCTTTTTCAGCATCCTCATACACATGCTGTCGTTTACATGGTTTACAGTGGAGGGAAAGATTTTATCTTCACCGGATCCGTACCTGAACAAATTCTGATCATAACTCATTTCAGCTGCTCTCTGCAGGAAGATGCTACAGCATCAAAACACACAAACACATCCACTAAATACCCAAATAGTATTGCAACCTGCAGTTTACTCTTTAGCCTCAGAAATCGGGCCGTCATTCACGCCGTGTTTTATAATTATTACGTTTATTATTGTACATTATACATATGTTTTGGGATACATTCACATTAAATCAATTGGAATTTGATGTTCTGTAGTGTTTTGATGTGCTTTAGTATTAGCAAGAGAAGCATCTAAAAAAAATTTTAATTTATGCAACAACAATAAAGACTTCTGGTTATAAAGAGAGCAAATGAGGAAAATGCAAAGATTTAAAAGTAAAGATTTATGTAAAATAAGATGTATTAAATGTTAGCATAACATATTTAGTTAGGATCATTTACTATAAAGTTATAGTAGTGTGATGAAGTCATCAGTCCCGTTTACATGGGACTTTTAATTCCTCTTTAATTCCGTTTTAAACAGACATGGAAAGTAACTATGTAAACACCTACTTCCGAGTGAAATTGTTTATTCGGAATTAAACTTAATTGGCTTAATTGACTTAATGGCTGGTTTATTCTCATTTTAAAGCAGAATTAAAAAAAATCCTGTCTCATGTAAACGTTTAATTCCTCTCGTGGTTAAATCTGGTCGTTCTACGCATGCTTACCTTTTACTGCTGTACTTACGCACATACGCAGTCTACTGCCCCCGTCTAGCTGTTTTGTAAATTCAATAAAGTTGGACAGAAAAAAGTTTGATATATTTTTCTTCTCCTCAGCTGCTCAAAAAAAGTGGAATAGTATAACTGTTACAAGCTAGTACTTAATTTTAATCAAAATTGAAGCTAAAACTGTTTTATTAGACTGTTTTCCATGTAGTAGCTGCTAAGGCTAAAAACAGGAAGACATTGCTTTCAGTTGTGTCAGTGCGTCACTTCCACCGTCACGCCGGAATTAAAACAAGACGAATAAATGTGATGCCATGTAAACCTTTATTCTAAATTAAAATTTCCATGTAAACTCGAAGATGATTTTAATTCAGAATTAAAAGCATCATGTAACCATACCAGTGTTTCATCCAGGGGCTGCAATAGACTCATCAGACAAGCAACATTTTTTCATGACTTCCATGTTCAACAAGACATTTTGGTGGAGACAGCTGCTGCTCTGTGGCTATTTTCTCTCCCTCAGATCATCTCTGTACAGTCTGGAGATGGTTGTGTGTGAAAATCCCACTCAGAACAACAATCATACCACATACCATTCAGTCACAGAAATCACCTTTCTTCCTCATTCTGATGCTCAGTTTGAACTTCAGCAAGTCGTCTTCATCACTTCTACAGAACAAAATGTGTTGACTTGCTGCCATGTGATTGTCTGTTTACATATTTATGCTTAAAAACAGATGAACAGGCAGATTTGGATACAACTATACAGATCTTCATACTTTATCTGAGTAAAATAATCCAGTTTAAACTAAACAAAAAGCAAAAAGACAGAATGAAACAGTCCAGTTCTCTGGCTTCTGTCAGCATCACATTGGTTAAATTCTTTTAGATTTAAATTCTCTTGCTGATGTTTCTCCCACACATTCAGCAGATTTTATTCCTTTTCTTGCTGCTAGCTACTCAACACTGAACTCACTTTAATTATGTAACCGTAAATATAAAAAAGCTTATTTTCCGTGTTCAGCTCCATCCGTTTAGGAGCGTATGGTGTGTTTTTCCAGCCTCATGCAGGTGATGTAACTGTTATTCCTGCAAGGCCAGAACACTGCAGAATAAAAACACATAAACACACAGGCCTGAATGAAGGTCTGTTGTCACATAGTGGGTTAACCCACTGCCAACTGTTGCTATGGGTTCCCTAGCAACAGGCTCTGAGGTGAGAGGTGGCTCATTTGCACTCATTTGTTTAGGGATATGCAGTTTAGCTTGCTGTGATGTCTGTCGTTAAAACATGATTTCATCTCCTCCATAAAGCTCTGTTTAGCTCTTTGTTGATGCCCATGCTTCTCCCTAACCGTCATGCACAAACAGCCAGGATTAGCGGAGAAAGGAAGGGGGGGGGGGGTTAATTAAAATCTTATGCTTACACACAGAGGGGTGTTGGCCGGACGCGGCACACTGTTCCGCCGCGAGTGCACGCTGCTGTCGCTTCTCTGCTCGGCCTTTAGAGACTGCTGGTGTCCTCATGGACGACTGAGGCAACAGAAACATGGGAGGAAGCTTGTGCAGGACTTCACCTTAAGATCAGATTGCAAGTTTTGCTGTTTAAGGCTCCAAAGAGACGTTAACCTTTATAACGATCCACTAAAGGAAGAGTTATCAGGTTAAACTCGCCAGCAGCATCTTCTAATAAACAGCAGTTTGGGTTACTGCAGCCCCTCATTGCAGTCAAGCAAAAATGTCCCTTTTTTCTTCTTGGCTGTGTAATTTTCTCTGCACTCCTGCTGCGTTGGCAGGTTGCCTTCATTCAAATGAATAAAGACACTGATTCATTTTCCACACATGGCAAAAGCCATGAATGCTCTCCAACTACGCCGCCCCCCTCTGCAGGACTCGTATCGGTCATTCTTAATGATGTTATAAACTGCTGGAAAGTTATACGTTTCTGTTTTTTAAATAGAGCTTGATAATTTCCTGAAATTTAACTTTAATTTTTAATTCAGCTTTTTTTGTATACCACCACTTTACAACGTCGTCTCAGGACGCTTCACAGTCATCAGTTTGAGCCAATTCATAATAAGTAGCCTAGCTAAGGAAAACCAAAAGACTTCGAACCAATCTCCCAACCTGAGCTGCACGAGGTGACGGGTGTAAAGGCTGGACTCAACCCCAACACAGAGATTATGAGCTCAGTCGCCAAAAAAAGCAGAAAAATCTCATCACGTTCTCAGAGCATAAACAACATATCAAAAGAGAAAACATTTTCTCATTTTTGAGAATCAACAGCAACACTTCTGTAAAACGATGGAACAGGAGCAAGAAAAAGTTAGAAACATGTTCAAAGATGTTTTAATTTTATCATTTGTCACAGAGAGATGTGTGTTTGACTGTTCTAGTTGAAGAGGACGTTGTGTAAACTGGGAACGCATTTTCGTTGCTTTCCCATGAAAAAACACCAGCAATCTTGTGAGTTGTACAAACCAGTGACACCTACAAAAACCTGTCAGACCAGCAGGAAAATGCTTGCTATCTGTTCCTGTGTATGGGGTTACACAACGTTAGAGCAGGACTATTTAACCCCAGTTTTAGCAGATTTTCTCTCTGTACAAGTACCAGATGTTCCATGAGCGGGACATGACAAATAAATGCATGTTTTCCTCCGTCCACATCAGAGGAATAGAAACAGATTTGTATTTTGTTGGTATCAGAAAAAGGAAGCAAACTGTACGTCTCTAACATCCCTGCTGAGGTCTGGAAAGAAGGGTGGGCTGGTTCAGAATGGCCATTATATTTCATAGGCTTCTTCTGTAGGTCAGAATAACATTTGCCAATTTCTAATAAATCTCTCTTTAGCTTCTTTGAATCTGTTTCGATTGAAGATTTAACTAGAAATGAAAAATTAATCTGGGTTGAATGGAAAAAATACAATGCAAGTAAACTTCTGTCCGACTCGGGCAGTAACGAGCATGTGCGATTGACGTATGCATAAAGCACTAAAAGTGTCTGTTAATACTAACCAAAAGCAAAAGGAGCTTTTAATTACTATTTAGGTTAACTGGCAACAGGTCAGTACCATATATGGGTGTGAGCATTTCAGAGAGGTAGAGTCTCTGAGATACACCAGCAGCAAAGCTGTAAAATCAATTGTTTTATTAGTAGTAGATGTCTTTTTTCTAAAGACCATTAAGGTTCTTTGGTAATATTCAACTGAAATTTAGCTCTGCATTAATTACACAAAATGTTCTGGATTGTTCTATTAGCTTGAACAGAATTTCTATTAACTTGATTGAGGCCCAAACATGGTCTGAGACAGTAATATAAAGCTGTGTGTCATCAGCGTAATTATGATCAGACATTTTCTTTGTTTTCATGAGCCGTGCTAGCAGAACAACATAGATGCTAAAAACTGGGGTCCAACACAGAGCTTTGGGGAACTCCAAATGTCATAATTGTTTGTACAGCTCTACACCTACCAGTTTACCAAAACTCCTCCCTGTCTTTCATTTGAGATTTATACATTTCAGAACTGGACCACAGATTCCAAACCAGCTTTCCAGTTGGTCTAAATGTATGTTCTTGTCAACAGTGTTGAGATTTAACAAACAAAACTTCTGCAACCATTTGTGTTTACATGGATGTCATGTTAAAGGGGGACGTTTCGGTGCGGTGGTCTTCTATATCTAACCACATTCGGTTTGCTTTGTAGTCTACTTTTCTGAATTGATCCTATTTAGATTTTTTATTCATTCACAATTCCCCAAATGAAGCAGACTTTTCCAGCAAATGAACTGGGACTTGAATCAAAAAGGTTGCTGCGAATGGGCTCCCCATTTCATTCATGGTTACCTCCTTCTTTAGTTTCCTCTCATCTGGTTCTGTTGGGGGCCTGTTCTGTAATTTGGTTGTCTTTATTTTTGGACTTTCAGTTTATTACTATGTTTTTTTCACAATATAAGTGTTGCATCTGTGTCAGATCACATGATCAATCAGCTGTTTTTGCTGCAAACAAGCACCTTAATGGACCCGTCTCCATGTACGATGGAAGCTACTGGTTTTTGTCTGACTTATTGTTCCCTCCAAACCAGCTGATGGAAATGACCCTGTAGGATTTTCTTCTCAGCACGGTAGAAATGCAGGTGTTGGTGATGGTTGCCAGGTTGTTGTTGGAAGAGAGAAACTAACATGGAGGAGGTTCCTGTGCAGAAGCAGGTGGGTTTGAGAGGACTGTGTGTCCTGAGTTCAGCTGTGTAATGACGGGAGGAGATGAAAGCTTCTGTCCACAGCTTTGTCCCAACACACATTAAAGGTCCCTTTGAAGGGCATGTACTCAGTTCCCACTCGATGCCCACTCGGTGACCATCGTTTCAGGGGAAAGGAGTGGAGTGAGCACAGCTGGAGAGGGCACTCACCCTTCAAACCTTTTCTCTGTTTTCTCCCCAGCAGCCTTTCAGCTCAGGCTTCATTAGATCATTGGGAGATTATAAAGTCCCTTATGAAACACAATCAACGGATTAATCAGCTGTAAATAGCTTCCTTCACATGTGTTGTCAGTAGAATTAAGAAACTTGAGTGGAACGGTTTTCCTCCAGACAGCAGCTTTTTGCACAGCCTGCTTCCTGCTTGTGCTGTGATTTGGTTAAATCTCTGGGATTTTCTCTCCTCTTAGGCTCAACTTTTTCCACGATGTTCCTGATTTCCGGGTGCTCGCCTGCGGAGGTGACGGCACCGTTGGCTGGATCCTGGACTGCATAGGTATTCCGACTTCTAACGTCCGCACCAAAAGCACATCAGACATCATGACAGCAAAGTTCCTGCAGATAAAACCAATCTGGAAGGATTTATTCTGGTGCAACTTTATTTATTTTACTATCCTAACAGTATCTCTTTTCAAGGGTTTTAACCAAATAACGACCACTTCAGAGGAGTGTGGTAAACTTAGAGGAAGTTTGTGTCCTTTGAAACAAAGAGCAAAATAAAGGAAGAGACAAAACATTTACCTGGTTTCTGATTTATAGAACACAAATTATAAAAGGATAATTTAGGGGTTTTTTTTATTAATCTGAGAGAAATCACAGTTTACATGTAATCTGGTTAAAATGAAGAAGAAGCTCATTCAGTTAATAAACATCTACTGGGTAAGAATTACCAACATCTAGAGTGTTTGTTCTAAAACTCAGGGTCATGAGATCATGTCAGGGGTCGCCATATCACTGTAAAAAACATGTATCCTACATTTATCAAGCAAATCTGGGATTTTTTAAAGCTCAATAGGAACAAAGAGAGAAATCTGTGAAATTAGCTACTTTTACTTTAAAAGACTCTCAATCTGGCATCATTTCAGCGTAAGAAGCTGGTTTTAAGGATGTTGTTGCCTTGTCATCGTGGCATGGCGCCTAAAGCCAGTTTATCCTCTTTATTATTCAGCTTTACATTTACAGAATGATGCTCCTGGTCACAGCAAAGATAGGTGAGGGGGGGCAAACATATCATGTGCTAACCTGGGGTCACAGTTTAAGATCACTGATCTGGGGATAAATATGTTCATAGTAATGACTTAAAAAATCAAGCTCAGTTGGGAATGGACGGTGGCCTTCAGTGGACAAAATTCATAAACTTGTTTCCATCTCTGAGTTGATCCAGTAAGAATAAGTACTTAAATGTTTTGGTCGGGTACTGTCTTCTTCTGTTGTCCTTTTAAGGTGTAACTTATACAAACGGGGCTTTGACAAAGCTGTTACTTCAGTTTTAAAGCTTGTTTGTCCATTCAGAGACACCGTAGTCAAGACGGAGGCTGGACTCATGGCAAGCAGATATAAAAGCTTCATTGGAAAAGAATAAAAACATAACAAATATATTAGCATCTTAGTATACTAGGATAGTATATTAGTATTATAATTTATATAATATTAGAATACTAGTATATATTAATAATGTTTCTGTGATATAAACTGTTGGAAATGAACTAGCTCAGTATCTGTAGAAACAACTGTATCATTCTGATCAGATGAGTTCACCGGTTTTAGTCAACATAGCGTCCACAGAGCAAAGAAACTAAATCACGTTCCTCCTTGTGAACCATAAAATAGTTTCAGTATCTACTTTTTCACTTTGGTTTAGAAAAAACCCGTGATTTTTTTCCTGGGTATTTCAGACAGACTTTGAAAGACATTTTTCAAGGTTTTAAACACATCTTTGTCTTAATTTAAATTAACCTTAATAAATATTTCTGTCTATCAGTGGTGCATCCAAGATTTCCTGAGTCAGGGTTCCCAAAGGGTCCCCATCTTTAAAAAAATGAGTTTAAGGTTAAATCCAACATTATTTTATCAGTAAAGCATGCATTCATAAGCGGATGATTGTTTAATTGTTGACTATACTTCAAAATTTCAGCAAAGATGTATGTTTTTATAAAAAATAAAAATTATTTGTTTGCTTTAAAATGTTCTTCCTTTTCCAAACAAACCTGAAATGAGTTTTTCCAGCTGGAGATGCAGGAATTCCTGCAGAACATGAGATCATGCTGCTTTCAGTCCACTGAAAGTGATGCATTCCAGCATAAATGGAAAAATCAACATATTGTCTTTTTCTTACACGACAAAAACACAGAATCGCTTTGGTTGTAACTGGTTTGTAACTTGGATGAATGGTGGTACTTCAGGAACCAATCAGATTTCAGTAGAGTCCCAGGTTCCTCTGGCCCAGCCCATTACCGACTGAGCTTTTTATAACAATCATAACATAAACTGTAATAATCTGAGTTTACCTTTCTTACAGATAAGGCTAACTTTGCGAGACACCCCCCAGTAGCCATCCTCCCGCTGGGCACGGGGAATGACCTGGCACGATGCCTACGCTGGGGAGGAGGTAAGGGCTCATGTAAACCTGTGTGTATGTTCTCTGTCCTGTCCTGTTTAACCATTAAAACACTGTGGGTAGCAGGTGTTCATATATATATATATATATATATATATATATATATATATACACAGCTGTATTTAAGATAATATATGGGTTCTAGTAAGCATAATATTGGTAAACAATATTTGATTAAAATAAACAAAAGATTAACTAAGATTAAAATACAGAGATAAATAATTGTAGATCCCTGTGAAATTCAAATATCTATCTAATATTTGACACTATTTTTGGATCATTTATGCATCAACCTTTTACATCTTTATTTATTTCTAATAAAAACAAAATAAATAAAGAAGAAATAAACAAACATTCAAATAAATATTAATTTATTTATTAACAGTTAATAAAGATAAATAATGAACATGAAAATAAATACATACAAGTGATTTTAAATTAAATAATAAAAGATCACCATTATAATTTAAAAAATAAACAAAACCATAAGTAAAAGAGCCAAAAAATGTTGAATCAAAAAGGTGATTAATGTGATTTTAATTGAGGTCATAATCCAGGAGACACAAACATCTGTTTACACAACTGGCACAACGTTCTGCGAATCGTCGATAGTTGGCAAAGGATTTTCACCACCAGAGCTTTGCATATTAAATTTTTTAATTAGATGCATAAGAGCTCCCACTTTCCCTTTCTATTTTTAATTTCCTGAAGTTGTCATCATGGTGTGAAATTAAAATGTGCCCTACAGTCAAACAACTGCAAGTTGGTGGAAAATAAACTGAATGAACAAGCCGAAAGAAACAAATGAAAAAATATTTCCAAATCATGACTTCCCTTTTGATCCAATCGAACCTTCATAAAATACTTTTCTCAACATCTTTACAATAAATCCTCGACTCACAATGACAAGCTCATGAGGAATGGTGCCAAATTGTTCTCCTTCAACTTTGTAAAAGGTGGGCGGAGCCTCCCAGCAGGTTTCTGAAGAGCAAACGTTAAGGTGGGTAGGCGGTTCCTGCCGCGCCATCTTGGCAGTTTCAAGATGTCGTTGCACCTGGTAAATACAAAAGTGGTCAAAGAGGTGGAGCTGAAGGGGGTGGGTCCTATGAGCTTGGTGGGGGGGGGGGGTTGACGTGTCAAACTTCAAGCTACCTGTAGCTAAAATCTAACTGAGCTAACTCAATGCTAATAAGAGTTAACCAGCTCTTGAAAGTAGGTGTGCTTAAGTTACTGTTACCCGGTTAAAAACTGCTTTTTTCTTACACTCACTCCCGCAAAAATTAGATACCTGTCAATAAAAAGAACACGCCCCTAATTACTGAATACTGAATAATACTGAATTTCTAAATTAAATAACATCTACACGGATGAGTTACAAAAGATTCGTCATGAAGGTAAACTTGACCTATTAAAGCTCAAATTTTTCCTACCAGGCTGTAAACATGCTTATTACCTCCGCCAGGATGGTTATGTAATTGTCGGATTTCATGTCTGTTTGTTTATCTGTGTACAACAAACTCAAAAAGTTATGAACGGATTCGCATGGAATTTTCAGAATATATCCAGAAGGGGAAGAGGCAAAACTAATTAAATTTTGAATGTGATACGGATCATCATCTGGTTTCAGGAAGGATTTTATGAGTTCCTTACCATCGTCTGATGGCAGCAGACGCCTCCTACAGGCCGGTTCTGTCTGCTGTTTTTTTAAACTCTGACAAAGATCATGTGTGACTGAGCTCTGAGTGTTGTATCACCCTAAAATAAGCCCAAATAATAAGCTTGGAGGAGATCTGTGCTCTCCTTGTCCATTTTGAACACATGGAGGACTAATCCATATTGTGCATGTGGTTGTATTTCCTTCAGGCTATGAGGGGGGCAGCTTGCTGAAAGTCCTCCGAGACATCGAGCACAGCACAGAAGTGGTGCTGGACCGCTGGAACATCGACATCGTCCCTGACGATAAGGAGGAGAAGGGCGACCCTGTACCGTACAGCATCGTCAACAACTACTTCTCCATCGGAGTGGTGAGAACAACACGACAAAGCTGATCAAAAACTATCGCGCTTTTAAAGATGTAAACGTTTACAAACTGACACTAGCTCCATCAGTAGGCGGCCAAACGCTTGAATCAGACGATGAAAATGCAACAAAGCTGTGATGCTTGAACGGTAATTAGAAAAGCTCCCATATGAGGTGGCTCACCATTCAGTCCTACAAATCAGGATGCTTTGATTTGATTATTGATGTGGATATTTTCAATGAGGGCTGCACAGTGGCAAGGTGGTTAGCACTATGGCCTCACAGCAAGCAGGTTGCCGGTTCGATCCCCGGTTCGGGCGGTGGCCTATCTGTGTGGAGTTTGCATGTTCTCC
>JBAMHX010000014.1:1699352-1715143 GCA_037177515.1 Pseudomugil tenellus | reverse complement strand
CCTGATCTGATCCGTACCATCACAGAACCCTGATCCGACCAGTACCATCCCAGAACCCTGATCTGATCCGTACCATCACAGAACCCTGATCCGACCAGTACCATCCCAGAACCGGGCTTTATGAGTTGCTCCTGGAACCAGGATGGATCTTCCTGTTTGTTTTGTTAATTTCTTCTTCTAAAATCAGGAATTCTGATCGGTCGCTCTACAGTCCAGGTTTTCCTTTCCTGATATCTGAATCCAGATTCCAGACATCCTCATGTCTCTGGATCTCTGGAACCGGTTAACACACAGCTTTCCAGAGTCCAGCTCGGACCGGATTGCAGTGAGAACCTGGATTCAGACGGATTCCAGGATTTGGACTTTTTGGGGATAAAGATGGAAAACTTTCTCTTCATCTTAGCTGATATTCTGAACTTGCAACCATGTCTGATTTGTTTTTTTCCTGTTAAATAAGCAGCGTTTTGCTCTTCGTCTCATACTGACGCTTTGTACGAGACAGGAAGTGATGTCATGGCCTTGATTCCTCGCCTACACTGATCTAACCCAGTCCTCCTATGAGTTTCTTATCAGAGATGATGTCATCGTCTTCCAGTGAAAGAGCTGCTTTGCTGATTCAGACAGAATTCAGGCTTTAAGTGCCGACCGTTGAAGGTAAAATGATAGAAATATGATGTGATGGATTCTAAGAGGCAGAGGATGAGATTTCAATACAACAAATAATCGAATAAAAACCTCTTTTTATACCAGACTGCCCACAGATGACACGATTATGCTTGAAAGTCCTTGACATTCAATCATGCTCAATAATTGTGATTCTGAGCAGGAAGTCAGAGCGTCTGCTGGTGAAGCGATATCGAGATGGACTGAAAAAATGTCCCGAAGCTCCAGTCAGGACAGATGATCATGTAACCAGCGAACTGTCATCAGTGAGGAAGGCACAGTTTCCATCATAAAAAGAATCCGGACAGCAATGAAAACACATTTCACAAGCCAATGTTTGAGCACCAAATGATAAAGAGGTGAAAATGAAAGCTCGATTAAAGCTGCTGGACCATAACTTTACTGTCCAGCCAAATTTCGAAGGACTTCATGCCAATCTCTCATGGCCTTAAGCACAATGTAAGCAAGTTATTGCTTATTACTTTAGAAATGTCTGTTTCTGTGACAAGGAATGATTTATGGGAGAGTTTGACATTATCATCCATCATGAAGTTATCAAACAAAATGCCAAACGAGTTTACACTTAACTTAAAAAAGCCGAAAGACACGTTGTGATCATCGACACCAAGCTGACAAAACGTCTAAAGATGTGCAGAAACTTCTCAAACTCAACGTGTTATTAAAAACTGGAAGCATGGTCTTTCAGAAGGAAATGTAATCAGAAAAACATCCTGAATGATGGTGATCACTGATACCAGATGGAAGAAAAACAGCAGTAGAACTCGGGTTTAACCCTTCCAGACTTTGCACTCTTTAAACCGCGATATCTTTGAAACGATTTGAAATAATTTCTTACTTTTTTTTATTAAAAAGATTGGATTTTCGTTCACCATATCAACACGCTTCTTTTTGCTTCCTGCATCACGGAAAGCTTACAGCTTATTGGCAAATTCAGCCTTCATTCACAGTCTTGGCTCGTCACATGCGGTTCCACATCCAGTTTTATGACTTTGAGTCGTCTGTCTTGTCAAAGAGTAAATGAGACAAGATAATTCACTTGGGACTTGCTCATCACGAATAAACAATCTTTATTAAATAAATGCAACACTGGAGGAAATAAATTTTGTGACATCATAGAAGCTTTGTAATCGAAGCTAAAGAGAATGATGCTGTAACCAAAGCTAAAGGAGGTTTAGTGTGCTGATCGCAAACGTTACATGATTTTTTTTTATTCTAAATTAATTATTCAGGAATAAATAATCCCAAATCAAAGTATTCTCCTTCGTGTATATATGGAAAAAGTCATTCCGAGTTTAAGTTTACATGAAAAATGTAATTATTTTTCTTTACTTAATTCCGGGTTTCTGATCGGAAAGCAGGTGGTCCAGACGTACCTTCATTAGAAACAAACAAACTCTACTTCCTGTTTCTTTCATTTTCAGCTACAAGAACATGTGATAAAAGCCATTTTTGATTCGACTAAAATCCTGAAGAAGCAGCTCCACTTGAGCATCATGCTTCACTGTTTCAGGAGCTGAGGAGGAGTTGGCAAGCAGAAGACGAACATATGCGTCATGCCAACGGGACAAAGCGACAAACGTGCAGAACAAAAACAAACAAAGCAAACGTACATATGATAGAGGAAATAATCAGTTTGGTTTTACAATTAGGAATAATGGGAGTAAACCAGCCACTTACTTCGGAAATAAGTTTAAGTCAGAATGATGATTTTCATTTTGAATTAGGTGTTTACATCCTTTTGCATCTCTTTAAACCAGATCTTACTTTAATTCTGAATTAAAAAGGAATTAAAAGTTGCGTTAATGTGGCCAATTACTGTCTTGACTGAATCAAAACAGCAAACAATGCATGAATAACTCACTTTTATCTACAACCACCCCGAACGGGATCATAGATATGTTGCAAGATTCCCACTTGCGATAAAAATAACAACAGATTACGAAATGATGCTATTGGAGGGAGATACCACACAAGACAAGAATTGCTGGTGATGAGTATGAACATAAAACATTACCCACTGGGTAAATTTCACCACACATTTAGTTTAAACACCACAAACTTGCAGACGGAATTAGCATTTATTAGCATTTAGCATCTTTACAAACCGTGACATGACAATCTGGCCAACTCAGACCAGATGAAGTCACTTGTGTGTCCATCACTTGTCCTCCTGCTGACACATGAAGTGGTGTGTTTGTCTCCTTAGTGTCTGCTTGTCCAGCTTTTCGCCACTAATCAGCTGTGCGCTGAGTCACTGCAGTGTGTTGTTGACATTGTTAGGACTGTTTGAATTATTTTGCTGAACCAAATAAATCCGCCATGATGACGGGGAAATGGGACGCCTTGTTCTAACTCCACACGGTGTGTGTCCAAACCTTGTGTGTTTTTATTGCATCATGATGGAATAAATCTCCTCGTGTATAATTGTTAAACTTTGAAGTCATCCAACTTCAACCTGAAGGATAAAGGTATTTCATGTTTTATCTTTTCAGTGCGATGGGATCATCCTGGATCTGAGCAACACGTCCCTGGAGGGAATCGCTGTTCTCAACATTCCCAGCATGCACGGCGGCTCCAACCTTTGGGGTGAGACGAAAAAGAGGAGGAACTACAACCGGATGAGCAAGAAGGTTGCAGACAGGATGCCGTGCAGCACCATCACAGACGCTAAAGAACTCAAGTTCTGCATACAAGGTGAGGCAGCGGCCATCTTTATGGCCCCATAAGTCTGTTTAAATGTTTGTCTGTTCAGCAGTTATCTGTTCTGTCCCTAAATACATCCTGTATTCTTTCTTCCTCCTGCTGGATGCACATTACCCATACTACACAACACAGCCACAACTGTGTGGGGGTGTGTTCCTGCTTTTGCTACATTGTGGATGCAGTAGATGTAGAAAAAGGCTCCATCATGTGCAAATTTATATTTAATATTAAGCATAAACATGGTTTAATCAGCACAGCCTGCTGACCATGTCCATCCCTTTATGAGCACAGTGTAGCATCTTCTGATGGAGACTTCCAACAAGATGATGCACCATGTCACAAAGCTCACATCATCTCCATGACGATGAGTTCACTGTCTTACACAGTCACTGGATCTCAGTCCAACAGAACAGCTTTGGGATGCGGTGAAACATTCTCATCATGATGTGGTGGAACTTTCTAATTACGGATGTGGTGGAATGTTCTCATTACAGATGTGGTGGAACGTTCTCATTAAAGATGCGGTGAAAAGTTATAATCACTGATGCAGTGGAACGCTCTCATTACTGATATGGTGGAACGTTCTCATTACGGATGCGGTGAAAAGTTCTAATCATAGATTATTATTATTATTAGTCTTATAGTTAATTAGGGATGTATACCGGTACTCTGTATCGTTTGGTGCCGGTTCCTAGTCTTAACAATACCATCGTACCATTATGATTCTGGACAAATGCTAAGTTTTTTAAAACACCTAAAACCATCAATAAACATATAATTCTCAGCCAGAACAAACTTGGCAACATTCTGTTGTTAACTGTGCTGAACTGCAACAATTTAAACAGGTTTGCTATAAGAAATTAACTTATAAAATATAAAATAACTCAGCGTCCCAGTGAGAATTGGCTCCTACACATCCCAAGGAAGTTATGTTATAGCCTGTGTTTATCTGTTTGTTTATCTGTGTACAACATAACATTTTAAGGATTCTTTAATATTGCAAAATAGCCACTCTTGTTATTTGCTGACGCCTCCTACAGGCCGTTTCTGTCTGCTGTTTTTTACTCTGACAAAGATCATGTGTGACTGAGTAATATTTTGGGATGTGTTCCAAAATATGAGGGGGAACTGTGCGCTTGGAGGAGGTTTGCACTCTCCTAGTGCTTTTCTAATTTTGTATTGCTTTTATTCCATGGCGACTGCTGGGAAATAACCAGAGCCCTTAACCCTTACTTTATATTGTGCAGAATCAATAAGTATATCAATAAAAATCGGTAAATAAGAATTATCGGTATCTGTATCAGTATTGTTAAAATCCTAAAGATATACATCCCTATAATACTAATAATAATAATATATTATCATATTTTAAAGGTTAGTTTGGCTTTTTAAATGTTTGTTTTTCATGCTGTTCAGTATTAATTTAATCACATGTTTACAGTCAGATATAGTGTAGTGTAAAAAATATAATAAAATACTTTATTCAACATTACTCATGTTTATACTATTTTAGTTTGTACATGATTAAAATTTGACCTTCATGATATATTTTCATCAATACAAATAAATAAATATTAGTCAAAATTGATTTATATGAATATAATAAATGAAATATCATATTTTCATTTTATTTTAAATACTTTCTTTTTTAATTTGATCTGAACTATTTTCTTTTTTTAGCATTGTTACTATTATTATTAATCGTAATAATATTCAAACAATTGAAAATGACCATATTATGAAAGGAAAAGATGGGAAAAAAAAGTCCTGTAACTTACACCACCCCTCCAACCTCCTCATCCTGCATACATGCAGCTTGTTTTTCTTCTAAATACAGAAAAACATTTGTGCCAGTGTTTTAAAACCTTCTTTGTCTCAGTAATCAGTGTGGTGCTGCGCTCAGCGGTCGCACCAACTTGTTGCCACGCAGTGATGATGCTCGTGTGCTGAAAATCTCCACCCGATAAAAAACCTTCACAAACACTTTGCTGCATTTAGGTGAAGTGATTTTTAATGACAGTGGGTGGAGGGGGGGGGACATAAATGAGGAATAACAATCCCTGTAATCAGTTTCTGCTGTGTGTCCATCGCTCTAAGAACAACTGGATATTTGTCATGGTTAATTTATTTTTCTCTGGAAATAATTAATATTTCTTACTAATTAAGAAGAAGTGAGTGTTTGTGTGTTTGCTCCCAACAGTTTTTGGATGATTATATGTTATTTGTTCTATTCTCCTGCTTGTTTGTACATCTGGTGTATTTTTCCACCTGAGCCAGTGATTACAGAAACCTCTCTGCGTCAGCTGTCTGTGGGAGCTGAAATGCATTATCTCAATTCTCCTCAGTACTCCTGCATCAGGTCTTGGTTTGAGGGCTGTGGATGCCTCCCAAATGGAAAGGTTATTAGTTCATACCCCAGTCTGTCTATACGAGGTGCCTTTAATCCAGTAGGGGTGTGTATCAGCAAGAATCTGGCAATACGATGTGTATTACAATACAGAGGTAGCAATACAATATATTGCGATATATTGTGATGCTGTAAACTTACTAAATGAGAACAAGGGGGGATGTTTTTATTCCCTTTTTATTTTAAAAACACTCTGTGTATAAGATGAATAAATAAATTAAAATCTGTCTCATAAGTAAAAATATGATCATTAAAATCTATACAGTTCCTTTGCATCTCGATATATTGTCTTTTAAAAAATATTGCGATATAACATATCGATATTTTCTTTCAACCTTATAGTCCAGGGTGTCCAAAGTCAAAAAGACTGCTGTCCTGAGAGTTTATGTATCATTTATGTGGATGTCTGCTTGGTGTTATTGTCATGGAGAAATGTAAAATTCCAGCTTTCTAAAAAGGTTAAAGAAGGTTTTGGAATAAAAGTAACTTTCTATGATATCCTCCACTGTGATGGAAGCCCCATCTCCAGCAGATCCACGCCATGATACTGCCACCTCTGTGCTTCACTGTGGGGACGGGGTTCTTTCCTGATGCAGACTGGTTTATCTGTTGGAACTGTTGCCAAAGCATTCAACTCTGGTCTCTTCACACCAGAACACATTTTACCACAAGCCTGCAGGAGATGTGACATATTTTATCAAGCAGATTCCAGCTGGATTTAGATGATGTGAAGTTTCTCCTTTTAACTTGAGAGTCTTGAGATTTGCTCTGTGTTGGAGCCCCTTGTGTCTGCAGTTTCAGACATTTCTATATCGGCTTCGCTTTTCTTTGGACAAGATTTGGTTAAGCGGTACAGTTCAGCCGTAACCGAATCGGCACTTTTTTATGCCAAAATATTTGAAACAGAACAATAATCTGTGTGTTGATGTGAGTTTTTCTGATGAAGCGAGTACATTATGGTTAATACAACCTGGGTTTCACGTTATCTTTTCCTCCTCGTTCATGTTTAAGATAACTTCAGCAATCATTACCTGATGCATCATCACCTCTGGATGACGCATTGTTGGCTTGCAACACTGTGCCAGCCAAGTTCTCTCACATCTCTGCAGAAATCCCAGAATCCTTCACTCTGCGTGGGGTGGGAGGAAACAGCGATCATAAATCTGGCTTTAGGAAGCTGCAGTGGGAGTCTGCAGAGCCACGGACAATAAAAAAATAAACACTTCATTCATTCACCAAGGTTTTCTGTATCCATCCCACCCCAGTCTCCTGTACCTTTTCTCTTCATCGCTGCTGAGCGAACACAACCTTGTTTCCATGGAGATCCTGCTGAAGAGGAAGCTAGATGAGAAAGCCCAAGGACAGATGGATGATGGAATTAGTGACTTTAGCTTTTTGGAAAATGGAAACATAAGAAGATAATTTTCCAGCTTGTATATAAGAAGAAACATATGTAATAAATTATCTGAGGTCTGAAGACGAGATAAAAACAAGGTCTGAGCAACACAGAGAAACTAAATCGGTGTGAAAACATGGATCCTCATCATGATGCTTGTAGAAGCTGCAGTCATGGTTCACCGCTCTTCCTCCCAACGTTCCTTCAGGTTTGGACCACATCATCCTAACTGGGTTTGGATCTGGACTTTCAGACAGTTGCAGCCAAGCTTCATTAGTTAGACAGATGTCTTGTAAGGTCCTGTAGCTGCAGAACATCCCAGATCATCATCCCTCCGTTGGAGAGGATGATGCTGGGAAGCATATAAACCCAAAGAGCTTTAGGATGGGAGTTCTCCTGCTTCAGATCCACCTAGTCTGCGTGAATCTGATGTTTTCTAAACTGTTAATATGGGACGATTTTTCTCCTTCATCCCGAATCGTTTACGTTTATTTTTCTTCATTACTTGGACTTTTTTTTTACGCAGGATGTTGCTTCAGAGGGTTGTCAGATGTTTATTTCCTGAATCGAAGCTTCTGCAGAGAAACTAATCAGAAAAACAAGATTCTTTCTGTCTGTCACCGAGGAGAAAACCGACTGACTTCTGCATGACGTCTGTGTTGTTTTTTTTTTCTAAATGCAGGCGACCCTTAACAGGCAGGTTATTTAGGACAGGTGGGAATCATCCACTGAGAGGATTCACCGGTCTGCATATGCATATTTGGACTGAACATCTCAGAGTTTTCGTTCCAGAGCAGGTGATGGTTCAGAACAGCTCAGGACTGACTGGTGCTTATTGGTCAGCGAGGTGGCAGGTCCAAAACTGATGAGGGGAAACCAAACATTCAAGCTGAAAACAGGAAACAGCGAAAAGAATAAAAATAAAACAGGATTATAAACGGATATATATGGATATAAATGGATGCTGAACACCAACCATCACACTGTTATAAAGACAAACTGGTACCAGTCATTGGTACCAGCTAAAGATCCAGGTCTATGAAGGCATCAGAGCAGTCCCAGGACCCGGCATGTCCACAACGGTCTGGTCTGTCCAGAGGACATTGTTCCACAAGCCTCTTGGTTTGTTCAGATGCAGATTTAGCAGCCGAAGCCAGTTTGTTTTTCTCCTGCAACCTTCCCCACCAGCCGAACTGGTGCAGTTTTTTTTTCTAACTGGGCTGTTATAAACTGTTTAACCTGCTAACTGAAGCTTAGACATCTGAGATGGACTTCTGGGTTTCTTTTACAGTTTTTCTGTAAAAGATCTCAGGCTGAGGTTGCTGGGACGTTCACTCCTGGAAAATCAGCAGCTGCCTACAGCATTTTCTGCTCGTCTTTCTTCACTCTTTCTCTCTGAAGAACTTTAGACAACGATGGAGAACGATGGAGAACGATGAAGATGGACAATGATTCTCTCCAGATAGTTTGGAAGCGACCCTGATGGAACGAGATGTTCATCCCAAACTCAGCCCTGCCTAACAGCTTTGTGAAGATGTAAGCCCGGCTGCGCCAGAATGACAAATCTGGTCTTCTTCTGGTCCACTCTGAACTGTCTAGGTGGTCTGGAGAAGTCCAGATTTGGCCCGATCATGTCTGTTATCTGGTTAGCTTATAATGGGAAACTGCTTCTCTAAGCTCATTTCTGATGTCTTTCTGAAAAACACTTGAGCACCAGACTGACACCACGAGGCCTTTCAAACCCGCGACGTTGGCTTCTGCTGCATTGTCATCTCTCACAGCCTTTCTGCAGATTTTTCACTTCATGTCTCCCAAAAGCAAGCATCTCGCGGAAGCAGCATCTACTCCATTCAGCCAGGTTTTAACTCCTGAACTCAATGCAGAGCAGAAGCCTCTTATAGCAGGTAACACAAGCGGTCCTCACTTTTCCTTATCTGGTTACACACGCTGACCCAAAAACCCTGGGTGACGTTAAACTGTGTGACTGAGCCGTGTCTGAGGTAAGAAACCAGCTGAAAAAGTGCAATGCAATCGTGTTTCCTGTGTTTTATGTACGTTGCACCTCTGTGGAGGAATCTTCGCTCCTCTCTGTCGTCCATCAGAATTTGAGCCTCATTAAAAATCTTCTTCTTCTAATAGCGTTTAAAGACGGCTGTCAGAGACCAGCCCTGCGGTTTCAGAGACAGACTCTGCCAGTGTCTTGGCTTTCGCGTGCCTGCATGTTTATCGTACGGATAACTGTTTCTGGCAGCTGCTTTCTCTGGCACAATGAACTAAAGCTTTTAAATCCATTTGCTGCAGATAATGCAATCAGCCGAGGTCATCGAGAGAAAGAGAGAGAGAGAAGCTCCGGGCGTTTCTGACCTCAGTGATGAAACTCAGAGTGTCTCTGTTCTGCTTTGCGTTCTACACAGACATGTAGGTTTAGCTAACCGGGCCAGATCTGTGGCGGTTAAACTTTATCTCAAGTGTTTAACAAACGTAGACTTAGCAAGGAGAAAGTCTCTTAGAGACTTTCATCCTAACAGCTTAAAACTAATATCTGATCAGCCAATCACAAGGCAGCAACAAAAAAACATGCAGTCATGTCGACATGATGAAGATGATGTCCAGACTGAGCATCAGGATCAGGAAGAAAGAGGATTTATGTGACTTTGAACATGGAATGTTGTAGATCTGAGTGTTTACTGGGATTTTCACACAACCATCTCCAGTTTACAGACGGTCTGAAGAAGAGAAAACATCCAGAGGTCAGAGGAGAATGGACAGACTGGCTGGAGATAATAAAAAGTGGATAACAGAAAATTAAAAATAACATAAAATCTAGAAAAATAGATAAAATAAAATAGGCACAACTAGTAGTGGTATCTGGATTGTATTCAATTTGTAAAAGGATGCTGTGTTACTTTCGACAACTAGGGGCGCTAAACCTGTGACTTTCCACAGTCCTGTAACCTGTAACGTCTCCATCATGTGCAGTAGTACTGCTTCCTGTTGAACAGCATAAAAAACCATTAACTTAAACCAGTTGCTCATCATCCTGTTGCTTCTTTCATATTTACATGAATTATAGGAAATGATTTTATTATATGCAAACGAGCCCAACAAGCAGAAAATGTTCATGGAGTCACGTTAGCTTTGCTCTGTAGCTAATTAGCTTCAACTAGCCACATTTAGCTTCTAGTAAGCAGCAAATAAAGACACAGACGTATCCTGTAACGTTCTGCAGATCATCAGGATCTTACTGCTGTTGTTCTGAATAAACGCTGAAAGATGTGAAAAAGTTCATCCATTGTTGGTATGTTTGCACAGCAACGAGCTAACTTAGCGTCTGATGATACTGATGCTAACAGAGAATGGGTTTCAGGTTAAAAGATACAGGGTTTTACTTTAAGGTCACCTGCAAAGCAGTGGGAGAAAAGTAAAGATTTACATCGTCATCAGCGGTTCTTCCGTACATTAGAAACCTTTTCAGGCTTCTTCTTAAACACTTAAACACAGAGCCAGTAATCCATTCTAGATATTTAATCTTTTATTACTGGCACCAATATGCGACCATTAGCGTGTGTTAACTCGGCTAACAAACACAACAACGATGAAATCAGGGCGTAAATGTCTCTGAAGAAACCTGCAACAGAGGCCATCACTGCGCTCTTCCTCACAGTTTTATCTTTGCATCATCGCTCCTCCCTCCTTTTTGCTTCCTTTCTGTGCTCAGATCAGATTTCCTCAACTTCCTGTTGCTGATTGAACTGGAAAGCGGATCAATGACCAGATGCCTTGTGATTATTTCCAGTTCCGAGCTGAATAATTTCACTCTGTAGCATCAGTAAAGGTGGGAGATTGTTTTCCGTTTTTGGGAGGTTGCTTTGATGGTTGACCAGTCCTGCAGGAAGAGCAAATTCTCGGCTTCTGGCTGAATCGTTGATTTTGCCCAGAACTGCTCTGACTCTCCGGTTGTGGCCTGTTGGTTTAATGCTGCACATTATCCGCTCGAAGAGCATCTTCCTCCTCTTCCTGCAGATTGTTGTTTTCAGCTTCTCATTCAGAAGAAGGAACAAAAACCTCAGATCTGCTATAAATAGAGAAAATTCTGAGATGTTCTTGTATCTTTATCAGCCTGTTCCACCAACACAAACCGGTCCTGGAGCTCTACTGTGCATCTCTAAATGGCTGAATTCTCTCATTTGCATGTCATTCAGCTCTGCAGATGCCTCATAGCGAAACATTCAAATGGAGAACAGCTGCGTCTAAAAGATGCAGAATCGTGGATTTCCACTCCCAGACTTTCGCAGCATATAGTATTATTTTTATTTTACTGCTGTTATTCTGATGTCACGCTGCACAGCATCTTATCTTTACTTGTTTCAATTCTGTGTTCAGAACTTTGTTGCAAGTGGTGCTGTGTTAAAAGTGCTTTATAAATAAAGTTGTGTTGCATTTGCAGCTTTTATTTAGTTAGACTGCAGGTAAAAATGTCTCTTTGGACTCTAAAAGCTGCAGACTTCTGCACTCCTGGACATCAGATTCCTGAATGAACCAGTGTCTTGGCTACATCGTTGTGTTTGTTGTTCTGTTCTGGATGGTATTATCCAGAATGTTCCGGGATCCACATATATCTTTGATATAACCTGTCGGGAACATCACCTGGTGTTATATAACCAAATCTCACATTAACTGTGTTTCAATCACCCGTAAAATCTGATCATAGAGACAAAACATGTAGAAACAACTAGAAAGCTTTTGCACTCTGATGAAGTTTTACAGATGTTTCAGTTGCTCACAGTTTATAATAAAAGTGTCATAAAAACACTTTTTCTACAAACACACACACACATGGGGGGGGGGGGGGGGGTGTAGGAAGCAAACGAGGTAGTGAAAAGCTGTGGTACATTTGTTAGAAAAACCCAAAATAACACTACGTGGTTTCATTGAGTGAGCTGCAATTCACCCGAACTCTCGTCAGCCAGACGAGCGACTCGTACGCTAAACACTGCTCAGTGGAAACATCTGCAAACATCTGCAACTCAAAACTGATGTTTTCCGAAACTTTACAAAAATCAGTTTGATTTTGTGAAAAACTGTCATGAAAACACAGCGAGTGAGAAAGAATCCATCACAACGTTCCAGATCCAGATGTTCGTCCGGATTGCTGGATCTAGATCTTTGTCTGTATCAATCGATCCAGATGTTCATCCGGATCGCTGGATCCAGATGTTCATCCGGATTGCTGGATCCAGATCTTCATCTGGATTGCTGGATCTAGATGTTCGTCCTGCTCGCTGGATCCAGATGTTCGTCTGGATCGCTTGATCCAGATGTTCGTCTTGATCGCTGGATCCACATGTTCATCCGGATCGCTGGTTGATGCCGATCCGGGTTTCAGGAGGTTTTAGGGAGGACAGACAGACATTGTGTCTGCTCGGTTTAGGTAAACATAACGTGGACATAATGACATGTCCCCTCGTCGCTCTGGACACATTAATATCAGATCTAGATGTTCTGAAGACGGCTGGTTTAGTTTGAGATAACAAGCCAGATGTGTGTGAGTAATCAGGTCTCCATGTGATGCTTATTGATCAGGTTTTACTAGCTTCTGCATGTGTTCAAAAGCAGTGTTGCTCCGTCTCCTCTTCGTGACTCATTTGAGGCCCCTCCCCTCCTCACCTTTTCGTCATGCGCTCCGCCCCCATTAGAGAGGTTATTTTCAGCCTAACTCATCCAGAGGCTGCGTATTGTTTCCCTCTCACACAACTATAATGACTGATTCGCCCCCACCAGTCTGTGTGGCTGGAAATAGTTGTGTGTGAAGCTGCTCGCTGGGTTGTGGGAAAGTCTTTCAGTCACCCAAAGTTAATGAATGACGAGCAGAATCTCTTTCTTACAGACGTTTCTTAAAGCTTCTTTAATCTCCCACGAACAGAGATCTGCTCGGACGTTTTACCATCTGTGTTCTCACGGTGCAGGCGAGCGTTCAGGACTGTATTGCTGTATTTAGTCTTGGATCATAGTAACACAGTGTTCTTTGTCAGGCAGCCAAGTGCTCGCCCCTGTACCTTTCCCTCTGTGGGGTGCTGGCAAGGTGAGCTGCACTTCTTCTCCACCATCTGCCGCGACTCCGACCACCCTGAGACAATAACAGGCCGGTGAGTGAGCCGGCGAGGACGAGTGGGCGAAGGGAGTTTACATAAATATATCCACTCATAATTATAGCCCAACACCTCGAGCTGATGAAACTGCAGCTCCTCTTAACTGTAACTCAGCTTTCAGTTTCTAATTCCAGGGTTGTTATTTATGATTCGTTCAGCAGAAAATAAAGAGAACGAGTCTGGAGTGGCTTTTGCTTCATAGAGGCTCCTGCAGGAGCCGCCGGTTGCTTTAAGGTTCGCAGCGAGGTCTCACCACAGCAGTCAGGTCCAGGTCCGGACTTTGTTCTGGATCTTTGTCTTCACTACAAAAACTGGCTTTAAAAACAAGAAAAAACCCTACAAAAATTAGATTAATTTTCCTTAAAATAAGATAAAATTTCTTGTTCTGTTGGCAGATAATTTATCTTATTTCAAGGAACATCAACCTGTCAAAAATTAATAAAAAAAAAAAATGTGTCCTTGATTTGAGATGTTTACTTAGATCTTACTTAGATTTTAGTTTTTGCAGTGTTGTTGTATGAAACATTCCAGGTCCTCGTAACTGGTTTGACCAAAGCACATCGTTCCAGAAGCCACACTGAGTCTTTTTCTAACTGGACTGGCATGAACCAGTTAACCTGCAAACTGAAGCCTGGAGAAGCCTGGAGAAGCAAACTGAAGCCTCAGCAAGACCAGACCACTTGACTTCCAGTAGGAAGTACGCAGCTGTAACCAGCGATAGCGCTCCAACACATTTCAATCAATAGGACACGCCTCTAAATTTAAAATTAAAATAACATAGAAACCAAAGCGTTAGAAAAAAATTCACACACCCTCCCCGAGATTTTACATGACGGTAAATTTGATCTATTAAACCAAAAATAGTTTTTGGAGCCACTCTGTAAACATGTATATTTCCGCTTTGAAATCAGACATTTTAACATGGGAGTCTATGGGCATTGCTCTCTATTGCAGCCTCTAGTGGTGGAGGGGTGAACTGCAAGTATTTCCATATCCGTATTGGCATCACCATCGGCAGCCAGAGATTGCCACCTGGTAAAAAACACTTTGTTTAAGCTGTGAAACTTTCAAATTAAAAGCCTCTCACCATTTATTTTCTTATAATAGACAAATAACAGGTTAAAATATATATATTGCTGTTATTCTCAGCTTTTAACTCACTCCAGGATTTCACATCTTTCCTGATGTTTAAGTCACAGATCTGCAAACGATGTTTGCTTCCTGCACAGCAGAGAAAATACAGCATGGCAGCCGTGGCTCTTCTCGCTGCCCGCTGCTTGTAGAGCAATGCCATCCCATCCCAGAATGCACCAGGGCTGCTGTGTTATGTAAGAGACTGTTCTGGTCTATTCTTAGCTCTACCTCACAGAGAAAGTAAAAGCGCCGGCTGCATGGGAGTCCAAAGAGATGTGATGAGGTTTGGAACCAGCACAGTTCTGCCATCAGGCTCTCACACGGGGACATAAGCAGAGCGGCATGTCCATTTATGGTTTACAGGAAGAGGAGGTGTATAGCTGGGCGTATGTGAGGGGGGGATTTATTTTCTGTAGCATAAAGGAACAAAATATATAAATAGCTTGGTTTTAAAATCCTAAAATAGGATGTTTTTACTTCATCTGTCTTTAAATCTTCAGCCTTTTCACTGAGTCGCACATTAAATAAGACAGACTGCGTCCGTCCTCGCATCCCATCCTTTGTGTCCACTGTCCCCCTCCCTGCATGATTCTTTAGTCTCCAACTGTCCAGTATTTTCTTAATGGATGTCCAATCCTATTAGAGTTATTTCCCAGAAAGCTGTGCAGAGACGGAGGCCTGTATGTGCTCAGCGCGGTGCAGCAGTATGCGGTCGCAGTAAGGAGAGGATAACCGACCAGCGATCCGGCCGCCGATGCCGCGTGAGACCATGACATCATGGCCTGACCATTTCTTCCTGGAAGAAGAAAGGTTTTAGGAATCTGGTGGGAATTCTTTTCAAGACTAAAGATATAAGTGAAAGAAAATGTCAAATCCATCAAGTCTGTCTGTCTAAAACCGTAAATGATTCAATAATTAGTCAGTAGCTGTGTTTGCACCCAGAACTGCTCAAAACCTGAGTATCGCAACAAAATACCAGCATTTAAAAGAAACCTCTCGATCATCACTAAAGGGTTTTTACACTCCCATAAGGTGGTGTTCTAGATGTTTCTGAATGGAAGTGGATCGCAGAAAGTGTCATGAAAACCCTTTTTGCGCTTTCACTCTGGACATGAGATGCGGATCACTTGACCAGTTCTTAGTTCTTTTCAGGGAAAGATGGCAAAGAACAAAATCGATATGCAGCTTTCCATTAATTAGAGGAAAAAATCAGGAACAACGCTACATGGTTAACCAGCATAAGTCATCTGTATCAGGAACAACGCTACATGGTTAACCAGCATAAGTCATCTGTATCAGGAACAATGCTACATGGTTA
>JBAMHX010000014.1:1662407-1696572 GCA_037177515.1 Pseudomugil tenellus | reverse complement strand
GTTACCATGCATAAGTCATCTGTATCAGGAACAACGCTACATGGTTACCATGCATAAGTCATCTGTATCAGGAACAACGCTACATGGTTACCATGCATAAGTCATCTGTATCAGGAACAACGCTACATGGTTAACCAGCATAAGTCATCTGTATCTGGAACAATGCCACATGGTTACCATGCATAAGTCATCTGTATCAGGAACAATGCTACATGGTTACCATGCATAAGACACATGTCTCGTAAATCTCCTCCACGCAACATGATTTCACGAGAACTGAGGCTTACATGCTAAACTTTATTAAATGGAAACAGTTTGTGAGGAACGTGGTGGAACGAAATAAATGACAAGTTATCAGACTGGTTATGTTAGCTGTACATGCTTCGGGTGCAGCTTGCATGTTCTTTCTGTTCATGTGTCTGATCAGTTCCAGCTTCCTCTCACAGCTTGGTCCCTGGTGGTGGACTGCAGACCTGCCCATCTGTGGGCATCCAGTCTCTGAGACTGGACGAGTGTCTCAGTCCTTTTGCATTTGTGTGGAAGACACATCATGCAGGATATCTGGCGGCACCCTGCTGCTAATGCTGGACAGTTTAGTGTAAAAACATACCAAAGACGTGAAAATGAAGTGAAGTTCCGTCCGGTTGAGCCAAGTCCGTCGGACTTCTGGTGTTAAAGCACCTGCTCTGGCTTTTAAAAATATTTCCTATTAATGTTTCATGGGTCCATTTGGACACTGTCGCCCCGCCTCCAGATCACCTGTAACCAGTTATACTGGTTGATAGTCGGACTTGATCAAACCCAAATAACTGGTTCATGGATTAATTGATTGAACTTTTTTTTTCTTTGGAGTTTAAAGTTTTGATTTTAAAATAGACATCTCACAACATTAAACAGGAACATTTCATCTTAACAGAAGATGTGTTTAAATCTTTTTGGGTTCTGCTTTCAGCCCTCATCTCTGTACTCTGAGTAGTGTAATCTGAGTAGTGTAATCTGAGTACAGTAAAATGCAAATACAAGCAGTTTACAAGCTGAAAGCATGTAAAAATAAATCAGGCACTCTTGTAGTCAACGTGCATGACGTTCAGTGTTTTCTGACGCCATATTTCATATGAAGGCATGTTCTCTGAGACTGGAGCTAAAATTGTCACCTGAAATATTAAAGAGTGGCGATGACTCAGCAGCTGCAGACCTTCATCTTTATCGTCATCATGCTGAAAGCTCAGCAGAAAGCGGGAGTGCTTTTACGCGCCACGTGTGCAGTTCGGTAACAGAAATCTGCACGCCACGTCGGCCCGGTTTACTGCAAGCAGCTCTGACCCGCATCCGCTGAGCTGCTGGTTTCTAACTGCTAGCATGTAGCGTCTGATCGTTTACACACTTTTACTGTTAAACTCTTTTATCCGGCAGATGTTACTTCTCTCACACCTCCTTCCTGTTTATGGCCTGAAACTAAACCGCAACACACACTACACTGCAACACACACTACACTGCAACACACACTACACTGCAACGCACACAGTAGCACACACTACACTGCAACACACACTACACTGCAACACACACTGCACCGCAACACACACTACACCGCAACACACACTACACCGCAACACACACTACACTGCAACACACACTACACTGCAACACACACAGTAGCACACACTACACCGCAACACACACTACACTGCAACACACACTGTAACACACTGAGAGCTCAGTCCCAACAAGCGTCGCCGCCAGTCACAGCTTGTTCGGGCTGCATGTTGGACCGAAATCATCGTGGACAACTCATCCTATCACTGCAGTATGAAATTTATTGTTCAGAATGGATTCTTCCCAGAACCAGGACCTCAATTGGTCTGATGGAGGAATGGATCCTCTCCAGAACCAAGACTTTATCTGGACAGAACAGAGCCAAAGGCAGAAACCATAGATCCTGGAGACGAAAGAAGAAACGACAGAAAGCTTCTCTGAAAGGGTAGAAAACTAAAGCTGCTCACTTTCATTAGAACTGGATGATCAACTGTGTTCCCCACAGTCGGTCTCACGGGTCCTACGGGTCCTTACGGGTCCCACGGGTCACAATTTAACTCAGTTCTGAGTTTCTGTCTGGCACCAAACCACATGATCCACTCATCGAATCAACCAGAACCACAGAAATAATGAAGACATTAGTAAGTTAGAGAAGCAGAGACAGTCTTTCCTCCTGTTGCCGTGTGATTCTTTTCTTTCTTTCTGTTCGCCACCAGCTTATTGCTGCTAACACATTTTACAGTCTCACCTCACAAATTATCACTCTGCCTGTGAGAACGAAATGTTTCTCACATCTCTAATAATCTAATTTACAAATAATTAGACAAAGTTTCTGAAGTGCATATTTCTTCTGCCTGCGAGGTAAATATGAGCTAAAGAGGGTAAAATGTCAGATGACTTCCTGTTTGACCTTTAAGGTCACGTCTGTAACACTGACTGGAAAGCAGAGCCGACACATGAAGAGCAACCCTCAGCGTAGCATATAATAACATCTCTGAATGATTATGAACTCTTCAGCTGCTCTGCTGAGTCTTTATTTAACTAAGTGAAAATCTTGTCATGACTTGTCGGGTATGTCAGAGAGACAAAGAGAAAGGAAGTGAAGGTCAGGGTGCGGCAGCGCTGTTTGTCTTGCATGATCCCGCCGACGCTGTTGGTGCTGGAAGAACGGCTTTTCCATTAACATGCAACACCTCAGACCTGCTATCTGCAGACTTTGAGCCGCTTCCTTCTGATCTGCAGTACAGAACAGCAAGAAAAACAGCCTTTACACATTACGTCTGATACGATTAAATAACACAAAACTACTAATGATTCAGAGGCAAAATAACGACCCCTTTGTGTGCACACCAGGTGAAAAATTGCAAATAAATTATAAAAATTCTAGAACAAACTAAAAAAAAAAAAGGATCCCATAAGAGTCGACAACATTGAGCTGTTTCTGGCGCAGTGCGTGGATCCGAGGAAAACTAATTTAACTGTTTAGTCCAGGAGCCGACGTGTCCAGGGTGTACCCCGCCTCTCGCCCCTTGTCAGCTGGGATTGGCTCCTGCCCCTCGCGACCCCGTTTGGAAATAAGCGGTAGAAAATGGATGGATGGATGAATGGATAGTACAGGAGCTGAAGCTGGACCGCGACAGGAATTCGTGGGGAAATTTGAAGATCTGCTTCAGAAACAAGCTTCCAGCTGAAAGACGAAGAGAAACAATTTCAAAAAGAGATTTAACCAGACCAAGACTGTCAGACATGGTTGCCATGGTGATGCAAAGTTTGAATGAAGCAGCAGCAAAGAGACGGTTGCGCAGCTCACGACTGCTAATGATGACGCTGTCAATGCGCATTCGCCGATTGGTCGACTATATATATGTCTGATATTAATATCAAGAAAAATTTACATCAGGTCGATTTGAAAATAAACTCGCAGGACGGACTTTCGTCCCTGATGTGAACTCTCCAGTTGACTTGATGCTGATCCAATAAAAAAATATTGCCATGGAAATTATTCGGATGAAATATTTGGAGTCGGTGTGTGAAGGCTTTTCTGTGTGCAGGAGCGTATTTAAACAGCTGCAGATATTTTATTCCGTTTATGCTTTTTTACTGTATGATCCTGTTTTATATTTTTATATTTGCTGTTTCATCTTGAGCATATTTAATTATTTAAGGGTTACTTGGTTCTTTGTTTCCTCTTTTAAGTTCATTTTGGTAGCATGGTTCACTACGTTTCCTATTAGGGATAATAAATTACCAGACTTTGCTTTAAACACAAACTGGGCTCAAAGGTTCACAAACCTGCCATCATACAGAAACTAAATTCAAATTTTACCCAATTACGAGACAGGAAAAGCACCAAACCGTGTAGAGAGCGTTTCGGACTTTCAAGCTGGATTTTTATGCCTTTTTATTCAGATTTACAAGATATAAATAAGAAACATTAAATAGAAATAGTGAAATTGGTTTTTAAATGAGAATTACAAAGTTGTGTTCTTGTCATGGAAACAGATTCAGGTCAGACGGGATTTTTCTGGTTGCATTCTGTAACTTCACCACTAAGTGTCACTGTGTCCTGCATACATCTCGAAAAATCTTATATTAATGCCTCATTTTCCTATCAATATTTGATCTAAAAGCATAATAAACAAAAATAAAAAAATAAACAAAATTTGGGTAATTTAGTAATTCAACTTTAATTCTCTTTTTGAATACATTAATTGATCGATCCTTTTCCAGATTGTTCATTCCACATTGAATTGAAAATTTAGACATCTTTGTTCTTTTTATTTAATTAAGCTGTTTCCAAGTCTTCTCTGGATATTTGATAATAACTTTGTGTTTATTTTTGTAAGTGAAAATGCAGTTTGTATGAGTTTTACATGACATTCATCAGACTTCAACACCCTCAGCCAGACAAGGCATAATCAATGAATTGCAGAACAGGATCAGTTTTATTCATTTATTCATTCATTCATTTATCAGAACATCTAAAAACTTGGTTTCTATTTGTCCGACAGTTAAATTTTCCCCATGATGATTTGGTTTTATTAAACAGACTTTAAAACTTTTCTGACTTTGGTTTGTTTTAACCACATCCAACATCAGAAAAACTGCTTCCAAGAAAACAGTAGCATCATCTGCAAATAAAAAAACATTTGAACAATGAGGACGCATTTGCACTCTCATTTAAAATTTGCTTAAAACAGCTTTGGCCCAAGGACTGACCCCTGAGGTACACCACAGAAAATAATGTTTAATCCAGATTTCATAAAAGTGTTAACCTATGAGTAAAATGAAAAATGGGGTTAAGTTAACCTCATTTCCAGTTTCCTGTAATGCTAACTATGCCTCAAACCAAAAGGTTTGAGGCAACATGAGCGCGATGCTTCCTATTACCCAGTCCTACCAGAATCACTTTCTTCCCGTTGAGCGCAAGGTAATGTGGTTGTCCTTGGAAACGGTGCTTCGTTAAGTCATTTTATGCAGAGGTTTAATCAACACAAGAAAATCTGTTGCTCTAAACTAGGGGTCTCCAACTCCAGCCCTCGAGAGCTACCATCCTGCAGGTTTTAGTAGTTGCCCACAGCAACACACCTGACCCAAATAAATGGCTCATTAAGCAGCAGATGCAGACAAATGACAATATGTTCTTGTAGAACCAAGTCATATCAGGGAAATACCAAAACCTGGAGGACGGTAGCTCTCCAGGACGCCTGGATTTGGTGACCCCTCCTTAAACAAAGAGACGTTCCTGCTTTGGTTTTATGTCCGGTCTCTCGGGAAGGATGTTTTCAACCAATGAAAGGATTGCTGTTTGTCAAGCTCCACCCTTTTGTATTGGATCGGTTGGATTGGCCCCCCAGCGGAAGGTGCTAAAAAAGTAGAACTGGTCGGATATTAAGGTCCCAGTTTTCACATGTGAAAACGCGATAAAAGGAGTCCCGCCTCGACACACACCAGTGGTGAAAACGGGATTGTTGAGGACTAGATAAAAGTTAGATCCTGCATGTTTTTAGGTTTGTTGGAGACTTTTAACGTGACTCTATCTGACCGTGTTACCTGCAGACTTCAGCGACCAGCAGTTGGAGGTGGTGGGCCTGGAGGGGGCGATAGAGATGGGGCAGATCTACACCGGACTGAAAAGCGCTGGACGCAGACTGGCTCAGTGTTCCAGCGTCACCATCAGGTCAGCTGCATCCCACCTGTCACCTTCTGCATCCCCATCCCCCCCTTCCCTCTGTCTCACGTCACTCCCCCCTCTTACCTTCACGCTCACTCCAGCTTAACCAACCGGAAGCTGCACAAAATGCATCCATCTCCTGTACATGCAGGATGAAAAATGTATTCCTTTCAAGTGTTTTTGTGCATTTTAAAAATCCCTGCAGTGTCCAAACAATAAGATGCCTGTAGCAAATAAATTATACATCTCAGCTGCATGCCTTGGTGAACTGTTGGACTGACACAGGCTGAGAAATAGCTTTTCCTGTGCTTTTTATTTCTGACTTTTGGCTTTGCTTCCAGGTTGTAAAGCTGCGAAGCCAGTGAAACAATTATCCTTTTTTGCGCTTGTGTATAACAGAGCATACATATTGCAGAGCTTCTGACCTACTTCATTAACTAAACTCTAAAAAACTTAATTTTCTAGTTTAACATCTACGTTTCTGATATTCCTGCTCAACCTGGGGCCACCGGGTGGGAATAATTTGACATGGCTAATTTGACATGATAAAAAAATGTTTAAACTTTATCAAACGTTTCATTTTATCCAAAGGAAACAGTCAGTTCAGATGTTTTGGTTTTTCTTGCCGAAATTGGGCCATTAATTCGGCACAGCTGACATTTACAAGTTGTCCCCTCGTTTGTATACTAACTTGCCCCTAATATTTTCCTAGAGCCGAGTTAAAGGAGCATTCATCACGGTCATTCTCCCGTACTGTTTCTCCAACTAGAGGCATGCATCAAAGTCTTAAACTAACTGTGGCTCTGTGTGTGTGTGTGTGTGTGAGTACAGTGGGTTTTTAGAGTCTGTATGTGTGTGTGTGTGTGAGTACAGTGGGTTTTTAGAGTCTGTGTGTGTGTGTGTGTGTGTGTGTGAGTACAGTGGGTTTTTAGAGTCTGTGTGTGTGTGTGTGTGAGTACAGTGGGTTTTTAGAGTCTGTATGTGTGTGTGTGTGTGTGAGTACAGTGGGTTTTTAGAGTCTGTATGTGTGTGTGTGTGAGTACAGTGGGTTTTTAGAGTCTGTATGTGTGTGTGTGTGTGAGTACAGTGGGTTTGTGAGTTTAAAGAGCGGGGGCTGTCTGGGAATTGGTCTCATGGGAACAAAGAGCCCAGTGTCTGACCCTGTCCTGGGACAGTGTTAACAGGCCTCTCGTGCCTCGGAGGTGTGTGCAATCTAACCTTCACAACCTCCCCCACCTCTCGCTCTTCATCCGGATGCTCTCTCTTCACAGGACGTCCCGGCGGCTGCCCATGCAGATCGATGGCGAGCCCTGGATGCAGCCCCCCTGCACGGTGAGAGTCAGCACCACCTCTGTAGCATCTTTCTGAGACCACAGAGGCCCCTCGTGTGTGGATCTGGATAACTCAGGGTCTGTAGATGGTATTTCTACTGGGAGAAGAAAAGCTGATGCACACGAGGAATGAAAAAGTTTTAAAAGAGCAGAATGACAAGTGTTTGTTGGCAGCTACTCAATCCCATCCCTTTATGAGCAGAGTGTAGCATCTTCTGATGGAGACTTCCAGCAGGATGACGCATCATGTCACAAAGCTCACATCATTTCCATGACGATGAGTTTACTGTCCTCCAATGTCCTCCACAGTCACCAGATGTAACTGTGTGAAGCTTCATGTTAATATGGAGCAAAATGTTTGAGGAATGTTTCAAGCACTTTGTTGAATCCATCACACCAACAATGAATGCAGTTCTGAAAGGAAAAAGGGTCTAACCTGCTATTAGCAAAGCCCTTTTTTGGTTGTTATGAAAAAATAATGATAAAACCTCATAAATAGAACTTTTACTCCAATTTTTCTTTCTATTTTCTCTCATCCTCACTGAAAGGTTTAAGCTAAATTCAGAAAATTCTCTATTGACTGGCATATTAATCTCTATTGAATAATCATGCTGATGTAGTTAAATGCATTAGACCATTCAGAATCTAAATAATCTTTAGGTCAACTGTAGAACGAGTTTTTTTCTGGTGCCAAACTATAAATTCAGATAATCTAGCAGCATTAGTTTCAAGGCATCTATTTATTAATATTCATGTTTAAAGGTTTTTGTTTACTCTGCTGGTCTATTAAACAGAAGTACAGACTGGAAATGTGGGCAGAACTGATATGACTTCACTTTATGTGCACACATTTGGGTAAAGGATAGCAGCCATTTTCATTTAATAATGAATGCAAATAGCCAGTCTGACTTTCTCCCTTAGAGATGCTGGATGAAGCTCAGTCATCCGGGAGAGTCTTAGAGTAGAACCGTGTGCTTAAGATGCCAACGCGGGAACTGCTTAGTAAGCAAGCATGTCTCCACAGGGAAGAACCAGAACAGGGTCGCTCAGCATCCACCAGGAAGTCCAGGTCAACGCACATTATGTCGCATTTCCATAAACTAGTGGGATAACCTGGGAATGGTTACAATATGTGTGACCCTTTGGGGTTCCGGTCTTGATGATCTGACCCTAAATGGTGGAATTTGACACACTGCAATCCATTAATTGGTCAAAGGAATTGTTGGTTCCTGTGTGACTTGACACATCAACCTCGCGGGGTCATATCCTGTCTGCCCTGTAAGGCAGGGGTGTCCAAAGTCGGTCCTCGAGGGCCGCTGTCCTGGAGGTAATCAATATATCCCTGATTCAATGTGCCTGGATTGGATTCAGCACAATGACTGGCTGATTTGACTCAGGTGTGTTGGAACAGGGATACATGGAAAATCAGGATTGTGGCCCTTGAGGACTGGAGCTGGACACCCACGCTGTAAGGGAAACACAACAGAGATCATGGTTTATCAAACCAAACTGCTAATGTCACATCTTAAGCCGGACCGCTTGGTGGAAACAGCCGGCCTGTAAAATGATTGGAGACCTTTTTGGAGCTGGAAAAAGTTTCCAGGTGAAGGGAAGTTAGGGTTTCACTGCTAAAGGTGTCACCCCCACAGCGTAGAAAAGGTGTTGCTTCATGACATCATGTCGCATGATTTTAACCAGAAATAAACAAGCCCTCAGCATCACACTGACTTTTACTGGCTGGGAAGTGCACAGAGAAGAGACAGGATGCAAGTTGGATGCTGAATTAGCCATCGTTAGTGGATGGCAAAGTGGAAAAATCTCTCAAATTCACTCAAGCCTCCGATAGCTGGACCTCAGAGCTGATAAAGTACACCGTGTAGTTCTGTGCTTTGTTGCACCTGGGCTTTTATTTAACCAACTCCTCTGCACATCCCCAACCTCGACCTCCAGCGATGTCGTTCCATCAAACAGCCTGAAGGTGTTATCCACCTCACCAGAGGTAGTTAATTGATTCCTACAGCATAACAGACCTTTTTCTTGTCAGGTATTTGTGAGGTTTCAGTGATTTTTTTCTTATTTCTTTTTTATTTAACTGGATGTAAAAGAAAAACCTTGAGATTTCAAATCTTTTCCAAGAGTGACCTGGACAAAAGTTGCAGTACAGCCGTGAGGTTGTAATATAACACAAAACAGACGAACACAAGTAAAACAAAGGTAGAAGCGGCACGAAGTAAACAAAATGCAGCACCAAATGACTACTGCAAACAAGTTTTAAAGGAGAAACTGGATTTGTTCCTAAAAAACAACTTTTAGCTTGGATAATAGGCTTTTGATGGAGCTTGACTGACAGATTCTCATCAATGATCAGTGATGGATGAAACGGGTTTCAGTTTAACCCCTTGAGCCATTTAAAGCTTATGAAGTCCACATAGTTGTCCTTTACCATTTGAAAATAGCATATTTTTGGATTTGTCCAAACTGGGAGTATCCTGTAGTTTTGAATAATAAAGAAGTGGAAGAAGAAATCACAGAAGTGGTACCAGACTGGAGTCTTCAGGGGACACTCATTAACATAAAGAGGAAGGTAAAGAAAGACAAAGCAGTCTGGACACATTAGAAAACCGACCCACAGCATGTTCAGATGGGCCGATATCGCAGAGTCTTTCTGTCATCGCTGTGTCAAAGGCTTTAGAAAAACAATAAAAATTCTTGAAATGCCTAAAACTGAACTAAAGGACTTAAAATATGTAGATTAGCGATAGAAGAAGAGCTCCAGAAGAGCAAAGACACGGTGATGAAACGTGTGTTAGTGGTTCTGCTGTAAACTCTGCTGCAAACTGAATAAAAAAAAACCTTCAACCTTGTAAAATACATTTCTGTTTCTGTGTGACTGTTACAGGTCCGGATCACACACAAGAACCAGGTCCCCATTCTACTGGGTCCGCCCCAGAAGACCCAGTTCTTCTTCTTCAAGAAACGCAATCGCAGCCGTGACTAGGACCCAAAGCAACACGCAGAACACACACATTTACAGGACATATATGCACACATGCCTCCTGCCGGGCTGCAGTTCGGTGGGGGTACGTCCACATTCCTGAAGTCATGATGTCTACAGACAATTCATTCCCAAAAGAAGCTGCAGCGACCCATTTCTGTTTGAGCCTCCATTCTTCCTCTGCTTCAGCCCGACTGCTGGGACTCTTAGATGGCGGCCATGGAGGATGGAGAGGCATTAGAGACAGAAGCACAGAGAAGTGAGCAGGGCTTCTGGGTAAATAGAGTCTGATCCTCCTCTTGGTTAAAACACCTGAATGAATAATGAAACAGTGGTTGCTTGTAAGAGCGCTCGCTCCCGGGCGTCCCCGCGGACTTTCGACACGCCACAGCCAAGCAGACGAAAGCGGCCTCATCCATTATTGACCGACTGGCTGTGAGTTGCCGCCGTTGAGTCGAAACGGTGGTCTGGAATGGGTGGAAACGCGAAGGGATCTGAGCCCGGAGCATCGCTGGCCCACAGAAAAACAACAAAAAAAAAAAGATCCTTTGGAGCACGTTTCCAGGCTGAGCTGATGATCCAGCGGTAGGCTGCAGGCAGAGGAAGCATCCGTCCAGTTATCACCATATAAACTGACTAGAGTCTAGATTGAAAGTAGAGATTAGAGACGATGTGGTTCACTGTGGGTTCTTACACTAACATCCAGTCCTCTGCGAGCTCCTGAGGGGTCAAGGATTGAAGTAAAAAACAGCAGGGCCGACTGGGGTTTCATTTACCACAGGGGATTCATATTTATACGTCTATTCCAGAGAGAATCCTTCTCTCCTGCGCTGAAACTCTACCTTTAAATTCAAACAGCCTCTCCTGCAAGGTGCAACGTGAGTGGGCGTCCAAGGCCAAATAAAGCAGGAGAGAGAATAAACAGACAGACAAATGGAGCTCAGTTGTGTTTATAATGAATGTACGCATATCACACAGAGTAGATCTACATTTTTGTGCAGACACAGTGTATGTATAGTTCTGGAGAGTAGAACAGAGTACACCCGAATGTGTTTTAATATATTATAGTTGATGATGTGCCATGTTTGCCGGCGCTGAGCTGAAGGCAGTTTTCCACATTCACATCGCTTCTCTCCTCATTTATTGCAGGAAACTGAGAACGGTGCAAAAATTTGCACCATTTCTAGATAAATAATAATCTCAGAAGATTAACCATTAATCAGTCACACGACTCCAAAATGCTTCGTGTCATTCGTGTTCAAATGTTTCCGCGGCAACACAGAGTTCTGATGTTATTCTGTCCATTCTGCCTCCAAACACGTCCAGCAGTACAGGGTTCTGGTTGTTACTGCAGCACCAATACCAGTACCAAAACCAGAACCATCCTGTTCCTCATACCCGCTGCTGTTATGTAGCAGAAACTGCTTCTTCATCTTGTCTTTGAAAACCTACATGGAAAACTTTATTCGAACCCGGTACAGTCACAGAACCATGATCCAAGCTCGGTACCATCACAGAACCGTCACAGAACCATGATTCGAGCTCGGTGCCATCAAAGAACCATGATCCAAGCTCGGTACCATCACAGAACCATCACAGAACCATGATTTCAGCTCAGTGCCATTACAGAACCGTCACAGAACCATGATCCAAACTCGGTACCATCACAGAACCATCACAGAACCATGATTTCAGCTCGGTGCCATCACAGATCCGTCACAGAACAATGATCCGAGCTCGGTGCCATCACAGAACCGTCACAGAACCATGATCCGAGCTTGGTGCCATCACAGAACCATCACAGAACCATGACCCGAACTCGGTTTCATCACAGTACCATCACAGAACCATGATTCGAGCTCGGTACCATCACAGAACCATCACAGAACCATGATCCGAGCTCAGTTTCATCACAGAACCGTCACAGAACCATGATTCGAGCTCGGTACCATCACAGTACCGTCACAGAAGCATGATTTGAGCTCGGTACCATCACAGAACCATCACAGAACCATGATCCGAGCTTGGTTTCATCACAGTACCGTCACAGAACCATGATTCGAGCTCGGTGCCATCACAGAACCGTCACAGAACCATGATTGGAGCAGATGAAAATGACAGGAAATCATGTTACTAATACGTATGTAATCTGTAAAACATCCCATAATAATCTGGAAAATGCAGTCGTGGGGGATTCAAACGTTGCATGTAGACGGTTCAGATCGGATGATTTATTTATCTCGTTACTTCTGATCATTTCATATAGGTGGTCGTGTAAACGGGTCGGCTGTAATCTGATTATAAGAAATCAGATTAACACACCAGGATTTATCCCCAAAATTCCCATTTCGACTCATCAGCACTGCGTCGCTTCTCCAGACAGATGCAAACTTTTCCCAACACGGGAAAACATGACGACATGCAGAAGCAGCAAGTCGGAGTATTAGCAGCTTATTAGCTCCCACATTAGCACGTAACGCTAAGCCTGTAGATGCTATCATCAAATCAGTTTATTTCCGAACTAATTTAAAAACCACAAACATGCTATGTACTTGTACTATAAGAGGAGACCATAACAGGCAGCAAAATGTAGACATTTTATAGACAAAAAGGATTTAAATGGTCAATGATCCACCAACACAAAGATTTTATGCTAAACTTGTCTGGGATGCTTGTGGAAAACTGTCTTGGGGGGCTGTAGAGACGTTATGATGCTACAAACTGAGCTCTGCTGTTGGGTGATGCCTTTACCTGATTCCCTTTAAAACACACCGAGTCTGTGCTCTGGCATCCAGGCGCCACTGAAACAGAATATACGAACCCAGCAAGCTGGGATGGATCATCAATCACTTCAGTCCATCTCAGCCATGTGACTGTACAGCAGTCCAGGTCATGACCCTTTATCCAGGGAGGGAGCCTGGGAGCCAGCAGAACTCAGTGGTAACAGAGTGCATGTTTACAGTAATTATACATCCAATGAGAGAATGGTTGTCAACAGCTGTATTAGCAAGTGTATATATTTGTTTATAATATTTTACCTGAAATTGCATCACCGCATGCCTGCTGAACCACAAGCAAAGTGAACAAAGCAGTCGATGAGATTAATCAGATTCATTTCCAGTTTATTAAACATATTTATTGTGTTTTTTTTCTTTTCTTTAGTAGCATGTAAAAGAAAAGACAGAAGAGAAAGAAACCAAGTTCCCACATGTCGCTTTGACATCAGATCAAAGGGCAGCCAACACAAACTCCCCCCATCTGAGTGATTTTCCAATGCATGTCACAGCTCATGTCTATTCCTGTCCTTTGTAGCAAATTGACTGCCTTAAATAAACGGACCCACTCTGTGTTCACAGCTTTGCACAAACACGCTAAACAGAGAAGATGAAGATCCGATTTTAGCGATGTATCAGCTGAAAGTTGTGCTGCAGTAGCTGGTTCATGTGGTTTTATTGATGCCTGCTGACCCACCGTGGTCGTAATTATCATGCTATGCTAGCACATGAGCTGCTTTGTGCACTAGCTGACCTGACCTTTAGGTCATATCTGTGTCCAGCTTTCTCTGTGAGTAATCGTTACAGGGGGAAATTCAGAGAAAGAATATCGGTATGACCCAAGCAGCAACCTCCGTTGGAAAAAAAGTGAAGTTTATGTCTCCAGATGAAGATTTAAACATTTTTACTGACTACAGGACCATTTAAAGAGCAGCTTAAACAAGAAAAAGTGATTTTAAACTGGATGTGAAAATTAGACTGACTGAAGCTAAATACACCAGAATCTTATTTTTCATCTTATTTCTAATACTGAAAAAACATATTTAACTCCATAATGTATTTAATATGATATAAAAACAAAATTACTTTAAGTAAAGAAACAAATGATAAAATATGTATTTATTTATCTAATGACAGTACAGACGCATAATAAGCACATAGGATAATAAACACATAAATGTGAGTGAAGAAATGTTAATTTATACAGAATAACTTAGACTAAAAGAAAAATAATCTAAAAGTAGTTTGACGTAAATTTGTAACCCTATAGATTCAATTCACCTTCAGTGCAAAGGAGTTAGTGAGTGCTGCTTATCATTTCAAAAGCCAGTAAGGTTTAAATTGTACATAAACAACTTTTTTATTGAGCTAAACTACTCAAAAAGTTTTGTTTCAAATTCTCAACTGAGTGATAAGAGAGATGCAAATCATATAAATTCACATTAAAAGGGAGTATCATCAGCGTAAAGTAGAATTTATTCATGCATTTGCTGCTTATTGCCCAATAGTGAGCTAGTTATGATAGAAAACTTCCTGCGACCCTGAATTGGACAATGCAGTGTAGGAAATGAATGAGTAGCTGTGTTTCCATCAACTCTATACTATCACAAAACCTAAATATGGCAAAAATATGTTAATGGAAACACCTACACTTTACATTCTCATGAGTTTTATCAGACATTTCTAGATAGAAGTTCATCACAAAAGTACGATAAAAACATTATGTCCGTATTTAGGCGTCCAGAGACGTAAGAGGTCATGTGACCATTTGAGAGGAAAACAATGAATTAAAAGCAAAAATGAGAGAGAAGGGTTTCGAAAAGCCATGGAACATTTCAGAAAAACCTAAAGTTACGCTTCGTGGCATGAGCCGCAATTCAGGCTGACAAGATTTTGCGGGAATTTCGACTTGTGAGCTAAAGAAGTCAAAGTTGTTGTTTGTTGAAACTTTATAAATATTGTTTTATTTTGTGAAAAACTATCATGGAAACGGAGCTTTAGTTCCTGTTTCACATGATTAGAAACATTTTTCTCACTAATCAGTGACATTTCACCGTGTGATGTCACATCTGCTGCTGTAAGTTTCTTCACAACACAAACTGCATTACACAGTCAGCTGTTTCCATCTGCTTCCTACTCGAGGGTGCGGGTGGGGGTCGCCTGCCTCCCGCCTCTGTGGAGGAGGCTCCACATTCCAGACCGGAGTGATCCGGTTCCCATCCTGCGAGTCGTAAGTGGTGCTGAGTGACACTGAGAGAGACGCAGCACAACGATGTTGCTCCACATGAACATGAAATCATCAAAACATGGAAATCAGATGCTTTGTGTGGGTTATGAGGTCATCTGGCAGCTTCAGGGGAGGAGTTTGGATGACACATCGTCACATGACCCGTCTGTGGAAGCATCCCCTCAGGGTCAGCACGGAGTGGGGGGGGGGGGATGGTCAGGGCCTGATGGGCTGAAGGATCGATACGTTCAGCCTCTGCAGCTTCCCGGCTGGTTGTTCTCTGTTGGCATTTAGGTGGATTTAAATAAATAAAATAGAATAAATTCGACATCCAGTTTGGTCTTTCCCGTCTTGCTTAACATGCATCTGCATTTATTATGCTGCCGGTTTTAAGCATAATGAGTAAAGATTAGCCTGGAGTTGGACATCGTTTAGCATGAAGAGTTGTTTTAACCAAACAAACTAATAATGATTTGTTTTTGCCTGATGCGGCTCGTTTAATGAAGGAAAATAACATTTTCCACTGTAAAAATCAGCCAGTTTTATAAACATGCTTCTGGTTAGCTGCCTTCCAACAGATGTTTCCTTAGAAAAGCTGGAAATGTGTCAGTTTTTCTTCCCTTCAAGCACATGATGGATTTTATTCAACTTTTTTTACAGATATACAACAAAACACATTGTTTTGGTAAAAAACTAACGCTAGATGTGTATCCAGGGTGGTATCGCCCACTTCTGACATCTGATTGGATGCGCCAGATGCCACTTCAAATGACTGAAAGGTCACAAGAGGACGAGGACAGAAACTCCTCCCATAATCACCAGTATCACGACACCAGTTTGCAGTCTATTCTAAATGAGTTTCTTCAGATATTTCACATCTAGTTGCACATTTCTACAAGACTGTTTGTAGGAGTGAAACTCGTAATGCTGTAAAATGCTAAGCTAATGTTTTTCTGAAGATAAGCAGCAGAGCTAATCTGGTTATTTGCTAGCACTGATTAGCTTGGAGATAATGTGGAGAAACTGGAATATTTAGTTTTCAATAAGTGAGCGTGTAACAGATTGTTGTTGATAAGATTTTATTCTGTTTAAGAAAATTCTCATCCGTGACTCTTGTCCTCCAGGCTCACTGTCCTGCAGTATTTAGATGTTTTCCTGCTACAACACCTGACTCAGGTGACTCGTGCAGAGCTTTTCAGAGAGCCATTTCATTTGAATCAGGTTTGTTGCAGCAGGGAAGCATCTAATGTTTGCAAGATTCTGGGTCTTGTAGCCATCCTGCCGTGTTCACCATACAGTCTGTGATCTGGGGGTGCTGCAGTTGTTCAGATCCAGGTCAAGGTTCATCAACATTATGCGTCCAAAAAATGAGGTCAGCTGACAACATCGGGATTGTTCAGGCTCAAAATGTGAAAGTGTGTTTCAGGGAACAGGAGAAATTCTTTCCAATTCAACTTTATTTGTATAGCGCCATTTCTCAAGGCGCTTCACAGAGATCGGACAATTAAAAAAAATAGCCTCATATAGGCAACCAGCTAGATTGCATCGAATCTTGACTTCGATCCAATCTGAGCTGCATGAGGCGACAGTGGGAAGGAAAACTCCCTTCTAACAGGAAGGCAACACCTCCAGCAGAACCCGGCTCAGGTAAGGCAGCCATCTACCTCGACTCGCTGGGGTCATAGAGGACAGGAAAGACAGACAGGAAAGACACTGCAGCTGCTATCCAGGAAGACCTGCAGATAAAGGAAAATAAGAAGCAAGACCTGCACAAAAAGAAAGAAAAGAGATGTGTTGGCCATCGCGGGCCTGAACCGCAGTGGGAATCTTTGGGATGTAAATGTTTTGTGTAGTGGTCAGACTCTCATGTCATCAATACATGTAACACGGCAGAAGCTTATCGAAACAATGAAGCAGCAAACAGAATATTAGAGTGTGTGACCTTTTTCTTTGGCTGGTGACCTTCGGGGTCACCAGCATTTAATCCCAAGATAAAAAATAGTTAAATCAAAATTATACATGTAACATGCATTTTTTTCACCATTTTCCTACACTTGCCTACGACATGGGATTCATACATTCAGTTTTAACTGCCCCTCGAGAGTCATCTGGTTATGTTCTGCTTCTTGTTTTTACATCCCAGCTTGCATAGCAGTTCTTCTTCTATGGTTTTTAACAGTTATTTAGCCCTCGCTGTGAGTTAGCGTTAGCTTTAGCATATCAGTGGCCAGTCGTCACTGTAAACACTAAATACAAACTTATCTGCATGTCATTGTTAGCTGCTGTAGCTCCTGTTAGCTTAGTGATGTGATGGGATCAGAGTGCTAATGAAGACTGATAAAAACACAAAGTTTAGTGTTTTTTTATCTTCATTTGTATACAGAAGCATCCAGATGTGTTCAGTCTCTGATCAGTGTTTTATATCTGCTGGTTTCATGCTTCCTGATCAGATCCGTTCACCACTTTATATGCAAATAACCAAACCACATTTTAGCAAAAGCACGGACGATCAGCAGCTTTACTTCTGTTTCTGCAGCTGAGTGGAAACGTCACTGCATTCATGCAGCAACTGCAGGTGTTCGCACACAATTAGTCATATTTCTGTCAATAGCAGCGTTCACATCGGTTTATACCTAAAAAAGCAATATTTCTACATTTTATCTAAATGCATTTGCGATTGGCAGGAGTTTCCAATAAATGGTGTTTAGTACATTTGGTTTAGTAGAGTTTATTCTGGTAAATATTCTGGTAAAACCCGCAGGATAAGATGAGTATGCGGTTTATACCAGGTTAGCAGGAAGCCGGGTAGCATTGTTTCAGGGTCTTCTGCTTGCTGCGGAGGATTTGTCACAACTTTTTAAAGCCCTTCTCTTAATTCGCTTCTGATAACTTAAATTTTGCCTTTGTTTATAAACCCTCCAGGTTTGGCACACGGTTCTGCCCCAAGTGGAGGATTTCAAATGTCTCGGGGTCTCGTTTACGACTGATTGCTGCCAGGTGTCAAATAAAAAAATTAGTTAATTAGTTAATAAGTTATTTAATAAGTTATTTGCACAAAATAAGAAAACGTTTATAAGTTTGTATATTAAATATTTTATCTTTTCAGCATGTTCAACTGAATAAAGGTTAAAAATGATTTGCATTCATTGTGCTCTGTTTTCTGTGATGGACTGGCGACTTGTCCAGGTATACCTGTCCAGGTGTACCTGCATCTCGCCTGCTATTTGTTGGGTATAATCTTCAGCTCCCTGCGACCCTGAATTAGACCAAGCAATGTAAGAAATTAATGAGTAGCTCTGTTTCCATCACCTCTAGATTTGCGCAAAAACCTAAATATGGCCACAAAAATCTGGTAAAGGAAACATCTACGTTTTTTCATGAGGAGGTTTTTCAGAATTATAACACAAAAGTGTCATGGAAACATTTTTCTGCAATCCGGACACGGCACTGTCGTGTGAGCAGTGAAGATGGTGCAGGATGAAGCAAACAACAGGGAAACAGAGTTTTACAATGAGTTAGAACCGTTTGAAAAGCTTTGGCTAATTTTCTGCAGTAAGCAGAGAACCCTAAAACGATGCTACGTGGTCATCTTGCATGAGCTGCAGTTCTCCTAAAGTCTCATCCAGCTGATGGGATTATAAGGAAACTGAAGCTAAACAATGGAAACATCTGCAAACTGTGATGGTTGTGTGTCGAAACTTCACAAATTCAGCTTTTATTTGTGAAAATGTGTGATGGAAACACAGATTGTTTTTATTTATGTTTAACTCAACATCCTAACGTTCTACTTGCTTTTCTCACATCTGGGATGTGGGCTTCAGTGCCTTGCACAAAGACACTTCAGCATGTTCACTTGAAATATGGTTGAAAGATTATTTTATTTTGAATAATTTCATGGCTCTTATATTTGTTTTAGAGAAAACTCGGCTGAACGCAGATATATCTGTCAGTATCCATGTAAAAGGAGGCGGCACCACTAACTCCCTCCTGCCTCCTATGAGAGAACTTATAAACATGTTTTTGCTCATGTTGATACAACTTCATGAACTTTTAGCGACTGTGTTGTTTGTTTATGTCCAAATACACAATGAAATGATGAAATTTTCATTTATAAACATCAACCATCAACATGAAAACATCTCGTTCTGCATATTCTGCTTAAACCTTGTCTCATTATTTAATTCTACTCATATTTATATCCACGTGAAACCACTTTACAATTATGTTCCTGTCTTTATATTTACATTTCTGCTGCCTTTCATACCAGATTCTTTAAGCTACTGAGGTGACCTTTTGACCTCTCGTCTCGGTTTACATGGCTGCTGTAAGCCTGTTTGCTTAAGTTCATTATTGGCTTTAGATCTAAAGCTTGAAAGCAAACAAAGCAACAGCTGAATATGTGTGATAAGTTAATTACATCAGAACAACGGAAGGTGATTTTCTCCTCTAGTTCCTCAGCATTTCGGAGCTCCTGTCGTGTTGCTTTGTAGACGCTGATCTGCGGTGCGATTGCTTCCTGCAACGACAGAAAACAGCTGAATCTAGAGCGACGGAGGAGGCTCTGAATAAAGACTGGGACGGAGAAAAGAGAGAACTCATAAAAGAAGGAATGGTTATACAACTCGCAGCCTCACAGGAGTCCGCCTTTGGCGAGGCTTCTTGACTAAGATAACAAGGCAGGAATTATCTCTCAAAGTGCTATTAATAGCAGGCAAGTCACATCTTGTCCCTCAGTGAGAGATCCTGCACCCAGAGGCTCCTTCTTTCCCTTTTAACTCTTTCTGAAATGCACATTCTGACAAATGTTTGCAGGCTTGAACAGACGAACGACTCCTTTAAAACGCTGCTGCTCGCTTTAGATGCTGTTGTGAAGACAAACGGTCATTTTCACGGATAAACACAAGTCTGTCATCTGTTATAAAACAAGCTTAATTCTGCAGTTGTCCTTTTTTTAATCGGCCTCCTTTTTGTTTCTAAGCCTATTTTTTAACCCTAAAAAATTCAATTTGAAAATAAAAAGGCAGGTCGCTGCTTCTGCTGCTGTGGAGTTTCCCATCACAGACACAAGTGGAGTAAAAGTGTTTTCAGTCATGTAGGTGCAAGAAAAACTGCTTTTCTAATACTTATCCAAGAAGCAGCACTCTGCTGCTTCTCTGAGGGCGTTCCCAGACCGGAGGGGAATAATAATCCTTCGTATGTCCTGGATCTGCCTCCAAGTCCCCTGCTGTGATGGGGTGCCACAGGGTCCTGTGTTAGGCCCCTTTTACTCATCCTTTATGACACTGATGGGTGTAAATGTGTAAGAAGCTCATTTATCGGGGTGTTCACATCGCTTCCCCGATCATGTGGTCAATAATTTGACCACGCTGATCTGAAATGCAAACATTCCTTCAAAAATCAGTTCAGTTATTCACTTGTATTTTAAGTAGTTTTCCGTTTATTTTGAGTCTGCCATCAGTTTAAAAGCATTTAATTTTATATCTAATGAATTTGTTTAAATACCAGAGCTCAGAAGTAAAATGTTAAATTAATGTCTAGTTGCTTTTTGTGATTTTTGTATGAATGGAAATGGCTGCAATATCACTTCATCTGATCTTAAATCCAGTCAAATTAAATTTAGATCATAACTGAATTTGAGATATCAGCAACATACAATTTAAGTCATTGAGTAGATTTAATGCTGTGTCATGATCAGGCGGGTGATTTGGACCTATTTATTTATATTTTGTATGCTGATGATACAATTAAGGGCTACACAGTGTCGTGATGATTAACAGGAAGGTCGTTGGCTCGCACGTCGGCTCAGGTGGTCGCCTTTCTGTTTGCATGTTCTTCCCGTGTTAACGTTCTCTCCGGGTTCTCCAGCTCCTTCCAATCATCCAAAGATATGTAAGGATGTTTGGTCATTCTGAATTGTCCTTATGAGTAAATGTGAGTGTGTCTGGTTGTTTGTCTCTCTTTGTTGTCCTGGTAACCTGTTCAGGGTGTACCCTGCATCTCACCCTGCAGGGAAAGACTCCAGCAGCACTGCAAAAACTAAAATCTAAGTAAGATTAAACATCTCAAATCAAGGAAACATATGTTTATTTTTTTAAATGTGAGATAATTATTCTTACTTAGTAGGTTTTTTAAGATTTTTTACTTGTTATGGGAATTCTTGACAGGTTAATGTTCCTTGAAATAAGATCAATTATCTGCCAACAGAACAAGAAATTTTAACTTATTTCAAGGAAAATTAACCTAATTTCTCTAGTTTTTTTTCTTGTTTTTTAAAGTCAGTTTTTGTAATGTACCTGCCACTCTGAATTGGATTAATCAGTTCTGGATGGATGCATGGTGGCGGATAGGTAAGCCGAAACTGTCTCCAACCTTTCAGAGGCTCTGAACTGCATCCCAACTCATCACACTGGGCTGATTCCATCAACCTTTTCTGACACACACCTTCAAGAAACTAACTCAGTCCAACAGCAACATAGTTGGTAAGTTCCAGGTGATTCTTGATGATGCTTGTTAAGATGAGACAAATGTTTCTAATTCATCCCGTATGCCTTCATTCAGACCGGCTGATACCCCTTATGGAGTCATATTTGCTATCTCATCATCTGAATGTTTCCAGCCACACCTGCTGAAGAGCCAAACCATCATAAGATTGTCCCCATAAGAAAAGAAACACCTTACTTTACCTTTGCAGGCCTAAAAGAGAGGGAATAATGGTGTAAATGAGTAAAATATGTCGCTTTACTGGACATTTTCAGACCAATTCTCTGTTGCAGAGTCTAAAGAGTTAATCCAACATGGACTAAACCCTCACAGAGCGCTACAAATGCTAAGTGGGACATCTGCAATTTAAACAAGCAAACTGTTATGTCAGAATATGCAACGAGATGGAAAAACTGACCAGAACTGCTGACTCATGCTTCGGTGTTTCTGATGGCCACATCTTAACTTTGAATCTTGTCTGACAGCAGTGCAGGATGAAGGGTTTGCGGTGTAGAGTTATCTGCAGTGTACTCACCTCGCTCAGTAAAGATTAGCCTACATTCCCTCAGGAACTACCTGCGCTGCTCACCTGGCCGTTATGTCAGTGTTACACTAACCTACAGTCAGGTTCTTGGAAAGAACAAACAGTTAGGGCTTTAATACTCGCCCCGCCATCACAACTTGCCCACTGTCACACTCAGAGTCATCCAGAGGGAGCGAGGTTTGTACACCAGCAGCATGTCGCTCTTTGCATATGGCCCGTTTATTTAAGGAAGGAGTAAGAACAGCAACACAATGTGTTCGCTCTACAAACGCCTCCAAATGGCCACCCACCACATCCGCAGCACCGAACACCAAACCTGCAGGCTGTTGCTTTCCAAACAGTCTGCTGGAGATGCGTCCTGCTCTATTTAATGCTCCTAACAGGCACAGAGCAGTTTGTTAGAGGGTATTTTTACACTCTTTCAGCTCATAATGAAAGACAACCTGTTTGCCTTTGGCCCTTAGACCTCTGAGATATCCAGCAAAGATCTATGACAGCTACATGTTTTCCTCTCTTACTATTATTGCCTCTGCAGCAGTCTCATAATCTCTGCGTCGTGGCTGCAGGGATTTACGAGAGATTATCGATGTCATACCAGCTGCTGGAGTTTGCATTAAAGGGCAAATGACGTTGGCAGGCAGGCGGTTTATATCAGAGGCTCTTAATTTAGCAACGGAAGTGATAATAACAGAGGTTATTTATTCACAACATCTAAACTTTGGCTTCAACAGCCGGCACTTAACCCACTTGTTTAAAAATACGCCAACTTAAGAAAAGATATTCAGAATATCAAGTTTCATCCACTTGGGAGAAATGGTGGGTTTTTTCTGGGAAAGGTTTGGGGCACAGCCACCCTTGAAATTTCTTTTGACATCCCTGTGGCTACCCAAAGTCTGATCGTTTTTTTTTTTTGTTTGTTTGTTTGTTTGTTTTCATAATAACAATAATAATAATAATAAGTATTATTATTATTATTATTAGTAGTAGTAGTAGTAGTAGTAGTAGTATCATTATTATTATTAGTGTTGTTGTTATTTTAAAATGTCAACACTTTCAAATAAAGTGCACCTATGCATAAAATCTGCAAGGTAACTTTTTAGCAACATTTAATTAATCTTGTTTTTAATAGTTTTAAATTAACTTATGATTTTATTTTATTTTTCTTTAAAACAACTGAAATGCTTTTGATTTTTTGTGTTTCATTTGACTTGTTTTGTACATGAAATCTGACGTACAAATAAACTTGCATTATTATTATTATAATGATGATTATTCATCAAACTTTTATTTCAGACCCATGTATGGTCCATAGCATAAAAATAATAATAATAATATAACATTTAAGAAAACCTTTAAGGAAAAGAAGAAAAAATAAATAAATAAATAAAATAAAATGACAACCAAACAAATAAGTGTTTTGTTATTTTTGTTATTATTATTATTATATAGAAATTAGAAACATCTTTATTGTTTCTTTGAATGACAAACTCTACAATGTAACAACAAATCATATAAAAACGAGAGATTTATAAACCAAAAGGTTAAATTATGCAACTCATAACCACGCGGTTACTTAAATGCTTTAACTTAGACCTGTGCTATGAAAATATACCAACAATAACTAAACATATGAATACGGGAGGGGGGGCATTAACTTAGATGAGGTGCATTATTGATTAATAAATTACAAACAAGATATATATATATATATATATATATATATGCTAATATGCACGTTATAGATGCATTTTGAAACAGTTTAATCCAGTTCAGGATTAAACTGGAGCCTATCCCAGTTACGAGAGACAGGTACACCAGGACAGGCTGCCAGTCCATCACATGCATGTAGTACATATGAAAACATTATCTGCTTTTGAAATTGACTCATTTTGGGTGTTTTAGTAGAACTTTGTCTTTTCAGCAATACTAATATTTACATATATTAAGTCCTCTCTTTCCGTTGCCTGCGGTGATTCTTACACACCTTGTGCTTGCAGAGTTTCCCTCCTCTCGTCATGAGGATGTGAGCTTAAAGCCCAGGTGTAGAAATTAAGCACATTGGATTCTTTGGGTTCAGAAGGTGACAACAAATGTTCGTGATATGTTTGTTTATAAAAGTGAAACATTATATTTATATATGTGGGTAATCAGTGTCTGAAATACAGGCGGACGCGGCTTTGAGGATTTATGCTTCTGAAGTCACACTTCAACCAGTAGATTTCCGCAGCTACAACACATGAACAGCTGTTGTTTGGTTGAGCATCAGTCATCTTGTGTGTTTATTCTGTGCTATAAGTCATGTTTAAAGGTTTTGTGCTTGTTTTGTCAACTAGTTCTATTAATACTCTGTAGGAAGGCAGAGTGCATCTAACTCTCGCTTTACTGGATTATTTTTGTTTTATTCCACAATAGGATACCTTTAAGCTGCTAACACAGGTTTTATTAGATTTTTACATGTTTAAAATGTTATTTAAGGTATTTTAAAATGTTATTTAAGGTTAAAAAAATTTTAGACACCCGAGAAATTCATGTATTTAACAAGCTGAATCTAACTACAGATAACAATGATCCTGCTGGCTCAGAAACTACCTACTGTCTTATGTTATCCCATTAAAGGTTTCTGGATCCATCTCTGCACTGTCCAAAATGTTTGTATATTTTGATTTCTTTAAGGTTTACAAATATATTTTTTTAATACAAGGACTTCTGCAAACGGTCCCTGGTTCATTTTCTGGGAAAAATAAACATTCACAGCAAGTTTCAGTAAAATCTTTCCACATAAAAGCTTTGTGTGCACTCAAAACATCAAACACAACAAGACTGCATGCAGATAAATACGGGAGCACGCTGCAGGATGAAAGACTGGCCAGTAAAGTTTATTATCACCTTCTGGAATCAGTCAGTGTCTATGCAACCATTTAGGGGTCCCTGAGCAGCAGCTATGCAGCTGCTCACCGTGCAAAATGCTCTCCAGTTTAATAAAATCATGATTTGTTTAATTAAAACCCCTTTTAAATAAAAACGTAGGAAAAACCACTCTAAAGCTTTTAGAAACTACATAGAAAATGTTAATGTTGGTGTTGCAGCAGCTCTGCTTTGATTCTTAATATTCATTTAATACATTCTCATACTTATTATCCACAATAAGTCCTCTTCCTTTGCGTCACTCCCATGAAGGACTAATCTACAACTGTTCAGATTAACTTTGAATACTTATAAAGCAAAGAGTGTCAAATAACACAGTTAACATGTAATTTATTCTGACAGTGTAATGATCCATCATTACGGTGTAAATAGAGTCCTGGTGACACTGACGTCGGAGTGCAGGTTTTGTTCTTCGTTCCAGCGCGCTGGCTCTTTAACAAACACGTCCTGGCAGCGATGATTGAAAAAAATGTGAATGAAATCCAGCCATTCATAAAAAATAGGCCGCTTCCGAGCCCTGATTGGCCAGACCGCGCCTCATGCATTATACATGAGCACCAGAAACGCTATTGGTCGTTTTCTTAACTGACAGGTTTCATCGACCAATCAGCGTTCTCTGCTGAGTGCCGCTAGAGCCCAAGGGAAAAGAGACCGGGCCATTAACCAAAAGCTTAGTCAAGTTTTGTGAGTCGAAGGAGAAGCGTCAGTTCACCGAGTGCGCTGAAGGGTACACGGCTCTCACGTTATATTTTTTATTACTGGATTTTTCTACCGCTCTTTTTAAACATATTGGACATTTATAAGCACATTCAAGGTAAGCTGCAGTGTTTATTTTGACAACGACTTGGTTTACGAAGCCTTTTAATGTTTTTTTTAGACTACGAAGCAAAGCAACGCCATCTTATTTAAAGATATTTACTCAGGCAACCATTTTATATCGACTTATATTTGCGAGATTTAGCCTCTCTGGTGGTATGAAAAGCGTGCGTGTATTTTATTTGACCCTTAATTAATCTGCGTAGACGTCAGCTTTGGTTTATCAGCGCGGTGGGTTTCTGTTTGTGTTTTCATGAATGGACGGGCCGTTTTCCCCCCTCGCGCTGCTTCCACACGGATCGAGTTTCACTTCATTGAGAAAAGCAAGCTCGGGTGGGTGGGGGAAGGGCGGGGAGACGGGGGTGTCGGGGGAACCCAGTCCCCCCCCCCCACCACCGTCCAGCATCGGCTTAAACACACAAATGTATCCGGAGATGTTCCACGGCGATCGGATTGAAGTGCGTCTGATTTCCGAGTTTTCCCGGTTTGTTTTGTAGACCGTGAAGTGGTCATAGCTTAACTTTGTATGTTGTTTGGTGCTTTTACGGACTTGGTCGCAGTTTGTATTTTTTAAAGTTATTTTGGTTCAGTTTAATTACGCCGTTAATTGTTGTTAAATAAAGTTTTTATCTGAGTTCAGACAATCATTTAATGTGAAAACAATATATAAAAATAAATTTTTAAGTGATAGATTTTAAGTCCATAATATTACTTTCTCAGCCTTACTTTAATTATTTAATGTGATAGTGGAGTAAACGCAGTCGAGTTATGTGAGTACAGTGAGCTTTAACTGTGCCTGTAATTATTGCCCTGTAGCTATGCTTTATTCATCATCCATTAACAGAAGATAGTGAGTCATGTCACCCTGCTGAAGAAGACAAAAGGCCAACATTAAGTAGAACTTGAAGTAGTTATCCATGGGGGGGGGGCTCTGCCAACTGTAACATCAGCATTGTCATCCAACAATAGCTTCAAGCCTCTTGAAGACACTAATCGGCTCCCTTTTTCCATCTTGTTTGGGCGGCTTTGTGATGTAGAGCTGCAGATTCTGGAGAGTGGGAAGTGTTTTGCTCCAGAGCGTCAACAGATTCTATTTTATTCTATTCTGCAGTCGGTTATCAGACGCTTTTATCCAAAGCGACTTACATCTGAGAGTAAGAACACAAACATGCATCAAACAAAAGGGTCAGCGTAGATAAGAAGCATAGATGGAAGTGTAGTTGGACACAGATGGCCAAAGTGTGTGTGTGTGTGTGTTATATAACTGTATTACATGTGCTCCTTAATGGCTGTGTTTACATTGCGCTGCGTTTAAAGAGATGTTTGTTGGTTAAATAAAGAATCAGAAAGATGAAGGCCTTGTTGCAGCATCAGAGTGATGCGGTTACACCTACATCAAGGTCAATCGCTCATTCGTTGATTCTCGGCAACTTTCTGACATTTATTCTACTTTATTTTGTTTTTCAGTGAAGCAGAAAGTGACGCTGTCACTTTAAAGCAGTCACCTTCCCCTCCCCCCTAATACTGAAACCCCCCTTACCCCTCCACCCCCAACCAGGCAGATCAACATGGACGGATTCTACGACCAGCAGGTCCCGTTTATGGTCCCTCCCAGCGTAAGTGGACACATCCCATCCTCCCTCTCTTCGAGTGTCTCCACATCATGATGGACCTCCTCATGACGTGACACCTCCTGCTGATGTTTCTTCATCTTTCTTCCTCTCAGCAGCAGAAGTCACACGTGGAGGAACAGCTGCATGGCAGGCCTCTAAGCGACAGGAAGAGGAAGTTTGTGGACACGGAGCTGGCACAGGACACTGAAGGTAGCGTCCACGACATCAAGCGCTATTTGTTGTGTTGGTGTTTTCCCTCTAACGTCATGCTCTTTCTGACTTCCAGAACTTTTCCAGGACCTCAGTCAGCTGCAGGAGATCTGGATCGCAGAAGGTGAGATATATTACTTTTACAACGTAGCTTTTTTTTTATTAACTTTAATATTGTTTTATTATGTGAATGTTTTCAAATGCTGCAAAATATCAGAAGTGGATTTAATGCCTGAATTTATTTCAATTTATGTAAAAATATCACAAATACTAAAGACTGAAATAAAATAAATATTATGATACATAAACATTGTGGAAATTATTATTATTGTTGTTGAGGAAATTTAATATTAGCTTAGTTACCTTGCTCTTAATTAATGTACATTATTATATTATTATTTATCAATTGACAGATTGAGATTTAAATATTTTCTAAAATTATTTAATATTTAAGCAAATTATATTTTAAATCATTAATAAATAGATAATAAATAATACGAATTTGTTTTTTATAAATATGTATTTTTTATTTCATGGGGCATTTAGGGGTTAAACTGGACAAAGTTTATTAAGTTAGAAATGAAGCAACTTAAAAGATTAAAGTTTAACTTTGTGTGAAGATGAAATATTATTTTTGTGAGAGTCTTTGTTTTGTTTGCATTTGCTGATGTTTTTCTGCCTCCTCACAGCCCAGGTGCCTGATGACGAGCAGTTTGTCCCAGATTTCCAGTCGGACAGCTGTAAGTACCTGCTTTCCGTTGTTTACCAGCCCGATTCGGCTTCCTCTGCGCTCCACAAAGAGCTCCTTCTTTCAGCGTCGACACCGCAGCGCTGGGAATGGCTGCTCTCTCCTCGCTCGCTCTCCCTCCTCCATTTTGAGTTTAATCAGCCGATTGGCATGGGGCATCACATGAGCCAAGCTCCTAATCTGATTTCACACTTTCCCGCACTCGGGCTCTGCTGCTGCCGCTGAACCGGGCTGGATTCCAGTGGATCGAGCTGCCTGTTACGGTTCTCTTCCTACAACTTTGCCATGTTTAGCACGGTGTGTGAAGGCAGCAGCCTGGGGGATGTGTTTGGACTATTCCCAGTAGAGCTTTTTATGACTGCTCAACCCCCCCGTCTCTCTGTGAGTTTATGTTTTGGTCTGATGCGTGGGAGGTGGAGACAGGGTGTGGTTCTGTCTTTGTCACGACCTCCAGGCTGCAGAGATGTTACCGCAGCCGAGGTTCTGCGTTGCATCCAGACAGCAGGCCGAAGTTTCGCCTGCTGATCGGTGTTTTGTCAACAACGCAGGAAATAGATGAGATATTTCTCGCAGCGTCCCTTCTTCGGACTCGTTTCCACTTCAGCCCATGTGACCGCCGCCTTCATCTGGCTTCCTGACACCCGGGTTTCCATGGAGACCATGTCTGATGAGGCTTCAACAGACAATAGCTGAAGGTCTCAGGGCCTCGTTTTGGTCTTTGCTGGTTTTTTAAAGTCCAGTTTGTGTCTGAGAGAGTTTGCAGCAAGCAGGGAATCTTCACGTCCTGCTTTCAGACTGGCGGATGCTTGTGTAAAAGAAACGAGAACAAACGTTGTCTCAAAAAAAATAACTCTTAAAGATAAGAGCATGAAAGCCAAGCAAGCTTTATTCATAAACAACAAATGCTGACCAAAGTGCTGACACATAAAATGACTAAAAATTAAAAACATTAAGCAATAAAACAATAAAAAGTAATAAAATACAATAAAACCAATAAACAATGCAATAAAAACAATACCAGCAATAAAAGTGAACTCATACTGGTTGAAACGCCAGTAAATAAAGGTGGTTTTTAAGAAAAGATTGAAAGAGAAACTTTTGTGAGTCTTCGATCTGGTGTTCATTAGTCCAGCAGGAGAGAAAACGTAGCTAATCTCCCCATTAGTTACTCCTCTGTGTGTCAGGAGTGCTCACGTGCACATTGTCAGCGCTCAGATCCATCAGAATGCTGGCGGATTCATCCTGCTCCTCTGCGCTGGGGGATCTAGTTTCTGCGTGGCTATTATGTGGCGCCCCGGAAACGGCAGCCAGTGTCTAATGGTTACAGCGCGGGAGGAGGAAATCATTCACCGCCATTAGATTACAGCCGCTCTGATTCATAAGCGTTTGTATTGGCCGGCCCCTAATGGGAGCCAGATGAGAGGTCTGATAGCTCCAGCGCTAGTGCCGCGCTATCTAGCGGCGGTTGCGTTCGGGGGCAGAGTCGGGTGTCGTTAGGCTGATGATAAACAGCCGCTAAGTGTCTCTGTCAGACGTTGTCCATGCGTCCATTTATCCATCAGGTCCACATGTGGTTCAGATAACTGCTGCTCTCCTGTTTATGGCTTCAATTAGCTGATATCTGGAGTTTATCTAATGCTCTGATCCTCTTTTTCCTCCATCGCAGTGATGTTTCATGGCCCGCCGGCGGCCAAGATCAAACGCGAGCTGACTCCCTCCAAAGAGCACTCCCCCTGTCGCCAGGACAGGAGTCCCATGCCCTACGGAGAGAAGTGCCTCTACAGCTACAGGTATGGGCCTGCAGAGGAGCCCCCCCCTCCCGCTGTTTGCTCCCGCGCTAACCGTGTCACATTTCCATCCACAGTGCCTGTGACAGGAAGCCCAGCCCCGGGTTCAAGCCATTAACGCCCCCCTCCACGCCGGTCTCACCCTGCGGTCCCGCCAGCACGGCGGTAACGAACCCGCTGAGCGTGCAAACCCCGCCTCCTCACCCCCATGTAGCCACTTCAGCTCCAGGGCACCGTCCGCTGCAACAGCCTCCCAACCAGCAAGCCCTCCCAGTCCACAGCCACAGCCCCCCCTTCGCCGTGCCCTGCCCCCCCATCAGCCAGGATGCAAACAGCTTCTCACCTGAGCACAGGTGAGCGGCCGCTTCGGCTTCTGTTTTTGTGTTTCTGTACCAGGATTGTTTCTAATGATCCGTCCCGATACATGTTCAGGTTCCAGAGGCAGATGTCAGAACCATGTCTACCCTTCCCCCCCTCTGAGAACCAAACCCAGGCCCAGTTCTTACCGCAGCCCCCCAGCGGCAGCACCCTGCCGCGCGACGGCCGGCCGCCGTACCACCGGCAGATGTCGGAGCCGCTGGTGGCCGTGCCGCCGCAGGGGTTCAAGCAGGAGCTCATCGACCCGCGATACAGCGAGCAGGGCGTCCCCACCATGGGCCCCCCCTGCCTACCGCCGCCGGGGCCCCCTCGTCAGGCTGCTTTCCACCCCATGGCCATCAAGCAGGAGCCCAGAGACTTCTGCTTTGACTCTGGTGAGTAGATGTGATGCTGCAGCTTTCAGAACAAAACCTTATGCGCTCATGACGACGGGTTCAGAACTGCAAACGCTCAGAGCGCGTTGATCCGACCCACGTCCAATCAGAACACCAGAAACACTTCTCTATCCGAGCGAAAGAAACATGTAAGAACCGTGTGACGCGGGAACCGTGTGACGCGGGAACCGTGTAGGAACCTGTGTGACGCGGGAACCGGGTGACGCGGGAACCGTGTAGGAACCGGGTGACGCGGGAACCGTGTAGGAACCGGGTGACGCGGGAACCGTGTAGGAACCTGTGTGACGCGGGAACCGTGTGACGCGGGAACCGTGTAGGAACCTCGTGACGCGGGAACCGTGTAGGAACCTCGTGACGCGGGAACCGTGTAGGAACCTGTGTGACGCGGGAACCGTGTGACGCGGGAACCGTGTAGGAACCTGTGTGACGCGGAAACCGTGTAGGAACCGTGTGACGCGTGAGCCGTGTGGGAACCTTGTGATGCCATAACTTTCAGGAAGAAAACCTCCTTTGTAAAGTGTTGGGACGTTAAAAACAGTTGCCTGCCGTAGGGAACTCTTCTTCTGCTGCTTATTCATCGTAGAAACGGTGATCTCCGATGTAAACACACTATGTTCGTATTTATTTCCATCTCATCATTTTCATTTTATTTTGATTTTAATTCTTTTGAAAACGAGAGCAAAATATTTATATCATATTGATCAGATTAGCTTTGGTCTCATGTTTTCCACCGAACAGTTGGAACTTTATTGAGTAAAACCTTGAATTTAACTGACCTAACAGGCATCCTTAGTTATTTATGTAAAATCGGGACATATTTAATATTAATGAGGCATAAATAAATATCTAGACATGCGCAGTTAGCATTATTGCTCGTTTACATGTTGTTCGCTAGCAATAAACTTCCAACATTTCCTAATAAACTATGCAAATATTGTATAAAGTACAAGGTTGGCGTGTAGCTTTATTAACAACTAAATGATTTACATGTAAATGTATCAGTTATAAAATAAGTTGCCATGAACGCAAACTTGTTATGGAGTCCCTAGTCCCAAAGAGAAGAATTTTGTATTGAAATTCAGGTTTTATTTTGGAATTTGAGCCTGATACCTCCGACCCACCCACCTGCCCCCAACCCAGACCCTCCAGCAGCCGTTTGGGAGCTGTGTGAATGGAGCTGAGCAGAACGAGTTGAGGAATGTTACCAGCCATGTTTGCTCTTGTTGGTAACACACGGCTGTGAGTTTTAACATGCAGCAGCGGTCCAAACACACAGGTGCTCATTTCACACACTCCCAAAGATCTAATCCTGCATCACCCCCCCACTGTCAAAGCCAGTCCAGGGAAAGTGGGCCTTTTAGCTCGCCATAAACCTCCAAGGGCAGAGTTAATGGGTCTTTAAGCCACATGAAGCTCTTTGATGAGCCTACCTGGAATAGATGTAGGCCACCTTCCTCAGAGGACTGAGGCTGGAAGGCTGGAAATGCTCACAAGATGGGCAAACGTCACTAAAAAAAACCCCAGAAAGACGCCGTTTGCTGAAACCGAATAAATCAAACAAAGCAGGGCAACTGTCAGCAGGTTGTTTAACCCAAACGCCCACTCGCCCAGCTGTTGTCTTCACTCGCTGTCACATATACGCTCAGATTCCTCCTGCGCTCCGCCATGATGTAATTACAAATCCTCTTAGGCTCTTATAGGCTTTAACTCCCCACGTCACAGTGGCCTATGGGGGGGTCTCGTTTAGGTCTGAAAAAAGATGCTTCTTTAACTTCAACCCGGAGAATTTCCATCCGTTCATCACGACTTCAAGTTTTACAGACAAAGTTTCATCTTTACGCCTGTTTTTTTTTTTTTTTAAGTTTATAAATCAGGTTGGATGTAAAGTCAGTAAATGCTGCTCAGATATACCGTATCCATGGCGATGGGCCGACATCTAGTCTCGAGACGCTGCAAAATTACTCTGGGTTTGGCGTTTGAGCACATTGATGGAAAACAGATTTTTGTTTGGGTTCACAAAAAATTTACGTAATACGCAAAATTGTAATAAGTAAAAATTCATTTCAGTAAATATTAAAAAATAAAACATTTAAACAAAACAAAAGAATTACTTTTATATTATTAGTTCATATTCACTAAATGTGAAAAGTAAAAATATATTTTTTAAAATAATTTTTATTTTTTAAAATACTTTAATAAAAAAACAAATTTGATGAATAAAAATGTAATAGATGAATAAAAACAAATTATTAAAATTAAGAACAAAATATTAAACACCTGAAAGTAAGTTTTAAAACCAGTATGATGATGATGAGGAGGATCAGAGCTTCGTCTTTATGCCTGCCGGTTTCGGACCCAAAGCCAATCAGCTTTTTCATCTCTGCTTGCAGAAGTGCCTAACTGCCAGTCGTCGTTCGGGAGAGCCGGCAGCTTCTACCAAAACAACCACGACAGTAAGTTACTCTGCTTTTCTCTGATCCAGTTGCTCCGCGTGCAGATGTCTGAATCTTCACTCTGCTTCCTGCTTTCCAGGCTTCTCCTTCGACAGGGACCCTCAGCTGTACTTTGACGATACCTGTGTGGTTCCTGAGCGGTTAGAAGGTAGGACGCTGACACGTTGGATCTCCGTTCTGTTCTGCCTCCGCCGGGCACAAACGTCTCATCTTCCTCCTTGTTTTTCCAGGTAAAATAAAGCAGGAACCCTCCGTGTATCGCGACGGCCCCCCGTACCAGCGCCGCGGCTCCCTGCAGCTCTGGCAGTTCCTGGTCACCTTGCTGGACGACCCGGCAAACGGACATTTCATCGCCTGGACCGGCCGCGGAATGGAGTTCAAGCTCATCGAGCCTGAGGAGGTCAGTTGCTCTCTCCTTCTGAAACCGACTCTGGATGTATTCTGGTGTGAGACTAACCATCTGTGGCTGGTTGTGTGTGTGGTTTGGCTTCAGGTAGCTCGCCCAGAGTCCCTTTTTCCTTCTTTAAACCGACTCCGGGCGTGTTCTGGTGTGAGACTAACCATCTGTGGCTGGTTGTGTGTGTGGTTTGGCTTCATGTAGCTCGCCCAGAGTCCCTTTCTCCTTCTTTAAACTGACTCCGGGCGTGTTCTGGTGTGAGACTAACCATCTGTGGCTGGTTGTGTGTGTGGTTTGGCTTCAGGTAGCTCGCCCAGAGTCCCTTTCTCCTTCTTTAAACTGACTCCGGGCGTGTTCTGGTGTGAGACTAACCATCTGTGG
>JBAMHX010000014.1:1628055-1639032 GCA_037177515.1 Pseudomugil tenellus | reverse complement strand
GTTATACCTAACAAATATAATTAACAATTATCTCTGTTATTTTCAAGTGTATACGAAGAACTCAAAATACTCACATATCAAAATCCACTACAATCATCACATGCCCAAACAAATACTGCACCCCCACACACACACAATTAGCCCTAAATAAATATCAGTTGTTAATATCGGCCCAGTTTAATGATACGATATTTGAAAAAAAAGACAAATATCTGCCGATACCGATAACAGCATCGATATATCGTGCATCCCTTATATCGGTATATCGCAATATTTTTAAGAGACAATATATCGATATGTAAAAGAATTGTATCAATCTTTTCATGAGCTCCATCGTTCCTATTCAGTAAGTTTGGTATTTACAAGTCTGAGTTTTCTTACTATTAAATTCTAGTAAATAAAAAATGCAATGTATCGCTTTGATGGTAAATGGTAAATGGCGTTCACTTATATAGCGCTTTACTTTCATCTCTCGATGCCCAAAGCGCTTTACAGATCCTGCAATCCACCCATTCACACACTGATAGCGGTTTGTAACATGACAATATATGGTAATATATGGTATCGCTACCCTGTATTGTAACGCGCATCGTATCGCCAGATTCTTGTTGAGACACGTCACTAGTTTGTACATTAAAACGTTTTTATTGGATCTTAACCTTCGCTGTTCTCCGTCCCGCAGGACTTCGGGAGGAGCCGAACTCTGAAGTCGCGCTGCGATTTCACTCCTAACCTGCAGAAACGGGGGTGCGAAGCTCGCTTCATCGAGAACCCCAGCAGCACCATGCACGTCCTGCAGAACATGCCTCTGAGTTCTAAAGGATCTGGATCGCTGCGGTACGACGTGGTCCAGATTCGGCCTCAGAAGATCTCCCTCAGCTTGCGGCCGGGTAAGACTCGCCAGCGTTCGGGCGCCGCCTCTTCTTCTCGGGATTAACCGGCTGCTTTTGCTCCTGCAGGAGAACAGACGTGGTTCAGCCTGCAGGTGCGGCAGGTGGAGGACTACCCGGTGGATCTCTACTACCTCATGGACCTCTCGCTTTCCATGAAGGACGACCTGGACACCATCCGAAACCTGGGCACCAAGCTGGCAGAGGAGATGGGGAAGCTCACCAGCAACTTCCGGCTGGGCTTCGGTTCCTTCGTGGACAAAAACATGTCCCCGTTTTCCTACACGGCGCCCAAATACCAGGAGAACCCCTGCAGCGGGTAGGACGCATAGAGACCTGTCATTCTGATGCACAATTCCAGATGTTCTGTGGTATTCCCACTTCCATTATGCTCCAGATGTTTTGTGTCAGTGAAACATCTGGACTGCAGGTAGACCAGTTCTCCTGGGGGGGCATCCACACACCTGCAGGTCTGAAGCTGAGCGATACGGTTTTAACAGGCGAGTGGAATGAGGAAGGAATGAAATGGTCGCCATCCAGCTCGCCATTGGTCAGTCTGGCTCAGAATGACCAATAGCAGCATGAACCCGCCTGCACAGTTTTTATTTCGATAGCAAAAACAAGAACAAAATGTTTTGAGAGAGAAGACGTTGTATTTAAAGTAAAAATTTCACTTTGACAGGAAATAAGAAATAATTTAGAGTAAAAAATGTTTTTTGAGATTCTCTTTTAAATAAATATATATTTATTTAAAATGTCATAATTTTGATATATTCTGTGATGGAATATTTGATATCAAAACTTATTTTTTACTCAAATATTATGACAGCAAAAAAATTCTATTTAAAGTAAAAAAGAAAACTAATGATTGACAGTAAAAAATGTTTTGAGATTCCTTTTTAAAGAAATATATATTTATTTGAATTGTCAAATAATCTTTAAATAATCTGTGACAGAATATTTGATTCCAAAACTTGTTTTTTTTAAATATTATTTTTTATTTTCAATGCGAAAAATGACTATCAAATATATATTTTTTTCCTTCCAAAACTTTTTTTTTCTTCTCAAACTGTCTATTTTCTCAATAAAAAGACACATCTAGCTCCATACTTTCTGACGTTCTGCCAATCAGCCTAATTACCCGTCAAGTTGTCCAGATGTGCTGCATCAGGTTGACAACCGGCTCATATTTTCCATGAAATAATAAAACCTTCCAGTTTCATCATCTGATCATATTTATCTTCTACTGGAAGCAAAATGGTGAGACTGGTTTGTTTTAGTTGCGTTGTGTGTAAAAATGAGATGAAGATGAAGCTTCCAGCCTGTTGATGCAGAGGAAGAGGAGGAGGATGAAGGGCAGTGGTGCGTAAAGATTGCCCCGGAGGTCAGCCCTTTATCTCGCATCGCTTCCCATCTGGGTTACAGGCCAGCTCGGGGGTGTGTGAGGGGTGTGTGATCCTTCTGTCCCCGCTGTGGGCGCGATGCTTGAACTCCCCCTTCAGCCTGACTGACTGACCTTTCTCCCTGCAGATACAAGCTCTTCCCCCAATGCGTTCCCACCTTCGGTTTCCGCCACATCCTCTCGCTGACGGACCAGGTAGACCGCTTTAACGAGGAGGTGCAGAAGCAGATGGTCTCCCGCAACCGAGACGCCCCGGAGGGCGGCTTCGACGCCATCCTGCAGGCCGCCGTTTGCAAGGTGAGAGACAGGAAGCTCAACATGAGGACCAGTCATCCCAGTTTGTTTTGTGAAGGAGGAGGATGACTCCTTTCTTTAATCTGGTGGGAGGAGGAGCCGAGTCGGTCTCAAGGCTTCGCTTTGTCTTTTACGTGGGTGTTTATATCAGCTCCACCGGGTTAAACTTGATTCAGCCAGTTAGTTTATCCTACATGACTTCCTGATTAGTTGCTGCAATTTCACGTAATTTCAGTCCAAACATCCCATTTATTCACCAACAGATTTCCAGTCCTGATCCAGTTCTCCCATTTTGGCTTTTTAAAGTGTCGGGAAGTTTTAATTGGCTATTTATTTCCAGTTCTACTGCTGACCCTTTCCAGAGAAATTCTTTTTATCACCATAAAATCATTAAGCTAGCATGAAGGCTAACGCTACGTTGCTGAAGTTTTTTTTGGCTGACGTCATTCTGAACTTAGCAGCTAACGTAACATCTCATCAATGCTAATGTTGCAGCTAAATTGTTAAAGCTTAAATTGTTAAAGCTAACCTATCAGCAGCATATTTAATGGATTTAATGTGCTAGTTATGATTATAAGTGCATTTATTCACAGTTTTACTTTCCAAACAACATAAAATGTTGGATAATTTTACTTGTTGCACTGATCACACTTATGCAGCCGTCACAGCTCAGCTAACAACTTAGCAACTTGTTATATTTAGCAAGTTTTCAGACCGTTCTAGCGACTGTTTATATAAAAAAAATTAAAAACTTGCATTTTTTTCTGCCACTAGAATAGCTGAAGTCATTAGTTAAAGAAAGTAGATAAAAACACATAAATTTTAGGTCTGTGCAGTTTTAACTGGAGATATTTTCTATTTCTCCTTCTACTGTTTTGAATTGAAATCCAATTCAAATACATTTTGCTTTGTTCACTAAATTCACTTTAAATTAAAAAAGATGCTTTTGGGGGCAATTATGTCAATAATTGACTAGTTAATAAATCAGCTTTCTGTCAGGAAAACGATCAGAAATGAGGAAGATTATGAGTTTTTTGCTGTGCTCGTGGTGACGTCTGCTTTTAATCTTAATTTTTTTTTGTTTTTTTTTATATAACTTCTATTGACTGCATACAAACCACTTTTATTTTTTCTGACCTGATTCCTGATAACCCAAACGGCAGCTGGTCCAGCATTTTTCCCACCACTGATTTGTCTTTTTCAGCCTGAGAAGTCCTGCAGGAGCCGCTTTACAAGTTGCTTCCTGAACAGGCGTGTCTGTGTTAAACAAACACAAATCCAGCTTTCTGCTCTGACGTTGGCTTTGATGAGCTTCGTCTCACAACGTCTCTGTTGTTGAGGCCTGCGATCGGGGCGCCCACTGCTCCGAACGGGACACATAATGGACAAAAGATCTCTCAGCTGATTGGCTGAAAGGCGGTGTGTCTTTAGCATTTCACATTAGTCAACGCTCTCTGTGCCCTGTCTGTTGTTTCCTGTTGATAAAAGCCTGAACGGCTTTTGTAGAAAACTCTACTGTGTTGTTCTTTTCTGTGTGTTTGGACCAAGAAACATTTTGCAGCTTCAGCAGGCGTTTTTTTTACAGAGCGAGGGAAGGGACAAAAGTTATATAACTTATTTAAAAACAGAACGAGGACTGAACTTTATTTATAAAGCACTTTAAAACATCACCTGTTGCCCCAAAGTGCTGAACATTGAAATAAAAATACAGAGGAAATTAAAATAAACCAGTAAAAATGATAAAATAACAATAAAAGTAAAATAAACATTAAAAGTGAAGAATTAAAAGCAATAAAAACAATGAAACAGTAAAAAGAAGCAAGAATAAAACAGAAACCTTAGTCTCACATTTCAATACAAGCACACATTCACCCTGGAAATACAAGTACTTTTTACTGAAAAATATTTCACACATAAAAGTACAAATAATTGTATAAGTGAAAAATTAGAGATGTAGTTGTAGCCGGGAGGTACATGTAACTTTAAAATCTTTTAAATTTTACTACTATAAAAAATGCAAAACCTTTTCCAAGTCAGAAAAAACAGGAAACTTTTACAAGTTGAAAGTACACGTAAACTTTTTAAGTAAAATGTACTAGTAAACTTTATTAGTATGAAAGTATAAATTAGTTTTACAAATACAAATGCTTGTCTCACATTCTAAATACTTAAGAACCAATCAGATTGATTGTACCTCTAACCAATCACAGTTAGACTCTGGTCTAGACTCTGGTCTGGACTTTGGTGTAGTGGTAGATCAGAAGCTTTGTGTTCATATCGGACCTCCGTAGGTCCTGAATAAACTGACTCAGAACTGACTGGTGTTCACAGGAGGAGATCGGCTGGAGGAAAGGAGCCTACCACCTCCTGGTGTTCGCCACAGACGACGTACCACATCTCGCTCTGGACGGCCGGCTCGGAGGTCTCGTCCAGCCCCATGACGGAGGGTGTCACCTCAACGACCAGAACGAGTACAGCGCCTCCACAAAGATGGTAAGAAGAGCTAAACGCAGCAACAAAGATCCCTGCGAGCTGCAAGCCAGCTGCTTTGTGCAGATTGTAAAGAAGTTCATGTCGGACCTGTGTGACGATGGATCAGGTCTGTGATCTGGTGCCAGCATGTATATAACCTCATGGTCCTGCACATACATGAAGATTCACTCAGTCAGGTTGTAAGCACAGCGAGGGGGTCCTGCAGCTGGAGTAGCTGCTCAGATGGCAGCTTGAATATGACGTTTTTATTATATATTAGTTTTCTCTCAGAGCGACAGTCTGCAGAAACTTTATGTCGTCTTAATAAACTGCGTCTCAGTCCCAGTTTTTGACCAAAGAAGCAGAAAATTCAGTCAGCAGATTTTTTACATGCTGTATGTTCTCTTCGGGTTCTCCCGCTTCCACCCACAATGCAAAGAAGTATGTGTTAGGTTGACCGATTACTTTAAATCGTCTCTTGGAGGGAGTGTGAATAGTTTTTGTCTCTGTGTTGACCTGTGATGAACTGGTGACCTGTCCAGGTGTACCCGCCCCTCGCCTGCTGCTTGGGGGATCGACTCCAGCTTCCCTGCAACCCTGACTTGGATGAAGCGACATAAAAAATGAAGGATTGTGTTTTTATCTGCATTGAAAGTGCACTTTTGGTCCGACCTAGAGGCGTAAATCATTTTTGGTCCCATATAGACTAAACTAACGCGGTTCCAGGTCGGTTCCCTGCGGAACACCGCTGGTGTCGTCGTGAGGGAAACTTGAACTGTAGCTTTAATATCAATCGGCGGCTGTGAAAAGCAGTTCATGTTTCCGGGATCTGCAGGTAAAAAAGTGTCTTAAAGGTCTGTTTAAGTGCTGTGAAGCAATTTCTCCACGAATTGACCTGAAACGGAGGAAAGATGACTTTAGGTGGTTTTATTTAAATAGCTTCTTCTGTCTTTTTAATGCAGTTTCATTGAAAACAGAATTTCTGGTTGGATCTTCAGCCTTTCAAACGTGACAGGATCTCTTTGTGAAGCTGATGAGTTGGGCTGTGTGGGATGCAGGGTCTTTCCACTTCTGTCCATCTCACATTATTTAATTTACATTACATTACATTACAGTCATTTAGCAGACGCTTTTATCCAAAGCGAATTACATTTTTTGGGTCATAGAGTTCAGTGTCTTACCCAAGGACACTTCAGCATGTAGTCAGGGGGAGCCTGGAATCGAACCACCAACCTTCAGGTTGCCAGACAACTGCACTTATCCACCGAGCTACAGCCTAATTTCATGTTGGATGCTTCTGAAATAAAGCAGATGCTTTAATAAAGTGTCCTGGTCAGCAGGACCGAAGCACTTTCACCCACCTGGAAGCTGCCTGTAAAACCCTCAGAGTTCTGCTGCTGACTGGGGAACTCCAGATGTTGTGCTTGCAGCTTGAGTACAACCCAATTCCACAACATGTGAATTAAATGTTAATGAAAAACAGAATGTAATGACTTCCAGATGTCGAGTCATATTTTATTCGCAGAAGATAAACAACATATCTGCTGATAAAAGTCAGACGTTTTATCATTTTATGGACAATATGAGCTGAATGGGATTCAGCAACACATCTGTTAAAAGCTGAAAAAGTTACTGGGAGACGTCAAAAAGTAAATAGAGGAGCGATTGACAACTAATGAGGTTAATCAGCAACAAGTCGGTAACATAACCTAGTATAATGTACATTAGCCCTCTTGGTCAGATTAAAAATCCTTTTACAAACGTGTCGTATCATCTTTATGCAGATGACATCCAGTTGTATTGTTCATTCAATGGGACAGAGTTGGATAGATTAGAAGAGCTTTTCCTGTATCAAAAATTGGTCTTCAACTAAATGCTGAAAAAAAAAGAAACTCTGCTTTTAGCTCCTGATGAGAAACTCCCCTCGATCAATGCTCACCTTGGTTCTTTGGGCTCCTCCGTTCAGTCTAGCATCAGAAATCTTGGTGTTTTGCTAGACAAATCTATGTCGCTTGAAGGTCATTCCAAACAATTGGTAAAAAGCTGTTTTTATCATCTTCGAAATATTTCAAAACTAAGACCGATGCTGTCGAATGCAGATCTTGAAATAGTCATTCATGCTTTTATTTCCTCTCGTGTAGATTATTGCAATTCATTTTTTACTTCATTTAATGAATCTGCACTTAAACGTCTTCAACATGTACAGAATGCTGCAGCAAAGCTGGTAACAGGAACCAACAGAAGGGCTCACATTACACCTATTTTATCCTACTTACACTGGCTTCCCATTAAATTTAGAATTGATTTTAAAATTTTAGTGTTGACTTTTAGAGCCCTGAAGGGACAGGCCCCTCAGTACATGAAAGACCTCCTATCTCCTCACTCTACTGGCCGCTCTCTCCGGTCCTCGGGCCAGAACGTCCTGATGGTCCCAAAGACCCGCTTCAAACCAGACTGTGGAATGCCCTGCCCTTGTCTCTCCGAGAAGCCGACTCTGTTGATTCTTTTAAAAAACAGCTGAAGACACTTTTATTCAGACAAGCTTTTAGTTGACCTGGTTTTATGTTTTATTGAGTTTTTATTGTCTGATCTTAATTTTTTTTGTTGTAATTGCAACTCTTTGTAAAGCACTTTGTGATTTTATCTGTGAAATGTGCTATATAAATAAAGTACTTACTTTACTTACTATAAAAGGAGCATTTCAGAGAGGCAGAGTCTCTCGGATGCAAACATGGACAAAGCGTCACCAGTCTGAGATAAACCATAATACCTCCAGATTCTGGTTACTGGGAACCAGCCTGGATGCCGGTGACCAGTCTGGATGCACACACGCCATCTGGACCAAAGCTCATTTAATCTGGTGCATCTCAGTGAAACGATGCTGAACCACATCCTGGAGCCTGGATGAACTGGTCTGCATGCAGTCCAGATGTTTTACATGTACTAAACATCTGGAGCATCATGAAAACGCACTACTGCGTCTTCCAAACGTGCTGCTGCCATCAGATTCCTCACCGGCTCATATTTTCTTCAGTATTGTGAAAAGAGGAAGCTGTTTGTGGAACGTTCTGTTCTTCTGCTGCTTCATGACTTCCTGTTTTGCTCTGAATGTGAAACTAAAAGATTGCAGAGTAAATAATCTCATCTGAGTGAAGTCTGGAAGGCTGAGAGATAAGCTGAAGGTCATGAGTTCAGTACAAACACATGAGAATCCGTCTGTCTGACTTGTTAACTCTGTCTCTGCAGGACTATCCATCTCTGGCTCTGCTCGGGGAGAAGCTGGCAGAAAACAACATCTTCCTCATCTTCGCTGTGACCAAGCGATTCTACGTTATTTACAGGGTATATTCAGGCTCTTTTATTCGTCCCAGATCTTCACTCTGCAATGAAAACCTCACTCATCTGGTTCTCATATTTATGTTTTCATGAAGAATTTCACCGCGCTCATACCTGGAACCACGGTCGAGATCCTGGATCAGGACTCCAAGAACGTCATCCAGCTGATTATCGCGGCTTATAATGTGAGTGAAGGAAGCGGGGTTTCCTGTTTGTGTGAGAGGGAGTCGCTCTAACGAGCCTCCAGCTGACTGGCGTCTCATATCTGTAGTTTCTCTCATGCAGCCACCAATCAGAGCAAGTAGAGATGATGGGAAAGATGCAAAAAAAAAGAAACTCTGACATCCAGTTACAACCCAATGAACACAAGATGCGTCTCATAAAACTCTTCATTGGGTTGTTTCTGGACCTGCAACATGTTTTAATCCAAACAAGGAACTGGAGAAAATCCCATTATAAACCATTATAAACCAGATACGTGTGTCCAGTTAGGACACAGTTCATATGATCCATATTGTTGTCATTTATATTTATATTTCATTTATATTTGAATATGAAAATGATGAAAATGATGATGATGTTCATCACTCGTCCTGCATGAGGAGAGAAAAATCCACAGGAATCAAAACTATGTGACCAACAGGTCCAAAAGCCCGGTTCCAAGTGCAGGGAGGGATCAGGGTTCTGTGACGGTTCGGGGAGGGATCAGGGTTCTGTGACGGTTCGGGGATGTTCAGGGTTCTGTGACGGTTCGGCGCGGGATCAGGGTTCTGTGACGGTTCGGGGCGGGATCAGGGTTCTGTTACCGTTCGGGGCGGGATCAGGGTTCTGTGACGGTTCGGGGCGGGATCAGGGTTCTGTGACGGTTCGGGGCGGGATCAGGGTCCTGTTACCGTTCGGGGCGAGATCAGGGTCCTGTTACTGTTCGGGGCGAGATCAGGGTCCTGTTACTGTTCGGGGCGGGATCAGGGTTCTGTGACTGGGTGGGATCACGGTTTTTGGGGCGGCATCAGGATTCTGTTACCGTTCAGGGCGGGATCAGGGTTCTGTGACGGGGTGGGATCACGGTTTTTGGGGCGGGATCAGGGTCCTGTTACCGTTCGGGGCGGGATCAGGGTTTTTGGGGCGGGATCAGGGTTCTGTGACGGTTTGGGAAGGGATCAAGGTTCTTTTATGCTTCCGGGCGGGATCAGGGTTCTGTGACGTTCGGGGCCATGTCCAACCCCTGACATGAATTTTCCTGCTGCATTTGCTTCCCGTCTCGTCTCCATTGACATTGCGGCAGTTTTCCTGATCCATCTCTAGCAGATGAACCCAGACTGGAGGTTTGGGACAAAAGCTGCATGTTGTCTTCCTCACTTTGTGTCTTTAAAAGTCTTGAGAAGGAATGAAAACGTTCCAAAGCAGAAAACCTTCTCTGCTCCTTTTGGAACATGAATGAGATGATGATGTGAAACTTTCCCGGATTTGGGTTTGTTGGCATTGCAAACCTGGACTGAACCTGCAGGATAATCAAAACCGGACCATCAGACTGCTTCTGTGTTCGATGTGTCATCCAGCTTTGGCTGAATGTTTTCCTGTGTGGGCGTGCAGATTCTCCCCGGCTCTCCTGCTCGGGAGGATCTCTGACATTCCAGCTGCCACATTGTTTCCCCGTTCGGCAGCCTCGACGCCACGGCGTTGGCAGTTAATGAATGTTCAGTTCCAGCTGCACACATCTCCACACGTGCAACCACAACCGTGGTGAGATTAACTGTAAATATGTGCCAAACCAGAGAAACACATTCCCCACGTTTCACTCTTTCCAACTTAGTTGCTCAGCCGCAGGCTGCAGGTCTGGAACGGCATGGTGAGGGTGTTTTGTGTAGAAACTTCTGGATGCTTTGGAGTTCAGCAGATCATCTGTCCCGTGCATGAGGAGCGAGCTAATGTCCTAAACCTTGTCTTCTTCCTCCGCAGAACATCCGTTCCAAAGTGGAGCTGACCGTGTGGGACCACCCAGAGGACATCAGCCTGTCCTTCACCGCCACATGCCAGGATGGGAAACCGCTGCCGGGTCTCCGCAAATGCGCCGACTTAAAGATTGGAGACACTGTGAGTTCCCGTCCAGGCTGCTCAGTCAGGTTGGCTTTACTCTGCGCCAACAGCCTGGCTGTGTTCACAGGAGGTTATAAAAACTTGATGAGCAGTTTCTCTGCTTCATCGTCAGAGGAAAAAGAGCACTTACTGTGTGTGCATGTGAGGGACGAAGCGTTTGTCTCTAAATGAGTGTTGTGGAAGTGAAAGTCCACCATGCATGCTAACACTGACCATGAAGAGAAATCTTTGTTTGAAAGTGGAACAAAAACATTTTAGTTTGCATATTTATGCAGCTGAAGGTTGTTGATCTAAGGTAAGTGGTGGTTTGAGTTTCGAGGTGTCAGATTAATGGTTTGTAGTTTTTGGTGTCGGATTGGCGGTTTGTAGTTTTTGGTGTCATATTGGCGGTTTGTACTTTTTGGTGTCAGATTGGCGGTTTGTAGTTTTTGGTGTCGGATTGGCGGTTTGTAGTTTTTGGTGTCGGATTGGCGGTTTGTAGTTTTT
>JBAMHX010000014.1:1605423-1627955 GCA_037177515.1 Pseudomugil tenellus | reverse complement strand
CGGTTTGTAGTTTTTGGTGTCGGATTGGCGGTTTGTAGTTTTTGGTGTCGGATTGGCGGTTTGTAGTTTTTGGTGTCAGATTAATGGTTTGTAGTTTTTGGTGTCAGATTAATGGTTTGTAGTTTTTGGTGTCAGATTGGTTGTTTGTAGTTTTTATTGTCGAATTGGTGGTTTGTAGTTTTGGGGGTGTCGGATTGGTGGGTTGTAGTTTTGGGGTGTCGGATTGGTGGGTTGTAGTTTTGGGGTGTCGGATTGGTGGGTTGTAGTTTTGGGGTGTCGGATTGGTGGTTTGTAGTTTTGGGGTGTCGGATTGGTGGTTTGTAGTTTTGGGGTGTCGAATTGGTGGGTTGTAGTTTTGGGGTGTCGGATTGGTGGTTTGTAGTTTCTAGTGTTGGATTGGTAGGTTGTAGTTTCTAGTGTTGGATTGGTAGGTTGTAGTTTTGGGGTGCTGGCTCTGCCACTGCAGGTGTTTGCAGATGTCCAGGTGTCTAGAAAATCCATCTACAATTAATAAAGTATAAAACACAAGTGATGACATGAAGATGAACATGTAAAAAGCATGTATGCTTTATGTTACAGGATTTTATGTTCAACTAAAGCTGATCATCTCATGAGCAAAAGGTTTTGCTGGCTGTGTCCCCTAAACACTGGTCACAGACCGTGATGTCCTGCAACTGAGGACATCCAGCAATACATTTCTGAGAGCATTAGATGAACCAGTACAACCAACCCAGTAACAGGATTAATGTCCATCCTGGAATCTGTCCAGTTGAATTCCTTCCTCTTCAGAGTGAGAGGTTTCACATCAAATCTGGCAATGTGGCTCCTTCTCATTGGTCGGTGAAGACTTTTTTCTTATTTCGCTGATTTGGGGGGGAACGTTGTACCTCAGCTCTGGCCAGCAGACAATGCAGGCTGATTCAGGGTGGCGGAAGAGCCTCCGTCACATGTTGCCCAGAAACTCCCTTTACTCCAGCGCGGGAAGCTAACGAGTTAACGAGGGACACAATCAAATTTACTGTAAATGTGAGTCGCGAGGAGCCCAGTCCACCAATCATGTGGCTCCTCAGGACATGAGGTTTTGGGGGGGGGCTTGATGGACACCAGGACTCGATGAGAAAAAGCCGCTCAGAGAATGGATCCCGAGAAAAGGAAGTGTAGGACAGAAACATTTCAAAAGGACTTTCCTCATGGTTGGAAAGCACAAAGCTGCGTTGCCATGGAGAAGTCTTTTCAGATGATGGAATTCTTATGACCCCCCCCCCAAAATTCAATTAGCTAAAACTAGTGAATGAGGTCAAACAAAACATGTAACTAAATTGAAATGATTCTGATCTGCTTGGACAAAAAAAAATCTATTAATGAAGAAAAAATGTTCAGGCTTCTTTTCATTTCTGTGCATGAAAGCAGCTTAACTGGATCACTGCAGCTCGGCCAGTTCATCCCATTCACAGAGTCCAGTTTCACATGCCTCCTCCTGCAGGCTTTTGTGCCAGGTCATTGGGATGCAGCGCTGGGCCTGTTGGCGGGCTCTCGCAGAGCTGTGACTGACACCAGGGCAGCGGACTGGCCAGCGTCCTCGGGAAAGACGGAGCGCTTTGGCAGCGAGCAGACCGAGCTGAGCATAAAAGACGTCACCCGGGAGCTCCTTTCCATTCATCCCTCGGCTCCTCCGCTGGCATTTCCCATCCCTAATTGTTCCGAGACGATAAAGAGAACAGGGAGGGTTTCCAGAATCCCACCTCTGAAAACTCGCAACAGGGGGTCGCTTTAAAATCCCCAAACAGAATATTAAGTGACCAAAACAAAGGTCTGTGCAAAGCAGTTAAGATGTAGCATCATTATGCCTGCTGACCTCTGCTGGACATGGACAGAAACAAGAGACGAGCCGGGCCATCAGCCACTCAACACATAAATGTAATCGCAGTAGGATTATTTTTTTCTGCATTATCTGCATCAGGACTATATAAATCTGCTCCTTATGTGTGAAAATTCACTAAACTGGTTCCACAACATGATCCAGGAGCTTCTAGAAGCTTCTCCAACAGCAGAAAGTTGAGTCATCGTGATGTGGTTCTGGAGGCGATTCTACTAATTCTTTCTGATCAGATTCTGCTGCTCTCTGACTATCCTGCTGCAGTTCCGGTTCTGGTCGGACTACGACTATCCAGCGTTTGCTAAAACGGGTTGAAACTATGATTTCTGTGCATGAGCTTGTCTGGTCTGTCCAGATATCGCTGTTCCAGAAGTCTTTTGGTTTGCTGTGCTGCCGTCTTTTCTCCTGCAACATTCCCAACAAGCCATACTGGTTCAGTCTTTTTCTAACTGGCCTGTCATGACCTTTGACCTGCTAACCGAGGCCTGGATGGTCGGAAATATAACGTAAAGGCCTTTACAGACCTACTCAAAATATTTTGTGACTTGGATGGCAGTACTTTTTATCAAATCAATCTCAAGTTAACGGAAGAGTTAACAACTATAATCCTTTTTTTTTTTTTTTACTAACATTTTCATCCGACCACCGAGTGAACCAATCATAGGAGGCATGTTGACAGCGCCGCAAGCATCACTTTGTCGCTGCTCTTTCCTTCTTTCTGTCAACATGTTCAAGCGTCTTATTTTTCTCTGCTAGCAGCTAGCTGGATCCTCACACTGTTCCACAGACGTCCTAAAGTTCGTCCTGAAGCGCCCGGGGTCCAGCTTCCGGGTGAACCCGGAGCCTCTTTCTTTTCTTTTGCAGCATCAGCATGACGCCGTCGTTCCGTCTTTCTGTTGACCTGACTCACATTTCCAGCTCATAAGCGTTTGGTTTCTTTCTTACAACTACGCATTGAGATCAAAATTCAGCTCTTTTTTCTTTATCTCATCAGCTGCTTCAGATGGCTTTTTGAATGCAGATGTTCACTGCACGTCTTTTGCGTCTTCAAGGCCGAAGCCTGCATCAAACCTAACGTGCACCCTGAGCATGCATCCACGCTCGCGTTCCGATGCGATCTCCATGTCTGTAGTCCCAGAACTCCGTGTTCTGTTGGCTGGCAGCTGAAGCGCTGCAGTGTGGGGCTCTGCTGTTACCATGGCAGCAGCTGATGAGTAAAGTTTTGGCTTTCTTTACGTTTTCGTCTCTGGAGTGAAACCTGGTTGCCATTTGAGATGTCACATTTCTCCTTCATTCGCTTCTCATTGGTTGGTGAAAATGTGCTTGAAGTTGAATTTATGGTATCAGAACTTCTGAAAATTAATTTTAAAATAAATTTGGATGGATGTGCAGCTGCTTTAATCTTCCTCTAACTGTATATTATATATTATAGTCTCTCGGCAGGATAAAAAGTTCTTAAATGCATCATGTAAATACATAAAATAACATGATATTTATTTATGGCACAGCTCCATTATAAAATGCATTGAAGAATAAAATAATCAAGCACAACAGATTTTGGTGGATTTCTTCAGGATGTACATGAAGCTGGATGTTTGGAAAACTTGCAGCTGGAATAGTTGTTGGATTGACTTTCTCAGGCGGAAACATGTTTGTTTTGAGTTGGAGGAGTCTGATCAAACACAGAAGCTGCTTCTCAGAGCAGCAGGTGCTGCAATGCTGGAATATTTGCTTCTCTGCAGGTCGGTTGCTTCGAGTGAGAGAAACATTTCCCTGCAGAGGGAAGGGAAACATTACTGTTGACCCTTTAACTTCATCCAGGCTGCAGCTGTCTGGGCTTCAGCCACTGTGTCGGGCTGAAATCAGCCGTACAGATCTCGGAAAGATCCGTTAAAGCTGGAATTCAGTGAGCTGGATCTCTGAGCCAGACCAGACCAGCACGTGTCAACGTCTTAACTCCGGGTTCAGCTGAAAACCACCGTTTTCATAGAGGATTACCAGGAACCACTGAGGCGCGAGCTCAACATGAAAGAGGAGAAACTGAACTCTGCATGGAGCTGACACCATCAAAGAAGACTGGTTTAATGGACTGGTTTGATGGGGTGAATGTGGGATGAGTTCCAGGAGAGCCGGCTCATGCCGGGGTTGGGCTTCCTTCCTCGCAGCAATCAGATGGGTGTTGGTCCTGTGTCCCAGTTTCTGAGCAGCCACATCAGCAGCGCTTTGAGTAAAATATGATGTAAACATAAGCAGACCAGGGTCGTGTGCAGTTCAGTGGCGACGGGTCCACTGGGATCCCGTCACTTTGTGTTGCTCAGATCAACCCAACATGAAACGGAAAGTTGCTTCACTTCCTGTTTTCTGGCACTTTCTGTTAATGACCATACTGGATGCTCTTCAGATGAATTATAATGGAAATACATTTATAAAAACTGTAAACATGAACTTTTATTTCTCTCCTACGATGCCACCAGAACAAAATGATTCCCTGGATTCTCTCAGAGAAACGGATGAAAAGACCACAGGACCTCTACCTGTGGCCTCTCCAGAAACTACGTTATAAAGTCGCTTTGAGTTGCAGCTGTTCTTTAGCTTCTGTTTGAATCTGTTTGTACAGTTTGCACGTCGCCAAGCGTGAATGTCGCGCACTGTCGTACCGAGTCTGGCGGCCGATCCCGGTGTGGATGCACCAGAATCCGTTTGCTTGTAGCGAACGTCACTGTGTTGTGATGGTTTAATGAATAATAATCACACCGTTAATGCTGTTATTAGAGGTGAAATGAAATGTTTCATCTCTTCTCACGCCTGCGTTTCTTCTTCAGGTGTCCTTTAACGTCAGCGTGGAGGCGAGGAGCTGCCCACCGAGCGGCACCGACCACAGCTTCACCATCAAACCGGTGGGCTTCAAGGACCGGCTGGAGGTGGCCGTGGATTATCAGTGTGACTGCGGCTGCAGCCGCCAAGCGAGAGTCAACAGCAGCATCTGCAGCAGCATCGGTACTGAAATGGCACCTTCCTCCTCATGCAGATCAAACCGTGACGTGTTGTCCGTTCTGCCTGCATCCAGATGAATGTTTGTTTACAAGATAACTAATCAAAATGTCCATATTTAGGTTGCAGCACAGCTGTAGAACGATAGTTTAAACTGACCAATCGGAGCAGTCCGAGTTATGAGGCGGGCATCCGAACTTTCTGTTTCTGCAGGAAACGCAAAAAGTTGGAAACAAAAACTATTTTATTTGCAGTTAAAAGCACTTTCGCAGAAAGTCTTTATGCAGCTGAGCTTATTACAGGCTTTTGTTTGTCCTGCTGTGATCACAGATGTTCCACTTCCTGCTTGCAGATGCCACACATTCTTCCACGGTGGGATTTTATTCCGACGTTTAGCCGTTAGAATAGCGGCAAGGTTTCCGTTCCCCTCGGTTATCCTCTGGAACAGCAGCGTGTTTTCAGCCTGGAACTGCATGAAAGTTCTGATCAGGACAAGAGTTGGACCGAGACAAGAAGCTCAAACTGTTTGGTCCCAACCAACGTCCAGCCGTGGTTTTCAAAGATAACCTCAGTTATCAGATTATGAGGCTAAACGGAAGTAAAATATTGATAAATAAAGCAGCATAAAGACCCCGATGGCGTCCGCAGTGCATCGCTTTCGTCGCCTATATTGTCATCATCAGTGTTGCAGCAGCAGCAGTGTGTATCTGTGCGGTGGACATGTGATGGACATGTGTCCCTCCAGCTGAGCTACGGAGGTTTTCTACCATTTCTATCCATCCAGCAGGTTTACAATCAGACACAACATGTAGAGTTTATTCAGAGACTCTAGATGGTAAATCCATCATTATTTATCGCATCTTCATCACATCACTGCTATGTTGCTAAGAGACCTCTATGTTTACCTGGGCATGATGATGATGATTATGTCACTTCCTGTCTAACTTACCACCAATCAGAGAGGTTAAACTAACGTCCAATCAGGAGCCAAAGATCACAGAAATAATCCAGAACATAATCATGTTTATTTAATTTTATTGTACAGACACAAATCAGAGAGGTTCCTGCTGATTGGTCGGCTGGGATAGGCCCCTCCCACCAATTCAAATGTGAATCAAAGGATCGTTAAACTAAAATCTGTTAAAGAGACAATTTAAGGACAAGCTGCTGCTGCAAGAACCGTGTCGGAGTTAATCATCTTATGGTTTGCTTTGCTTTCACGTGTGAACGTTGGATCGACGGCTTCCTGTGGGACATTATGAACAGACTCATTTTTTATGTAACGATGGTAATAAATGAACCAGAGTTTCAGGTGAATTTTCAGGCGAATTGTTGGAGATTTGAGGTGTAACGTGGATTCAGAACAAGTTGAACCAAAAAGCAGTAAAATCAGACAGGAATGATTTTCTCATTTAATAAAAATGCCTCTAAGAAGTCGAACTGAATCTCAAGCAGTGCGTCCTGTTTGTCCTGCAGGTGAGTATAAATGTGGCACCTGTAGCTGCGAGCCGGGTTACCTGGGCACCCGCTGCGAGTGTCAGGAGGGCGAGGCCCGCAGCCAGTACGTGGCTGCCTGCCGAGAAGCCGAGGGCAAGCAGGTCTGCAGCGGCCGAGGCGAGTGCAGCTGCAACCAGTGTCTGTGCTACGAGTCGGAGTTCGGGAAGATCTACGGCAGCTTCTGCGAGTGCGACGACTTCTCCTGCGCCCGACATAAAGGCATCCTCTGCTCAGGTAGGAGCTCTGTCAGCTGGTTTTACCTCGATGATGCTCACAGATGTTCTGCGTAGAAGCGCCTAAACCAGCAGTTCCTCCTTACTGGACCCCTCCACCCCTCCTATCTCTTTTTTAGTGGCCATTTGTGTGTTTTGTGTAGCACTTCCTGTCTTAGATGATGCTGTATGAATAGGCCCCCCTCCATGTCTGGGTGCGTGCTGCTGGTGTGACCCTCCCCTGAGTCGGCTTGTTCACCTGCAGGGCTGCTGGTTTTGTCCCTGCTGAGGCAGAAGCAGTTTGTTGGACCACAGCGACTGTTCCCGTCCTGAGGCCTATATGTTCTGCCAACATGCTGTCCTCTGATTGGCTGATGGCCACAGAGCGCTTAGAGCTGGTTGGACTGGCTGGTTTGGCTCAGATCGGCCCGGTCTGGTGGATTCCCAAAGCTTCGGGTTGGGGGGCGTTCCAATTGAGCCACACAAAATGCTTAGTGGTGATGGGGTCAGCGTTGGCAACATCCCCGAACACGACCTCCCCCTCCAGTTATGAGGCGAGACGGAGGCTTTGGGTGCAGCAGATGCAGACTTTCTACTGATCGTCCATTAAATGTTAACAGTCCACTTCCTCCTGTCTGTCCTCGTCTCTGTGAGGACATGTAATGAGTCCCTAATGATGCCAAGCAGTGCAAACCAGTTACTCCTCTACTAATTAATTGCTGCTGTGCTCCCTTGCTGTGAAAACACTGTAGAGGGAATGCCGGACCCCCCCAGCTTGGAGATAAATACTGGAACTTGCTCCAAATGGACCGAGAGCGGCTCGGGAAAACCTGGATGAAGCGCCTGCAGCTCGGCATCATAAAGAGGAAATCCTCTGCGTTTGTCTAAATCATGTCTGAAAATCTGGTCTGGGATCAGCTAGTCGTCGCTTTGGTCGCTCCGCCATCTGGGACGATTTTATTCATCCAGAGTTCCTCTTGTAGAATTTTAAAATGATGAATTTCTTTTATTTGTCCTGCAGTTTTAACAGGACATACAGGGACACGTTTACCTGGAGGGACATAAAACATGAAACATCTGCTTCATTTAAAATAAAACATTAAATATTTTGAATTATTTTAACCCTTTAAATGCCAATTTGATCACATGTCATGACTATAGAATGAGGGCTGAAACATACGTGTTGCAGACGACACAAACATGATATTCTGCTCCTCCATGGTGAAATATGCTGCTCTGGGTTTGCGATTTAACCTCCGATCACCACCTCTTTAAGTGCACACGCATTTATCTTAAGTGGAAATTTAATGTACCAAGTTGATAACCAGTTTCGTAGTACAGCTTATCCCAGTTCCTCAATGTTTGGCTGAATCAGTCCAGAGAACGGAGATGAGTGCAGGCTGAGTTATTCACGCTTCGTAGTACAGGCCTCTGCTCCGCAAAGTCGCTGCCATCGTGTTGACGTCCATCTCATGTTTGTGCGCTTGTTTGAGTGCCTCCAGCATGTAAATCCATAATGCACACGTCCAAAACCTTGTGCACGTGATGCACGCAGCATGTGTGCGAGAATGTGCAATATACATATATATACGCAACGCCTGCAGCAAATATGAAGCAGTTTTATTTTCCATTTAATCCATGTTGCTTTTTATGTTGATGTAAATCAATGTTTTCACTCATTTTTTTAGTACATTTCATTTAAAATGCATGAAATTTATCACTTCTATTAATAAATTCAGAAAAGGATTTATATAATTTATAGAAATGTTTAAAGAAAAATACCAAAAATATAAATAAAAAATATCAACTAGAATTAACTTAAATAAAACATGTAAATAAATCATGTTCCGTAGCTTCATACATTTTTTTCAGGAGGTCTGATGTCAATAAAAGCATCACAGGGTTAAAACAGTAAATAAAGCAGATCTGACGGGTTTTTAATCCGAATGTTTGAGGTGTGTTTATTTATTTTTAAAGCAGTTTCTGGAGGGACTACTTTTCTGTGTGTGGTTTGGCTCAGACATATCATTCTTCATCTGAACTTCGGCGCAAGGGAAGAATGGGAAAAAAAAAACAAATGTTTTTTTTAAATCTTTTAATTCTGTCTTGTGTGAACCGTCTGAGTCAAACTTTAATAGTGAAAATTACTGAGTCTAACTAATAATTTGCATAAAGACAAAACTCCTTTTTATTGCTGTTTTCATAGGAAGCCATGGAAACGCCACATCAGCTGATGCATACAGAACTTCATCCATCTTATTATAATAAATTATTTACTATTATTTAATCTAATTAACCCAATGAATGGTAATTATTAGTGCACACACCCTTATGATGTATCTCCAGCAGATGTCTTTGGTCAGCGGTGGACGTGATGATGCACTCTGTCCGTTTGCGTCCAGGCCTCGGTGAAGCTGAACTTCCTGCCCGCATGACCCACATCTCCTGCACAGCTGCTTCTAAACGCTGATCTAAGAGCTCAGCAGGCTCCAGATGCCAGAAATAGCTTCTCTACTTTCCAGACTTACACAAAACCTCTTACCTCATAAATGATACTGTGTGTGTGTGTGTGTGTGTGTGTGTGTGTGTGTGTGTGTGTGTGTGTATGAAAGAGTGTGAGTAAGTGTGCACGTGTTTCCTTGAGAAGTAAATGGGAACATGTGTGTTTGTTGATGTTCGTGCAGAGTGTAGCTGAGACTGATGGGAAGCTTTTCTCCAGGCCCAAAGTGCTTTCAGGGTGAAAGACGGAAATAAAACGAGGTCAACTTTGAACGGGAACATGTTGGGGTCCCAGCCAGGAGGGACATGTTGGTGTCCCAGAGAGACATGTTGGTGTCCCAGAGAGACATGTTGGTGTCCCAGCCGGGAGGGACATGTTGGCGTCCCAGCCGGGAGGGACATTTTGGCGTCCCAGCCGGGAGGGACATTTTGGCGTCCCAGCGGGGAGGGACATGTTGGCGTCCCAGCCAGGACAAAATGACTTCAATTCAGATCTTCTTATGAAAAGTGTCGGGAAATTATGGTTTCACCGCAGATCCAACGCGATAACTTGAACAGTATTCAGTTTAGAGTTTTCATGTTGTGCATATGCATAAATATCATAGAGACGATGAACTGGTTCCATTTTGAACCATTCATGATTTTCAGGTTGGCCACCAGGGGGCGCTCACACCTGAACACTGGTTTGGTTATATCTCTGAAACTATTCATCCCATTGACCTCAAAGTGCAAATGAAAGGTCATGACCTGAAGATTTGTCACATGATGACGTTAGACACGAATGTTTCTATATTAGCATATATATTTGAGGATTCGGGGTGTTCGGGGATGAACCCTTATCTTTTCCTGCTTCACGCTGCTTTTCATCACAAACACATCTGCTTCTGTCCTGCTGTGTTGGGTTCCCTGCTCGTCGTTAATGTGCCGTTATGTAAAAATGCAGCAGTTAGCCTTTCTGGTCGCAGGTGGAGCAGGTACAGTGGGTGGAGCACCAGGCTCTGGACCGGAGCAACTGTGTGCTGTTGCTTTGGCTGGCAGGTTGGCTGTTTGTTTTCAGTTTTTCATGTTTATTAGGTCTCTTAAAATTTCCTCAGAGGACACTAGTGTTATGTAATGCTGTTAGCTTGATTCTAGCATGAAGCTACATTGGCTATGTCTCAAGTCAGGGTCTCAGTACTTTAAAGTACGCCTGTACTTGTGTACCAGCATCCCAGATGTGCTCCAGACCTCGGTAACCTAGCAACTACATGAGCGAGTGGGAACCAAATTTAAATCCACGAATGCAACAACAGTTGTCAGTATGATGGACATGTTTTTCTTTTCATGGTTCCTTTGTTTTCTGTCACATTCATAACAGCACACAGCATAAATACCTACATAAGTCCATCTAAATGGGTGTTCCTCGTCACTCAGCCGCTGCCTGTTCTCTGAATCTTGCGCGTTATGACTTCTGGGTGATTGGAGACCGTGGCGGCTACATAGCTAGCTAATTTTAAGCTAATTTGTCCCCAAACGAAGTGTGGATCAAAAGTACCCTCCAAACTGGGACGGCACTCGGCGTGCCAGTATGACGTATGCGGTCGACGAATCCGCACTTCGACGTGTGCAGACCCTGAATTGATACACAGCCAAAGCAGAGCTGATTTTGGTTCCACGCTAGCATTTCATTAGTCTTATGATAGTCCTCCACCACCTCAACCTCATCTCATCTCACCAGATATAAACTGTTTTGTTTACTACTCTTCCTCCTGATCGTTACCTTGTTCCTGGACTTATCAGATCGTTCAGGTCATGTCGACAACATGATCTAATGTAAAACCATTGTCTGATTATGAGAAATTGGGATTTATGGATGTAGATGAATACTCTTCATGCGTGTAAAGCTGTATGTCTGATATCGGTTCTATATCTGATATCGGTTTTTCTGCAGACAGCGAGTTAGGGTTGGAAGTGAAACGTGGAGTACAGCTCCCTGTGGTGCTCCATGCTGCTGGACACAACCTTCCAGATGGTTGTCGAGGTATTGATATGCATAGGGTATTTATCAATGAGACTCGAGCTGCGTTGCCATGGCAGTTAGTCACAAAATAAAAGCCATAATTGTAAAGTTTCCACAAACAGCTGCAGGCGTCTCCATAGAAAGGTGTTTAACACGTCCAGCTGTTGCTGCACAAGCAAAGCGTTATTCTGGTGTTTTCTACTCGCTGCAGAAAACTTGACTCACTTTTCGAAGCCCTTTCTCCTCATTTCTCTTTTTAACTCATAATAAAACTCTCTGTCTCTGTTTGCTCCATCTGAACCAGTCACATGACCTCCTACGTCATGTCCAGATGTGTAAATGCAGAATCTCTGTTCCAGATGTTTCCATATTTCTGTAGGGAAACATCTGCAAATCACCTCGCAACAATGTTAAAACTTTTTTTTAACGTTCCTACATGTTTATTGGGATGAATGTTTATTGGGATGTTTAGGTTATTCTAGGGTTAATGGAGACGCTTCGTCCATCTGGTTTGATGTCCACCTGGATTCTCCTCCGCTTCACCTCGTCGGTGCAAGCATCAGCTCTGACAGCTACAGTCAGCTGTGAAGACGTAAATCCAGCCTCTGAAGCTTAAACTCCAGCCCACCATTTATCACTGTTACCCAGAAAACAGCTGCTGGTTCCACATGTTCGATTCCCAGATGAGGCCCTAAAACAGATCCAGCCCCCACATAACGATCTGAACACACCAAACTCCTGACATGTTATTCACAGTTATCTCCTGCTCGTTTAAAATATGAACTGCGTTTGTTCATCTACGATCCGCAACACCAACCGCAGCACAAGGAGGTCAGGTCCTCAAGTTCAGGTTCGTTTGAAAGGAAAGAGATGGGAGGAGTTTGCTTTCACCTGAAATCATCTGCAAAGATCAAGAGTTAGTGGTTAATTAAAGCTTTTTCGGTTTCATCAGCATTACATTCCTCACAGGTTTGTAGCGTTTCAGGTTTTCAGGCTTTCTGGGTTACGGATTTGTAGGGTTGCGGGTTTGTGTGGTTGCAGGTTTGTAGACTTGCGGGTTTGTGGGTTTGTGTGGTTGCGGGTTTGTGGGGTTGCGGGTTTGTAGAGTTGCGGGTTTGTGGGGTTGCGGGTTTGTAGAGTTGCGGGTTTGTGCGGTTGCGGGTTTGTGCGGTTGCGGGTTTGTGCGGTTGCGGGTTTGTGTGGTTGCGGTTTGTGTGGTTGCAGGTTTGTAGACTTGCGGGTTTGCAGGGTTGCAGGTTTGTGGGGTTGCAGGTTTGTGTGGTTGCGGGTTTGTGTGGTTGCGGGTTTGTAGAGTTGCGGGTTTGTGTGGTTGCGGGTTTGTGTGGTTGCGGGTTTGTGTGGTTGCGGGTTTGCGTGTTTGCGGGTTTGTAGAGTTGCGGGTTTGCAGGGTTGCAGGTTTGCAGGGTTGCAGGTTTGTGTGGTTGCGGGTTTGTGTGGTTGCGGGTTTGTGTGGTTGCGGGTTTGCGTGTTTGCGGGTTTGCAGAGTTGCGGGTTTGCAGGGTTGCAGGTTTGTGTGGTTGCGGGTTTGTAGAGTTGCGGGTTTGTGTGGTTGCGGGTTTGTGTGGTTGCGGGTTTGTAGGATTGCGGGTTTGTGTGGTTGCGGGTTTTGTGGTTGCGGGTTTGTAGAGTTGCGGGTTTGCAGGGTTGCAGGTTTGTGTGGTTGCGGGTTTGTAGGGTTGCGGGTTTGTGTGGTTGCGGGTTTGTGTGGTTGCGGGTTTGCGTGTTTGCGGGTTTGTAGAGTTGCGGGTTTGTAGGGTAGCGTGTCAGAGGAAGCTGTCCAGCAAAATGAAAGATGTTCCAGAGATGTTTAGCTTTTGTCACCAGTAAGGCCCGTCTGTCCAGGCTGCGTCCGACGCCACCGGATAACGTTTGGAGTACTTTGCAGTCGGTTTTTGGAAATCGCACGACACGAAGTCGACTCTTTGGAAAAAGAAAAAAATCTTTCACCCTCTTCCATGACCTGTTTGACGCATTTGGTACAAAAAGTTCCATATTACTGGTTTCGATGGAAATTATTAGAGTTTTTGTGACTTATGGGATTTTTTACCAACCAGTCTTTTTTTTGCTTATTTCAGCAAAATTTAAAGTATAAAGATGCCGAAGCAACTGAGCAGATTCCTGCCGCTCGGCATGAAGCCGTGCAGCTGGCTGCGTATATTTGCAGGAAAATACAAATATTTTTATAATTTATTTTGAGCTGTTTGGGGGTAAAAAAATGCTGAGTCAGTGTTTAGCGATAAGCTGATGTCCTCAGAGGTCGGACATCCATGTTTTTATCTTGTTTGTGGTGAGCAAGGCGAGTGGAGGCTGAGGCATCCTGTGAATCAGAGCAGAATCAGTAAACAATGTTTTCTCATTTCTGAACCTAAATAACAGGAAGCTGCTCATTAAGCGTGTTGTTGGTGCAGAATAGGGGGGACGTGGCCCTGCTGTTTGGCGCTGCATGTAGTCCGGTGCTTGTCTCAGCCTGCAACTTTTCACAGCCTGCCTTTTTTAACCAGAAACACTCAGGCAGGGCCGTCGTATTGTTTTACCACATGAGTCACAAGCAGCCGTCTCACAGAAGCATGTTGGCAAAAGGAGGTCAAACTGGGTAAACTGGACAGACTTGATGCCTCTCTGACGCTTCCATGAGAAGTTTATCTTTTACGCGTCTTGTTTTGGCCACTTCTGAGCTGGAACGTTTCTTCTTCTCATCGAGGAGCCTGGTTTAAACACCGCAAACTTTCCCCCCTCTACCTGTCGCCGTTCTCTTCTTCTCTGATTGTTTTTGGTGCAGATCTTTTCCTCCATCTTTGTGTTGTTTTAGACCTTATGAGCACATCATAAGACCTAAGCTAGCATCAGATGCTATATTATCCTAATGTAAGTACGTACTTTTTTACTTTAAAGCTGGAAAAACTATTATTAGATTCAAATATCGCAGTAAAATGTTTCCTCTGCAGCTGCATTAAAGGCCTAAACAACTGTCTTAACTGCCCCGAGCAGTAGCTGCTTATCCAAGCAGGATGGATCCATGTTCTCATGATGTTTCCAGCAGGTTCTGATCCGACCATCGCTGGGTTGGCTACAGTAGCAGCTCAGCTTGGTTCACACTCGGCTGTGAATGTGCAGATCTGTCAGTGTTGTAAACAAAGCTGCATATTGTCACATCAGTTTCCCACAGAAGGCTTCATCCTTTCACAACCACTTTCACTTCTCCAACCAGATCCGCATGCCGGCCTGCCGCCGTCACGCCAGCCGCTGTTTTTTATTTTTTATCTGAGGCGTAAATCTGCTGAATCTCGGAGTCTTTAAGCTGCAGCCTGAATCATCAAACTTTTGCTCCACACTTTCTCTCTGCAGCTACTCTGTTGTGTCTTCCTCTTATCAGAGCTGAATGTTTTACAGCTTGTGTCCCTGACAGGAGATTAGCAATCATTTCTCCTTAATGGGTTCAAACTGGGACTGACGGTGCTTAAACTTTAGCCGAGTCGTCTGCAGAGCCGCTTCCCTCTCGTCTGATTCATCAGCAGCTTTTCTGCTGCTTGTTTTTAAGTTTTTTTTTTTACATCATCTCTTCTGTTTTCATCAACGTGGAGCAGAATCTCCTCCAGGCGTCTGAAGGCTTCTGACACTGAGATGTATATTTATAGGAGGACATGTTGCTCATTCCGCTGCGGCGCGGAGCTCGCGCTGTCTGCAGCGTTTTCTCCGGGTTGAACGCAGAAATGAGGCGTTCACTGTCAGCCCGGTCTGAACTGTAATCTCCTCCCGCTCGCCGTGTTATTAAGTGTGTTGTGGGGACATGGTTCTGCTGTGGGAGCTCTCATTTGGAGGCGTGTTGTTGTCGGGATCAGGGAGAGGCGACGGGGAGATTAGTTGGGCCAGACTGCACAGAGCTTTCTGGGTTCTTTTATATTCAGACAACAGAAGCAACAACACACCATCCCAGTGAGATGCTGGTTGAATGCAAAGCTGGACAAGATGTTTAGGTCTCACATAAAGTTGTGGGTTTGGAAGAAGCTTTTATCTGCTCCAGAACCACATCGTAACTCTTTAAGGCCCGGCCCATGAACAGACGGATAGAAAAGATCAGCTCTTTCTTTTCCCTTTAAAGAGATGTAAGAAAAATTGACACATTTCTGGAGAATTTGTCATTTATTACCATCTCATATCTAATATTCTTATGTTATTGGCTACTTCTGCGTATCCATGACGATGCAAAAGCCAATCAGATTGTGTTTAACAGAGTTTCAGTTTTTACCATCAAGTGATGCAAAATGTATCTTTATGAGTCTGTTTATGTAAAAAATATTTCTTCTGTTCGCAGATGGTTGTAAAACATCTGCGAATTTTACTGAGTTAAACCAAAAAAAACAAACAATAAAACTGCTACAAACATGATATTAAAATCTGAATTTGCCACTGAGACATGCGTACGTGACACTGAGACGTGCGTGCTGCTGGCAACCTACTAATCTGGCATATTTATGACAGTTTTTGTATTATTACACATTATCCCATTCAAATAAATGATTCAGTTACTCTTTGTGAACCAAATCCACCAAATTCTCTTTATCCTCTTTATTTATGAGGATTCTGACCAATTTCCAGCCATATTTAGAGGAATCACTATGTGAAATATCACACAAGCGTTACTTTAAAACATCATTCAAGCAAAAAAATATTCAAGCTGTGCAGCTCAAATGTGAGATATCTGTGACAGACCACATAAACAAGCTGCTCAAGCTTCAGATGCGGGTCTTTATCTGCTCTGCGAAGCTGGAGGTCATCGCGCTGAACTCCGTAACCCTCATCAGGAATGCAGAGTGTGTGATGTGATGTGGCAGCTCGCTCACCGCCTGGACGGAGAGCTGAAACGCTGCTGATGCAAAAAGGGAAACGTGCACACTTCCTGCTGCCTGAGTCCCTGCGGTTGCAGAGTGTTTGCGTGCAGATGGAAAGAAAACACGGGGCTGTAACCTCCGACATCTCCAGTTAGGTTCTGAATCGCCACCCTGTACTCTTCTCTGCAGAGAGGCTGAGTGGGGAGTGGACAGGAAGTCGGTGGGGAGGCTTCAGTGTGGGAAATCCGGCACATCGGGATGATAAAGATGTTACATAAAGCGGCAGGACTGCAGGGTTTAGTTGCTGCGATGGAAATTTCAGTATTACGTTCACACAGATGCAGGTTATCTGCAGAGAAACAAACCAGCGTTCAGACTGAACAGTAACTGGTTTGTTAGCACAGACCAGATGATGCACAACGTGAACCAGAGCTGCGTCTCATTATGTTTTCACCAAATAAAAACCATATTACTGAAGTTTTAACACACTGCTATTATGATTTGCAGGTGTTTCGCTACTATTTAGCTAATAAACTGCAATTCTCATTAAATCTAGTCCCAACTGCAGCTTTTCCAGCCGTTCTTTCAGGATTCTCTGACTTTTTTCCCTAATTCCTGTAAAACTGCATTTTGCTGCTGTTTGCTCGCAAGGATGGACGTTATATTTTATCTTTAATCACTTGTAAAAAGATTTGTTTCTTCCTTCCATCCAACTTTAACTGAAATGACCTGGTCTAAAGACCCCCTACTGAGTTGTGTTTGTGAGGATTGAAGGTAAATAGTAGAAGAAATAACTGAATATACAATTAACCACTTTTACCAAATATTTGATTTAACTGTGTGATAACAGAACCGTCAGCTGCATTCGGGGTGCAGGATTGGTTGAAAAAAAGAAAAAAATAATAAAAAATAAAGCGTCTGCAGCGGGAAGTAAGTCTGTTGTCCTACATGCAGCTAGTCTTGGCCACCGAGACGAGCCTTCAGAGATACGTCATGGAAAAAGTGGCAGCTAAATGACGTGTCGAACACTTCGTCCCTCTCCGCTGCAGCTGTGTTTACCATGACCAGAGTTTCATCTCGGAGGCTTCAGCAGCTCAACAAAAGAAATGGAGACTTGGCTGCTTGGTAACCAAAGGGGAATGACTCGTCCATGCTCCAGACATCTGCTTTGAGACACGCTGGTGGTTAGCTTGTGTGGATTCGGCTCAGTGCTGGTATTTTCTGCAGTCAGGACGCCAGCACATAGCTGGAGCTCCGAGGTGGGACAACAACACCCCATAGTGGAGAAACTTTTATGCAAGGTGTTATAAGTGCTCCTGCAGCGCAGTCTGATCGTGTTGGGTTCCTCCTGGCTTATAAACTGTGGGATTTATTTACAGCAGGTTACAGGATGGTGGACCTGGAGGATCTGAATCATGATGCTATTAATACAGAAACTTTACACTGAAGTTGTTGTGAAGGAGAGACTGCTACCTGCTACTTAGTGGTCCCAGAAATGCTCAGAGAAACTTTAAAAACCCATTGACTCCGTTAGCGAGGTGATGACAGTCCAACTAGAAAAACACTGAACCAGTGTGGCTTGTTGGGACGGTTACAGGAGGAAACACGGCTTCAGCTGTAGCGTAAACGCCTCTGCCGTCTGATGCGAGTCTGTCAGTCTGGCAGCTAAAGTTTGGCTCAAACGGTTTCATGCTGTATGCAGGACCTTCAGACAACCATCGCTGCAACTCATCTCTTCTAAAGCAGCATCTCAGATACTTCATGATTCTACTCGACTGGCATCCAGGATGCTGGGATTCTGTTATTGGATGATTATCAGGTTGCAGAATATGACACAAAACGGAGCCAGAAGCTTTACAAATGTGGAAACAAGCGACATTTCTTGCCTTCCACATAAATCTACCCTGCAGCGGAGTGTTTGCAGAGCTGGTAGCAGCTTGCCAGGACTTGTTGAATAACGAGTCCGTGTGAAAGCAGCTGCACTTCTTTTACCCTCCTCATCAGTCATCTGAGGACACGTCCCAGCTCTGGAACCATGACTCAGCCACATGCCACTCATCACCGTTTGGTTTGGGGATCCAGACTCTCACTTTTTCCACCTTAAAGGCCGCCCGGCTCTGCACAACACTCTGCAAAATAAAGACCAGCTTATTTATAAATAGAATTTACTGCATGTCTGTGATTCCAGACAGAGTTGCACAACTCCAACCGCTCGCCGGACGATCAAACCCAACGTTTCCTGTTCTCACTGACGAGGATCTGGGTCTAATCAGTCTCTGCTTCCCTTTTCGACTCTGACCAGCTGAGCAAGTGGAAGCCGATCCTAAACTCTGACTTCATTTGTGGATGACCCAGTTCCTCCAAGTCCTCTCTGCCCTGTTGGCTCATAATTCTGTCCTCACCGCGTTCCCCTTTAACCCTTAAACATCCTGCCTGTTTAGCAGCTTTATTTGCATCAGAGGTTTCCAAGCCCAGTCCTCCCACTGTCCTGCAACTTTTAGGTGCATCCCTTCGCCATCGCTCTGCGGAGGCCTTGTTGTAGACCGAGCAGCGAAGGAAAAGTCAGGCACAGTTTAAAGTTAAAAAACGAGGTTTTTTATTTGAACCCAACAAAGTAAAACAATCCTAACAACAAATCGGTAAATCAGGCCTATAAAAGAAGTCAACTTAACAAACTATATTTAAATAACTGATAAGAAAAGTGACTAACTCAGACAAATAAATCAAACAAACTGACCTCACAAATGACACACAAGCGGAAACTTAAATAGTGGCTGATCAGCCCAAACAAGAGACAACAGGGGTAACACCCAAAACCTAACTAAACTAACTAAATAAATCTGCCCCCTCCTATTATGGACATTGGTCTGGTCCAGTTTAACATGCTCCACCCCATGGCCACATGGCTAGAGTCACATATGTGTGGTTGTGGACACAGCCATCACCGGCCTGATAGCAACACGTTTGTTTGATTCAGTTGTGTTGGAGTAGGAACGCATCAAAACTAATGCTGGACGCAACTGTCGGAGAGAACCCGCGCCAACATGGAGAGAACCCGCGCCAACATGGAGAGAACCCGCGCCAACGCGGAGGGAACCCGCGCCAACTCGGAGGGAACCCGCGCCAACTCGGAGGTAACTCAGAGGAAACCCGCGTCAACGTGGAGAGAACCCGCGCCAACTCGGAGGGAACCCGCGCCAACTCGGAGGGAACCCGCGCCAACGTCGAGAGAACCCACGCCAACTCGGAGGGAACCCGCGCCAATGCGGAGGGAACCCGCGCCAACGAGTAGGGAACCCGTGCCAACTCTGAGGGAACCCGCGCCAACTCGGAGGGAACCCGCGCCAACTCGTAGGGAACCCGCGCCAACTCGTAGGGAACCCGCGCCAACTCGGAGGGAACCCACGCCAACTCGGAGGGAACCCGCGCCAACGCAGAGAGAACCCACACTAATTCGGAGACAACCCATGCCAACTCGGAGGGAACCCGCGCCAACGCAGAGAGAACCCACACTAATTCGGAGAGAACCCGCGCCAACTCGGAGGGAACCCGCGCCAATGCAGAGAGAACCCACACTAATTCGGAGGGAACCCGCGCCAACGCGGAGGGAACCTGCGCCAACACGGAGGGAACCCGCACGAACACAGAAATGTCAGGATTCAGCATGCCGAGACTCAAACCAGCAACATTGTTGCTCTAAAGCAACAATTCTAACCACTGTGTTCTGGTTGTGATATTTCTATGAAAACATGATTGTTTTTTACGTCTTTTTTATTGATTATGACTGAAAGCTTCCAAATGAAGCAGTGACAACATCTGGAACGGTTTCTGTTTGAAACGGTGATCTGATTTCCTCACTGCTTATTAAACTTTGTAAGCTGTACTTGGACTTAGTTTTTATTCAGATTAATGATTATTGGAGTAAAAGCAGCGACGTGTTGGCAGTCAAGCAGCAGGTTTTAGTGCTCAGCAGCCACACGCTGCTTTTTACAGCACCCCAGATCCGTTTGGGAGTTCTGTTGGAGCCGTTTGCAGCTTCAGGATCATGTTTTCAGGTTTTCTCTGCAGCTGCTCGTCTGACTCGTTGACGGGTTGGGATGAAGCCTTTACCTCCGGCGTTCCGGCTTCCCTCCCGCTGTAGTGAACGTGGTCTTTGTGGAGGGTCCAGAGTGAAATAAGCATGTCAGTGATGCTGCCATGTTTACAGCTGCTGTTCCTCCTCCATCAAGGAGGCCTCTTGTGCAGCAGAGGGACAGTGCTTGTAGATGACCGAGACTAATCAGTTTCCACAAGACCCAAAGAAAACCAGTTACTCCCTGAAAAAAAACCAGTTCATATAAGAGGTTCATGATTGAAGAGGCACTTTGTTCAGTCATATCTGTTAAACTCACTTCTAAGTGCTGCTTTCATCCACTAAGATTGACGGGAGATCCAGCTCCTCGTTGCCATACTAACCTCATCAGTAACCCTGCCTCTGACTTCCCGTTTGCTCCTGTTGTTGCCAGATCACGGAGAGTGTCACTGCGGGGAGTGTAAATGCCACGCCGGCTATGTCGGCGACGACTGCAACTGCCCCACCGAGGTGTCGTCCTGCGTGTCGGGCGACGGGAAGATGTGCAGCGGGCGAGGAACGTGCGAGTGCGGCCGCTGTCGGTGCACCGAGCCCGGAGCTTTCGGAGAAAAATGTGAAAAATGTCCGACCTGCCCGGATGCCTGCGGCACCAAAAGGTAAAACGGGACGTTTAATTGTTTTACAACTTCTTCTTGACAAGCTGGTTCAGAAGGAGACGAACGGAAGCACAGGATCACTTAGTTTTCCTCCCCCAATGTTTAAAAACTCATTTATTTTACTTTAATGGATTTTATTTAATGATTTAACTATTTTATCATTTATTGTATATTATATGTTGTTATATTTTTATATTTTATTTTATATTTTTATATTTTATTTTAAGTTCTTTTTTTATATTTTACTTTATTTTATTTGACAGAAATACATATTATCTATATATGCTTTATAATAATGCATCAGAATATTAATTACAGATTTATTTAAAGGTTTTTTTATGCACAGGTGAGTCTTTCACCATCAGTTCAGTAAATGTAATAACTGCAAGTACATAGAAGCTGAAGGGAAACATGTTTGCATTTTCCCAGCATGCTTTGAGTCAGAGTTCCCTCTGAGGGATAAATACATGCAAGCGTTTCCTCTGAACTTCCTCTGCTGTCTTCAGGGAGTGCATCGAGTGTCGACTTTTCAACTCGGGAAGGCTCGCCGACAACCAGACGTGCCAGCGCCTGTGCAAAGACGAAATCATCACCGTGGAAACCCTGAGTGAGTGAACTCAAACGTCTTTACATCTGTTTTTTCGTTTTACTTGATGCTCTTCTGTCAGGAAATGTGTTCACACACACGAATACTAAAACGTTTACTTGTTAACACATCACATGACCTGAGACATGCGACTGAAGTGCATCAGATGACGTGCAGGAAGCTCCTCCGTATGCACAACGCCTTTAAAAGCAGCTCATCCGACCTGAGCTGCTTCTCCTCCAGGCTGTTGCTGAGAGGGAAGGACTTGCATGTGGAAATAAAGCGGGACATTTGGGGGAGTGGCTCCGCCCACCGAGCGGCAAATTCCTAAAAGCATTAGTCCAAAGGTTCAAAGAGAAACCGCACCTTTGTCAAACAGCTACAGGAAGTCTGGAAGAAAGGCTCGGAATGGACTGTCAGACTGAACGGATCAGCACAGCGCTCTAACCTGCCTTCATGAGGGCGCACCTGCCACCAGGTGTGATGGAGGATCAGGTGTGGCGTGGTGGGAGAAGGTCGTGCTCTAGTCCTGCAGGTTTTTAATGCATGCTGGACGTGAAATGGATCCAGCAGCCTGTGACAGGAGGAGCCAGAACCGGTCCTCTGGATCTATCTGCAAATTTCAGGTGCAGCTTTTCTCCAACACCCCTGGATGAAAAAAGCGGCTCCGTACCTGCTTCTGCAGAGCGAGTTTAGACATTTCATCCAGGTGAGAAAGGATGCGTCTGAAAGCAGTACCACCAGACTCCACAGGGGGCAGTGTTGCTGCGACCGGTGAAAGGAACTACGATGCATTTAATGACACCACGTTCGTCTCACGCACTGCATCTTTGTCTCTTTGTGAGAATGAACATCTTCACTCGCCTTCATCGTCACGTTTGTCTGAAGCAGATATTGACCTCTGACCTTTACCTCTGGTAAATATATTGGCTGTTACGGTGGCCCAGAAGTCCAAAATACAACAACAAACTAAAAATCTCTGACTGTTTAAAAATTATAACAATAAAAAACACACACAGTGATTTAGAGGAAGACAACAGCGCTGCCATGTGTTTCCTATTTGAACCTCTGTGACACCGTACATTTGTTCTTTCTCCAGTACAGGAGAGCTTACACTGTCTGTCCCCATGTCCCTGCTCTCTCTCTGCATGTCCCTGCTGTCTCCTTGCTTGTCCCTGCTCTCTCTCTGCATGTCCCTGCTGTCTCCTTGCATGTCCCTGCTGTCTCTCTGCATGTCCCTGCTGTCTCTCCGCATGTCCCTGCTGTCTCATTGCATGTCCCTCCTGTCTCTCTG